>OX940974.1:144536204-144835257 GCA_954871275.1 Leptopterna dolabrata
ATCGGACTGCAGAGCTTCGGAGCACAACTAGGACCCAAATGTGTTCCAAAATTGTGACAAAACTGCGTGCGACGATTTTAGACCAAAATATAAGGCTGAAACTTCTTTAGAACCTCTATTTTCCGCTCTTTGGTTCAAATCGACTTCGTATTCGGTCCCCTCGTCCTAAAAACATGGAAAACGATGTCACAAGCTCATGTTACTAAAACACCTAAGAACCCTACTTTTACACCCATTTTTCACCCATACCACCCTTGGGTATATTGCGATCGGGTTGAAAAGTTTCGAGACACAACTAGGGCCCAAATGGAGCCTGTGTGCGAAAGAACGAAATGTTTAGACCGAAAATAAAGTAGATATGTATGATACGGCGGACGGGCATTGCATTTCGGTTTACTATTCTGTGAATAATACACCTATGTATTCGCTCGGCAAACAATTTTTATAACTCCCCCCTCAAAATTTTTTCTTTTACGTTTCAAGGTGCGTAGATTCGAAAAATGCAATGTCCGTCCGCCGTATCATCCATATCTACTTCATTTTCGGTCTAAAAAAATTCGTTCTTTCGCACACAGGCTCCATTTGGGCCCTAGTTGTGTCCCGAAACTCTGCAGAATTCAAGTTGTACGAAGGTTCAGCTCCCAAAATTCATTTTTTTTTAGTCAAAAACCTGGGAAATTGTCTGAAATAACCATCAATTTGTATAATAACACAGGAAAAAGTGTCAACAGGTGAATCAAGACAGTGAAATGGCACAATGAATGATCAAAGATAATTTGTCAAAAATAGGAGCCTAATTCGTGTTTTTGGGGGCCAGAATTGGTGGAAACTATAAAAAATAGCTATTTCAGTTATGCACATGCAATAAATGTATTTCCAGCAATTCTGTAGGTTCGTCCAATAGAATAATAAACCCATGTGATATGGACTTTGCAGCATTTTTGGAATCTACGCTCCTTGAAACGTAAAAGAAAACATTTTGAGGGGGCGTTATCAAATTTTTTCCTGAGCGAGTTCATAGATGCACTTATTATTCAAAGAATAGTAAACCGAAACAATCACTAAACATCAATCTGTTTGGCGAAAATGAGGCGATTCATCTCGTTTTTGTTGAAAATCGAGAGCAGATGCTTAGCTAGTATTAGGTACTCATATGATCAAAAATCAAAACATTAATGTACTCGTGCACAGTACAACTGTGCACCTGTGAGGGCGACAATATGACGACAAAAAGGCAATGGTGACCAAGTGTGTGGCAATGCGTGAGTAGAGCGGGATGCGCAGACACTCGGCTGGCTAACTGCATCTTTCATGATCAAACGTTGATGTCACTTGAGCCGTTGCTTTCTACACTTCCTGTCAAGAACTAGTTCACTGGGTCCATGGTTCACTAAAGAACAGCATAATGCCCGACATGTGCTTGCACTGAAACCATGAACTGGAAGGAGGAACCTTTATTTGTCAGTGTATTCGGTTCAATGAAGACGTGTGAATATTACGGTATGGCGCTAGCATTGATTTTACTGAAAACGAAGGCAGCATCCAACAGCTCAGTGTCTTATAACGTTGGAAGCTACTCTTAATTTTTTCCTAATCAATCTGCTGAATGCCTATGCACAAACTGTACAGGTCAAATAAGCAAGAAAGGTTCACTGTTTTGTTGGAGAATTAGAATTTAAAATGATCACCAATTCGAAGGGAGATAATTTGATGCAAACTGATAACCATACGTAGGTAGAGTTCAATCTGCTCAACCGACATCATATTACCTAGTTAATTGTGGTAATGAATTCTGTAACAAATTGCGCTATTTTTGCTCTAGAATATGAAAATAGACAATATTTAGAAAATTTGTAAATTTTGAGCGTTGATCAAATTTATAGGGCTGAAGTATGGAAAGTCAGATGAAGATGCAACTTACTTGTCAGGCTACTGGGCCGCTGGGAAGAGCTGACGATGTGGTGCGACGAGAGTTGAGTAGGACGTGAAACGGAAGAGACGCGGACACTCACGAAGTCATGACGGTCAGTACTCGTTGGCACGAAGGCTGGAGAAGTACTGGAGATGGAGTCAGCCCCTGAGTTGACTTGGAGATCTGTGGTTGGGACGCCAAAGGAGCAGGGGAAGGCGAAACACTTTCACTTGAACAAGAGTTTGGTTCCTGACCCCCTTTCAACAGGCGCCCTCGCTTGACCATTGCGTCAGAGACGGTAGGGCTCACCCCCCCCCCCCCCCCCCCCCGAGTATGGGACGGTATGGACCTAAGACTACCCCCAAGGGCCCCCAAACACAAAAACCCTGCAAAGTCCTTGTCACATTGGTTTATTATTCTATTGGACATACCTACAGAAATGTTGGCTGTTCATTTATTGTTTCTTTCACATGCAATAATCGAAATAGCTATTTCTGATGGTTTCCACCAATTTTGGCCCCCAAACCACGAATTACGCTCCTTTAAAAAAAAAATTATCTTTGATTATTGATAGTGCCATTTAATTGTCTTGATTCACCTGTTGACACTTTTTCTAGTGTTATTATACAAATTGACGGTGATTTCAGACAATTTCCCAGGTCATAAAAAGTCAATTTTGGGAGCTGAACATTTGGTAGAACCCCAGTTTTCCACTCTTTGGTGAAAATCGACTTCATATTCGGTCTTCTCGTCCGAAAAACATGGAAAACGGTACCTCAAAAGCTCATGTTACTAACATCTTACTAAACAACAAAAAGTACCTATTTTTATACAAATTTTCACTCATAACACCGTGGGAATATTCCAATCGGACTGCAAAGTTTCGGGACACAACTAGGGCCCAAATGGATCATGTTGTGTGCGCAAGAACGAATTTTTTAGACCAAAAATGAAGCCGGTACACGTGATACGGAGGACGGCGTAGTGCGTACGGCGGACGGACATTGCATTTTTGGAATCTACGCACCTTGAAACGGAAAAGAAAAATTTTGGGGGGGGGGGGGGTATAAATTTTTTTTCCTGAACGAATAAATAGGTGTATTATTCACAGAATAATAAACGAAAACGCTACAGTCCTTGTCACGTGGGTTTATTGTTCTACTGGACATACCTACAGAAATGTAGGCTGTTCATTTATTGCTTCTTTCATATGAAAAAATTTAAATAGCTATTTCTGATGGTTTCCACAAATTTTGGCCCCCAAAAACACGAATTAAGCTCTTATTTTTTTCAAATTATCTTTATCATTGATAGTGCCATTCAGTTGATTCACCTGCTGATACTAATTCTAGTGTTATTATACAAATTTATGGTAATTCAGACTATTTACCAGGTTTTTTTAAATTCATAAAAAATGAAATATGGGAGCTGAACCTTTGTTACAACATCAATTCTTCACTCTTTCAGCAAAATCAACTTCATATTCGGTCTTCTCGCCCTAAAAAACGTGGAAAACGATACCTCACAAGCTCATGTTCACTAAAACCTAAAAGAAAACCGAAAACGCCTATTTTTTCACCCATAAGACCCCTGGATGTATTCCGATCGGGCTGCCGAGCTTCGGAGCACAACTAGGACCCAAATGGAGGATGTGTGCGAAAGAACGAATTTGTTAGACCGAAAATGAAGCCGGTACACGTGCTCCGCGTGGATATGTGTACAGAAACCTCTTCCTTCCCGCCCGTGTTGGGCAAGAAGCTGTCCGCCAAACTGGGTTGAAAATAATTCCAAAGTTTGGGGGGAAGGAACAGGTTTCGATTCACATATCCAGCAGGGGGGAAGGAACAGGTTCTGAGGCGCTTTTTAAAAAGAGTCAAAAACAAATTTTCAAACGAATTTTGAAAACAATCCGAACGCGTTTTCAACAAAATTTAAATTTAAAAAATTAAACCAATTTTTTTCAGAAAATTATTTTTAAAAAATCTGAACAAAAAATGACACAGAAAACAATGACAAATTAAATATTACCTGCTGGAAAAAAATTTTGACAGGGAAACAACTTTGAAAAACAAAAAACGGAGTTATTAAAAGGTTGTCTATTTCCACTAACACAAAAAAATATACTGTTATACCGTTTTCGATGATCAAACCATCGTCAGGTATAACAGCGTATTTTTTCCTGAATTTGTGGAAATAGACAACCGTTTAATAACTCTGTTTTTATTTTGAAATGAGTTTCCACGATTTCATTACGAGTGATTTAGTTCTTGGAGAATATATTTGTTCTGAGAAAAATTGAAAGTGAGAAAAAATTTTTGTCGGAAAACAGTTTTACTGAGAAATTTTTTTTTACTGGTAAACAATTTTTACGGAGCAAAAAAATTGTTCTTGGGAAAAAAAAGTTTTTACGAAAAAGTGCTTGGGGTTACTCAATCCAAACTCACTAATACATTCCACAACCCTGTCCATTACAACTGTAGCTCTTTGTTGGCTACTGGAAAGAATTACAGTGTCGTCAGTGTAGTGTATACAGTTTACAGTGACTCCTCACAATCACCCTGCTGGTGCCTCATCTAGTGCCCCTGGGTACACGGCCTCTGAATGTATTATGGTGAAGAGGATGGGTGGATAAAACACGCCCTTGTCGGTCCCTTTCTTCACCTAACTACCTCCGATAACACGTTCTGCCCATTGCCTGACAGTCGCACTTCTGCCACTTGTGCCCAGTACAGATTCGCAATGATGTTGATGTCCCTCACATCAAGTCTTGTTTCCTTGAGGATACATACCATCTGCTCATGACTTATACTGTCAAACGCTTTCTGTTATTCCACAAAACGCGCATACCATCAAGATTAACATCACGACAACGTTGCATTAAAACGCCTGGGGGGAAAAAGCGCCTACCTTGTGCCTATTCCACTTCGGAACAGTAGCGGTGCGTCGGCTCTGAAAACGGTGGGGCACCAAACCAGAACACAAAACCAACAGATTTGTCTACAAAATACCCCAAGGCAACAACCTTATTTACTGACTGAGTGATATTCAGCAAAGTGATATTCAGCACTATCGTCGTACGAAAACGTCGACAATTTCTACTGCAAATTAGCCACCGAATTCATGTGTTACAAAAATATAGTAAACTAAAATACAACAAAACAATGACCCGGTACCTACTTGAATGGAGAAGCTATTGACCAGATGCTAGGTAGTTATCTGTGTGTTGACGCCGATCAATCCACAAACCACAAACACCAAACAGGACAAAACGCACGTAGGTACCACAAATACAAATCTTTCATCGGAACCGGGCCGAACACAAAACACACAAAATTGATGCAACAAATTTTAAACTGACAACAGACTCAACAGAGAAAGGGAATGTGATTCACGAGACAACAAAAATAAATCGGAAGACGAAGAAGCATCTCGTATCAAGATGACAAATTGAATCGAAGGGATCGAATCGATGGTGAAAAGGAACGATTTGGGGGTGGAAATCAGATTCTGGGACAGGGCCCTAAGTGGGCGTGGCGAACAACATTTTTACTCGACTGAGCATGCGCGGATGGCCTACTTTTCTCAAGTCCCAGGACCTACCTGCCAGTTTCAGGAGCCCAGGTTTCGATTTAGTTTGCAGAACATCGATTACTGTTGCTTTATTCCAAAAACACGCTTGGTCTATGGAGCTACGAGTAACATGAAGGAACCACCATGGATGCTCTACTAGAATATTGAATATCCATAGCCAGAGAAATCTGGCGAGTCGCTGTTGAACATCGTGGAAAATGCTAGGTATAGTATACGGAGGGAAATTCACAACAATGATTGGACTTCTGAACAATGGTTGGAATTTTTTTTTACTCCTAGTGTTTTGGGTGCCGGGGCAGTGGCCGAAGTGGCCACTGCGTATGTGTAAGCTGTTCCTCGCACTAGATACGTGTAAATAATTTTATGAATAATTTTGAGGAAGATCTTCAGAGCATGCGACATCAAACTGATCATTCTAAAAATTATTAATTAATTAATGGATAATTTAAATTAAATTAATTATAGTGCACCATACTACTTTCATCCCATCCCGCTCTTCACCACCCTAACACTCTAAGAGGGAGAAAAACAAATGAAAGTAAGTTCAAACAATGTGTCCGAGGCTAAAACTGGAAAATATTTCGGTCCCACACCCTCTCATGACCTGAAAAGACATTCCCGAATTTCTTATACAACTAGACGTAAAACACACTTCCTGTGTAGATGCCCAGTAATGTCTGAGTTTCGTGCAGTTGCATTTGACCGTAGAACACTAACCCGGGACGAAGCGATTTCGATTTTAAATGGACCGGACTGGAGACCTTTAGTACGGTACTGCAGGATGGCCTGGCGTTATAGGAGGTTCCTAGTTGGTAATTTCAACTTTCTTTAAACGGTCTCTCCCCTCTCCACTAATAGGCAGTTGTGTGATTATAATTTCAGGTATTATTATTTCGTTTATTCATTTATGTTCATTTTTTGTTTTTCTTTGTATTGCAATCATAGGCTTCATTGTAACATAATTAATGTTGAACAAGACTTCCGGCAGACGGTTACAACAACCATGCCGTATTGTTTATTATTTTTCTTTCCATATATTAGGAGGTTTCTTGTCACGTTCTTTTGTAAATAAACTATTTATCTATCTATCTATCTATCTATCTATCTAGACGTAAAACAAGTTGACCGCAAATCACCCACGAAAATAGTGTGAAAATTGCAGCCTGGACATTGCAGACTATGTTTATCCATTGCAACTTCTTTCTCACAGCACTCAAAAACTGTAACCTATAAGATGAAAAATTAACTAACGACAAAGAAAAAATTTGAACTATTGCAATAGTTTATTTTTCTCGGAAGTTCGCTAAAAGTATTTTCTAAATCAGACGATATTCGAACCCCTCGCCAACCCCACCCCACTCCACACCATTCTTCCACCTACATACCTGGATACTGACATTCGTGGATATTGATATTGAAACTGGGTGGAGGTATGGAAGTTTGAAAATCACCATTTTCAGGTTCTTCTACTTACTGTTCTTCTCGTTCTTTGACAGAGCTACAGCCCCACAGACATAACGGATTAAGCTGAAATTTTGCGCAGACATTCTTTAATCTCCAAGGAAGTTCCTTTTGTAATTTGTCACCCCCCCCCACCCATTTGAGGGAAGGGCCGTTTTAAGGAGTAGGTTAGGGAGGGGTTTTTTTGGGGGCATAGTAGGACGGCGACTCCTAGTGATCCCTGTGAACTCTTGAGGCCATTTAACACATTACTTCGGGCTGCCCCCCCCCCCCCCTCTCTTCGGCTTTTTTTGCCCCTTCTTTCTTGACTCTTCGCCCTCGGTCGTATCTCGTCCTTTATTTATTAACCTCCATATACAATATACAAAACTTATATGCTATACAACATTATAGATTTATAAGCAAAATATAAACAATATGTATAAACCTCTAACCAAATATACGTGTACCTTATCAGCATCTACTCCTATTACTATGAGCCATGAGTTCCCTACGTCCCCCCTGTGGGAGGTTCGGGTGCAGCTGCAGGTATCTTCTTCATCTTCTTCCTCCTCTTCATCACCCTCGTCCACCGACGACCAACTCCTGTCCAAGCTTCTTGAGCCGCTGTCCTGCTCATTCTCAGCGTCTTGAGTAGCTCTTGAGTCCACTAATGCCTTCTTCCTTCGCAGCACGCCCTGCATATATTGGGCAACCATGTTCCACTTCCTGCCGCTTTCCAGTATGATGCCCACTGCTGTCTCTGGCGTGAAGGTGCCGACCTCTTGGGACAGGCTCCCGCGGCCATTTGAGTATCCTGTGAACGCAAAGAAGGTGTGCTCTGCATCATCCCAATCGGACTCACCATACGGGCACTCTGGGCCCCACGCCCATGCACGGCTCTCCGCTCTGCAATCAGGAGGTGGATCGGCACAACGCCCGTGACTACGGGTATTGCCTCCTCGGAGACCGTGCGGTATGAGCAGTCCACCCCCAGGGCCCCTCTACGCTGCACTGTCTCCATGAGGTCGTCGGCAAGCACGGCCGTGCCCCCTTTCCTCATCTTCTGGGTCCCAATTTTGTAACCCATTCCCCATGGGTCTTCATCCACTTCTTTGGCGATCGCAAACCAGCAGCTGGCCTTGCTCTCGTTTATCATCCTGCAAAGGCGCCTTCTTGCCGCTCGGAACTCGTCCTGTCTAGCTGCTCGGGCTGCTCCACTTCCTCGTTGAGCCATACGTTGAAGTCTAAGACTCTCCTGTCGCTTGGCCGCAATTGCGTCGTTCCACCAGTAAACCTGTTTTCTCTTTGGAGCGCATCCCTTCCTGGGCATGGATGAGTCACAGGCGTTTTGGATGACCTCCATCGTCTCGTCCGCTAGCCGTTCTGACTGTTGTATCGTGGTAACCTCGGTACCCTGCCATCTTGCTGCCAGAAGCCCATCACCCAGCCTCAACGACTCTTCCAGGACCGGGAGGTCCAGCTTAGAGAGATTCCAGCCGCGTGGAGTCCTAGGACCCGGCTCCTGCATCCTATCCCTCTGGACCAACATGAAGGCAATATACCTGTGGTCCCTACCAGTATAATCATCAATAACCGTCCAATCCCTCACCCGCGATGCCAGGTCTTCCGTGGCAAAAGTCACGTCTGGGATTGTGCCCTGTTGATCCGGGCGGCTAAACGTCAGGGTGCTTCCAACATTCATGACGACCAGTCCAAGGCGTGCACCCATCTCCAGAATTTGTCTACCCCTGCTGTCGATGGAACCCATGCCCCATTCGTGGGTGGTGGTGTTGAAGTCCCCTGCAACCACCGCACTCCCACCAATGACACTGATCTCATCCTTCAGGGCCTTCAGCTTCACCCTGAACTGAGAGATGCTCTCGTTTGGGGTGAGATATTTGCTGCAGAAGGTGATCTCTCTAGTCGCTACGTGAATAAAATCCTCTCCAGTTCCAGATTGGAGCACCTGAACATCCCACGAAGAGGAAGCCCATATTGCTGCCGTCCTGGTTGTGTCTCCGTACCAATCCTTAACCACCTTGTCGGTGAACTGCTCGCTGAGGAGCATTATATCGGCCCGCTTCTCCATTCAGAGCTGCTGAAGTAGAGAATCAGCTATGCTGCTCCAATGCATATTCCCTTGAAGGATTCTGATCATCCCTTCAGCTTTTTCCTCGCTTCCTCCAGAGCGTCAGTAAACACCCCACATTTTCCCGAACCAGGAAAATGTGCGATGTCGCCTTCTGTTCCTTTTTCAGTGCACAACATGCAGCTTGGCTCATCGTTACAGGTAGCTGCCATGTGTCCCTATTTTCCGCACTTAAAACAGGCCTGTCAGGGCCTTTACACGAGGCAGAGATACGCGCGTACCCGAGGCATTTAAAGCAACGCGTAATGTTTGCTCGTTCCCTCACCCGACAGTTTGTCCAGCCAATCTTGGTTCGTGCTCCGTCCAGGATCGATTTAGCCGCCCCTTCATTAAGGGTGACAATTGCCATTTTCAATCCTTGCCTGTTCTCCTTCGTTATCTTTACTGTGGGCTAGCCCCGGAGGGCGTCTCCACAGCTCCTCTTTATTGCCACTCTGACTTCCTCCTCCGTAGTTATGGCATCCAAATCCCTGATTTCAAGGCCCACTCTGGGTGTCAGCTTTGATACCACTCGCCCGTCTCCTATCAGCGTCTTGATTTTCACCTCAAGTGCCTTCTGCTCTCCGGAGTCGTGATT
This sequence comes from Leptopterna dolabrata, assembly GCA_954871275.1. Lineage (NCBI taxonomy): Eukaryota > Metazoa > Arthropoda > Insecta > Hemiptera > Miridae > Leptopterna > Leptopterna dolabrata. The sequence goes on from OX940974.1 coordinate 144,545,877, forward strand.
TAGCTCCATAAGAATTTCTCCCTTTCAGGATCGCTTCACGCAGAAGATGTTTGCGCCTTCATTTGCTGGGTCAATACCTTCCCTCAGCGTTTTCAGTGCATCAGCAAACGAATTGCTTCCTCCGGGGTTAATGAGTATAGGTCTGCCACAGAAACTTTGCGTTCGTGTGGCGCCCCCTAGGTAGCGGATCCGCGAACTACTACGATCGAGTCTACCTTCCATGGTGAAACCTTCACGGAAATTGGAGCGGTGAGAAATTTGATGTTCGTGTAGTGGCTGCGCTGTGAACGAAATGGCGTCTCTTGTTGTTTCGAATCGAAAGTGTTTGTGGTCCTAGTTATTGTGCTCTCAAGTTTTTCCTCCCGAGTTTTTTCTCTTATCAAATTTATTTCAACTGTTCGTTATGAACAACCCCCCATCTACGTCTAGTAGGCGAAATTCGTGCAAAGGCCAGGGTAAGGCGCTTCGTCGACAAGCCCGTGAGATTGTGTTCAATGTTGCCGACTACTTCTCGAGAAAAAAGGCAGAAGAGAAGTCTAGGGTGAACGTTTGTCAACTCACAAGTGAAGTGACGGGCATTTCACCCAGAACCGTTAGTACCATTATTGCTGAGGGTAAACGGTCGATCGAGGAGAAAGGGGAAGCTACTTTCATCACTCCCAAAAAAACCAAACCTCACCCAAAGAAAATACCACATGACGAGTTTGACGACGCCGTTATTCGTAACAAAATTCGGGAGTTCTACCTGGTCCGGAAGGAGCTTCCAACTGTTGGACGAGTGCTGCAATGCCTGAAGGATGATGAAATAATGAGCTGTGGGAGAGAATATCTCCGTCAACGTATCAAGGCTTGTGGTTTCAAGTGGAAGACCTGCCAATCGAACCGTAAGTTATTGATTGAACGGACAGACGTAGCTGCTTGGCGTGCAAGGTACCTGCATACCATTCGTCAGTTCCGTCGTGAAGGAAGAAATATTGTCTACCTTGATGAGACCTACGTCAACGAGGCTCACAATGTTAGTAAGTGCTGGCAGTCTCCAGATGAACTTGGGGCATTAAATCGCATAGGAAAGGGGGGGGGGGACTTATCATTGTGCACGGAGGTGGTGAAATGGGGTTTGTGCCGAACAGTTTGCTGATTTTCAAATCAACCATCAAGACGGGCGACTACCACTCCTCAATGAATTTCTCCAACTTTTCTAAATGGCTTTTAGAGATGTTTTTACCGAATCTTCCTCCAAACTCAGTCGTAGTTCTCGACAATGCTGCTTACCACAATGTTGAGGTAAATAAAAAACCTAACTCCGGTACTCTGAAAAACAAAGTAATCGACTGGTTGAGAAAAAACAATATCGATTTTGATGAAACCAATACGAAGGCACAGCTGCTCCTACAAGTGAAGGCTGCTCCTATTGAAAAAACTTTCAAGATTGACGAGATGATCACAGCACAGGGCCACGACGTTCTTCTCCTACCTCCTTACCATCCTGATCTTAATCCTATTGAGATGGTCTGGGGGGATTTGAAAGGGAAACTTGCCTACGGGTCCGTTGGAACTTCTCTCGGAGAAAAAGAGAGGTACTTGCGTACTTCATTCGCTGAATATTCCGTAGAACAGTGGCAAAAGGTGTGCGGGAAAGTAAAAGATACTGAAATGCAATACATGCAAACTGACCACATCATCGACGAACGAGTAGATGAGATGATCATCCGATTGGATGGAGGTTCCAGCAGTTCCTCTGAATATAGTTCTGATGAGTGGGATTTCTCTGATGATGAATAAAAACATCCTATATATATATTGCACAATAAATTTCTTGTCAATTGTTTATACCTGTTTCCTGTTTTTATTTCTTATTCTTTCCTGGTACCTAATCCATCATAAATGATTTTTGTAGCAGGTAAGTAAATAGGTAGGTACCTACCTTTTTTCGTTCTCAGATATTTTTGCATTGTGATAGGTTGTATTCGGCAATCAGAAAATAATAAGGTAGAATCAGTTTTGTCGTGAGTCCCTCCCGGGAACACTCCACTAGCAACCTTAAAGCTCTCACCAATATTCCTATGTAAAACTTACCTTCCGCTAATAAACATCCGAGTGGGGAGACAGGCAACAGAATCCAGGGGACACAACCTGGAGCCCCACTACCAGCTCCCAACAAGGAGCTGGAGGGAGAGGCCTCCAAGTCCTATATAACCCTGGATCCTGGAGCTTTAGCTTCATTCGACACTTCCTCTAACCAGCTCTCTCTTCTCTCTCTACCTTCCTCCTCCCAGATGCCTGGTGGTATCCGCCGCTCTGGGAATTCACCTCCTACCTTTTCCCCTTGTCTACATCGGTGGATATCCGCCGCCTAGACAAGCACCTTCCTTCACCTACATCGGTGGATTACCGCCGCCTAGGTGAATTTCCTTCCTCTCGCCTACATCGGTGGATTACCGCCGCCTAGACGAGTTTCCTTCCACTCACCTACATCGGTGGATTACCGCCGCCTAGGTGAACTTCCTTCCTCTCACCTACATCGGTGGATTACCGCCGCCTAGGTGAAATTCCCTCGCTCTCCTCTATTCACTCCTTCACGCCACCGTGATGATAAATTCAAATTCATCACAGTGGTGAACCCGACGTTCATCCAACCTTCTATCCTCTTACCACCTCATGTGTCGCCCCAGTCTAGTTCGGTGTCCCGAATTTTAAATTCACATTTCAAATAGTCAGTATAAATTCGCAATTTTTGGCCCACCCGCAACCGCTCACACAGCTCTCAACTCTCCGCCGCAAACACATCCGCTGCCGCAAATTGCGAATTTTCAAATTCAAACACTCAAATTGAATTTTGTTTACAGACACCTCAACCATGGACCCGAACTCGCCGTCGCCGCCGCTCCTCCGACCGTCCCTGCTGCAGCCGCCGACCACTGCGACTTCTGACGCAACCGACAACCCCTTCACCAGCCTCTCGCCAGCCGGCTCTACCGCATCCGCCGCCGCCGCTGCAGCTGCCGCACACGCCGCCGCCGACGTCACGACGGCCTCGGCGTCGTTCCCGCTGTCGCTACCCCCTTTCTACACGCATGACCCCGCACTCTGGTTCTTCCAGGTCGACGCTGCGTTTTCTGCCGCCAACATCCGCAGCCAGCGTACCCGCTACTCCCGCATCATCTCTCTACTCCCATATGAGATCCTCCTGCAGACATCGGACATCTCCCCCGACGCCACGGCCTCCTACGACGACCTCCCCATCCGCCTCATCAATTTATACCAACCTTCCAAGATCGCACGTGTCGCAGCGCTCTCCCAGCCCCAACATCTCGGCGATTTGAAGCCCTCCCATCTATACCGTCGCCTACGTCATCAGCTGCACGACGTCGTGACGGCCGACATCGCACGGACTTTCTGGCTGCGAGCCCTCCCCCACCCCATCCAGATGGCGCTCGCCAGCCACCTCGACGGCCCGGACGAGCCGCTACTCCGTCTCGCCGACACGGTACACGACCTCGCCGCAGCCGCCAGCGTCACGGAAGTCGCCGCACCCCGCACCCCCACCCCGCGCAGGGACCGATCACCGTCTCAAGAGCGCCGCCGGCCCCCCTCCCTCCACCGGCGCCGCTCCCTCTCCGTCGATCGACGGCCAACCCCCTCCACCGACCACCGACGCCAGCGCTCGTCCGACCGCCGCACCATCTCCCCCACACAGCAACGAAGAGGGAGGTCCCCGACCACGGCAACCCCCTCCTCCTCCGCACGCCCCACCAGGACCTACCTCCCAGCGGACCCCCCCCACCGATGTTTCTATCATGTTAACTTCGGTGGGGAGGCCCGCAAATGCCAGCCCCCCTGCTCCTACTCCTCCAAGCAGGGAAACGCGGACGCCCGCCGGTAAATCCGGCGGGCCCCCCTCCTTGCCAACACGGGGGGGACCACCACCAACCCCTCCCCGCCCGCATTCACACAACCACCACCAAGCCTCGCTACCCCTCCTACGCCGCCGCCACGGCTGCCAACCTCCCACCCGCATCTGCCGGCGCCGCAAAACACGCCACCTCTCCATCAACTGACCCCCCACCCCGAGTCAACCCCTCCAAGCCCGCCTCCAGGGCAGCCATCCTTCCGGCCGCCACTAGCGCCGCCGCTACCGTTCCCCCACCCCGGAACGGCCCCTCCAAGCCCGCCTCCAGGGCAGCCACCCTTCCGGCCGCCACTAGCGCCGCCGCTACCGTTCCCCCACCCAGGAACGGCCCCTCCAAGCCCGCCTCCAGGGCAGCCACCCTTCCGGCCGCCACTAACGCCGCCGCTACCGTTCCCCCACCACGGAACAGACCCTCCAACCCCACCCCCAAGGCAACCACCCCTCCGGCCGCCACTCGCGCCGCCACTACCGTTCTCCCTCCCCGGAACGGCAAAAAATCACCCCGTGTCTCCTTCGCGGAGGACCAACCACCACCATCGCACCCGCCCATCACCTCGGACGAAACAAGCCCCTCCCATCCGACAGACCCCAACACCTCAGCCATTTTACCGCACTCCGCCCCAGCTCACCAACGCCTGTTCCTCAAATGTTCAAAAACACACGTCCCGTTCCTCGTCGACACAGGGGCGGCGCTCTCCATCTTCCCAAATAATATTCTCCGGCGACAGGCGCGTTGTTACCGGCAACTCCTCTACGCCGCCAACGGTACCACTATCCCCTCGTACGGGACGTACCGCTCATCAATCCATATGAGCGGGCTCGCGTACGAGTGGGAATTTACCGTGGCGGACGTGGAGAAGGCTATCCTGGGGGCCGACTTCCTCGCATATTTCGGCCTCCAGGTTGACGTCCGGAACGCGCGCCTGCTCGACCCCTCCACCCAGAAACCCATCCCCGGGTTTATTCATGCTGTAGATCGCCCCCCATCCCAATTTGAACAACTCCTCCTACAGTACAAACCCCAGCGCCGCCCCTCGGCACACATCTCACAGACACAGCACTATATTGAAACCTCTGGCCCCCCAATATCCGCAAAAGCACGCCGCCTCCACCCCCTCCAGCTATCACAAGCCCGCAAACACTTCGATGCCCTCATCAAAGAAGGCATTGTCCGCCCCTCCAAATCCCCGTGGGCTTCTCCACTACATATTGTGCAGAAGCCTAACGGGGATATCCGCCCCTGCGGCGACTACCGCCGCCTCAATGCACGAACAACCCCAGATCTCTACAACGTCCCGCATCTCCGTGACTTCTCTTCCCACCTCCACAACACAACCATCTTTTCAACACTCGACATCTCTAGAGCCTTCCACCACATTCACATCTACCCTACTGACGTACCTAAAACAGCCATCATCACCCCTTTCGGCCTGTTCGAATATATTAAGATGGGTTTCGGCCTCCGTAACGCTGCCCAGACATGGCAGCGTTACATGGACAACATTCTACGAGGCCTACCCTTCGTATTCTGTTTTTTGGACGACGTACTGATCGCTTCCCGGGACCCGAAGGAACACCTAGCACACCTGAAACAGGTACTCGACATCTTCGCCGCCGAGGGCCTCACCATCAACTCTCCGAAATGTGTTCTCGCCCAACCCTCCGTCCGCTGCCTCGGCCACCAGGTTTCGTCCGACGGGATCAAACCCCTACCTGACAAAGTGCACACCCTCACCGACTTCCCACAACCCCGCACTGTCTCAGAACTCCGCCGTTTCCTGGGTATGTTGAACTTTTATCGTAGACACATCAAACACGCAGCACAACATCAACAACCACTCATACACGCTATCCCACAACCGGCCAAGAAAAACGATAAACGCCCCATTTCCTGGACCCCCGCCCTCACAACCGCCTTTCAACAATGCAAACAGGACCTAGTAGACGCCGCTCTATTGGCCCATCCCGATCCCCATGCCCCCCTCTCCATCACCACGGATGCGTCCGACTGGGCCATCGGGGCAGTACTCCACCAACACACCGGCGCCACCCCCCAACCCCTCGGCTTCTTCTCTAAAACTCTGTCCCCAACACAAAAAAATTACTCAACCTTTGACAGAGAACTCCTCGCCATCCACGAAGCCATCAAACACTTCCGTGACTTCGTGGAGGGCAGGCAGTTCTCTGTCGTCACCGACCATAAGCCCCTCACCCACGCCCTCCTCCAAAACCGTAAATCAGCCTCCCCCCGTCGCCTCCGGCAACTCGAATTTATCGGACAGTTTACGTCCGATATTCGTTATTTGCCGGGGGCCGACAACTGCGTCGCCGACGCCCTCTCCCGCCCCACCCCTGCGCCGGTGGCGGAGTTACTGCCCTTCCCTTCCCCACAAACCCTCAAACACCACCAAAATCCTACTTCCGATCCCGCACTTTCCAACCTCATCTCCGCCTCAAAATTGGAACAGCTGCCTCCCCTCGATCTCTGGTGCGACGTATCGGCCGATTCACCGCGCCCGTACGTCCCACCGGAGCTGAGGAGGCAGTTGTTCCTCCATTACCACTCCCTCCATCATCCCGGCATTCGGGCGAGCCGGGACCTCATCAAGACGCGATACTTCTGGCCCCATATGAACACGGATATCCGTACCTGGGTTCTAGGGTGCCAGAAGTGCCAGCAATTCAAGGTCTCGGCTCACCCCCATGTACCTCCTCAACCTATCCCCGATTCCCTCCCGTGGGAACACGTCCACTTGGATCTGGTCGGCCCTCTTCCCCCCTCCGAGGAGAAGAGGTACTGCCTCACCATGATCGACCGTGCGACCAATTGGGTAGAGTGTATCCCACTCGCCCACATTACCGCGGACGCCGTCGCCGCGGCCTTCCTCAATCAATGGATCAGCCGCTACGGCTGTCCGCGGACACTCACGGTCGATCAGGGGAGGCAGTTTGAATCAGCCCACTTTGCCGACCTGCTCCGTTCCCTCGGGATTCAGAAAATCCGCACCACTCCTTATCACCCTCAATCCAACGGGAAAATAGAGCGGTGGCACTCGGTCCTCAAGCAAGCCATCTCCACATCAGCCACATCCCCCTCATGGACCAAAACCCTCCCCTACGTTTTACTTAGCCTCCGCACTTCCGCCCGTCCTTCAGACAACACAAGTCCCGCACAACACGCTTTCCGAGACCCCATTCGTTTACCGGCCGACATTTTCCCTCCACACAACACCCCGTCCATTAACAGGGAACCGTTACACACCTCAACACCGACAAACGACACCACTTACCCCAAACGCTTTTACACTTCCACGCACATGTACTTGAAAGAGCCCGGCATGCATAAAACCTTTCAGCCCCTTTATGCCGGGCCCTTTCAAGTCATCCGCACAACACCAACCACCGCGACCCTGCTAATGGACGGGAAACCCCACACCGTCCCTTTCGCCCGCTGCAAACCCGCCCCTGTTCTCCCTCAAACAACATCAACTATCAGTCTCCCGCCGTCTGTTAACCATGCAACATCGCTCTCCACCCCAACAGTCTCCCCCGTCGCCGTTTCCGGATTTCGATTCGGATCCGGAAATGGCGGCCATACTCCGGGACGTTTACGTCCCGGACCCGCTCTCCCCCCTACCCCCTTCGCCCGGACCGACATCATCGCTTCCGTTTTTCCCGCAAAGGATTTCCGGACTACCTCCCCGGCCCCGGCGGTGGAAGTACCCCCAGTGGCGCATACTGCGCGAATTTCGCGCAGCGCAAGCCACCGGGGTACACCCTCCCTACACCCCGATCGACCCTCTCATGGCCCCGCTCCTCCACGAATTTCGCCTCACCCTACTAATGCCACCCCCACCGCCCCTTCCAAACATCAATCCCCCCGTCTTCAACGAACCCCCGCCCCCCAAATTTCAACCCCCTCTCGCTCCCCCCCCCTTTTTCGATTTTCGACCCCCCAATTTTAAATTCTACCCCACCAACACCCCAACCCACCAAACCCACAACACCCCCTCTTCCCCCACCTCCGCCGGGGATATCCAAAATAGATTCCGCCGGGACAAAACGGTCCGGGCGGCGAAACAGACGACGGGAGCGTCCTTCTCCCCGCGTCCCGGCGGCCAAGTCCCCCGCCCCGCTCTGAGAAATCGCGGCGGGGCCTTGAGATTTCGGGACAGTGTTTGTGTTTCATTATCCCACAGACACTGTACCGAACCTCACAGCCCCGCCGTGGCCACCTCGTCGCAGCGGGCACCACCCACACCTTACACTTCACTCCACCCACACACTCATTACACTCCACCACACACAACCCACACCCAGGGAACGACGGATTTCACAACCCCGCTCCAATCTGTCTCCCCTACGACTGTGAACGCAAATTGTAAATACCAATGTAAATACCGATGTAAATACCATGTAAATACTAATGTACCTAGCTTATAAATATTTGTACATATTGCTCTACTCATCATCATAACTTTTTGTACATATTGCTCTACTCATCATCATCATCAGCCTCATCGCCATTGTACATATCCCTCCACTACTTGTCACTTCATCTATTTTTGCCATACTATCATCCTACTTACTGATTCTTACTATTTCCTATATACTCCATGTCACACCTACGTTTAAGTCACCTAGGATTAAGTCAACCCTAGGATTAAGTCACCACCGGTCACACTCCTGCCTTCAGCACCTCAATTGTTTGCTTCAGCCTTCAGCTTCTGTCCACTTGTGCCTTCAGCTCCCCTCTTGTTTCCGCAGCCCTCAGCCCCTGTCACCTTGAGCCTTCAGCTACCTCAAACATTGGTTCGAACTGGGGGGACCTCTGTCGTGAGTCCCTCCCGGGAACACTCCACTAGCAACCTTAAAGCTCTCACCAATATTCCTATGTAAAACTTACCTTCCGCTAATAAACATCTGAGTGGGGAGACAGGCAACAGAATCCAGGGGACACAACCTGGAGCCCCACTACCAGCTCCCAACAAGGAGCTGGAGGGAGAGGCCTCCAAGTCCTATATAACCCTGGATCCTGGAGCTTTAGCTTCATTCGACACTTCCTCTAACCAGCTCTCTCTTCTCTCTCTACCTTCCTCCTCCCAGATGCCTGGTGGTATCCGCCGCTCTGGGAATTCACCTCCTACCTTTTCCCCTTGTCTACATCGGTGGATATCCGCCGCCTAGACAAGCACCTTCCTTCACCTACATCGGTGGATTACCGCCGCCTAGGTGAATTTCCTTCCTCTCGCCTACATCGGTGGATTACCGCCGCCTAGACGAGTTTCCTTCCACTCACCTACATCGGTGGATTACCGCCGCCTAGGTGAACTTCCTTCCTCTCACCTACATCGGTGGATTACCGCCGCCTAGGTGAAATTCCCTCGCTCTCCTCTATTCACTCCTTCACGCCACCGTGATGATAAATTCAAATTCATCACAAGTTTTAAACAAAATTCGAAGAAAATCGTGCAGAAATCAACTTCATACACACATTGGGATAATACGAGAGTAGAGTTACTTCTATTATTATTATTTTCCAATTTTTAACAGTTTTCCGAATCGAATGAGAGTGCCTACAGTATTTTTATGGGGCAATTAACTTAAGTAATTACTAATTTTATTATAGACATTATTTCCAATATTTATGTCATAATGCAAGCAATAATTATAATGGAATTATAATAGAGGAACTATAATATTATAGTGGAATAATAGGCTTCAAAACAGATTCGGAAATTCAAAGAATTTTAAGCTGCAGTAGGAGGGAAATCATGTCACTTTTGAGGGGAGAAATTTCCGAAAAATTATCGTACGCACGGGAATCTGCTTGATGATAAGAGATAATTAGTTCTATGTTCTCCAGAAGAATGCGCCACACGAACGCAAAGTTTCTGTGGCAGACCTATATTGCGCTCCGTCGTTCTTTTCTTCTCCTTTTTCTCTTGCTCCAAGGTATCTCCCCCACAGTTGGAAGAGGAGCAGCAAGGCCTCCAGCGGAGCTTCCAGCGCCTCCCTCTTCTTATTTGCTCCCCCCTGAGGGGGGGGGGGGGGGTTTAGCACATTTGCGTACGGAGAGTTATCGGATACCGGGGACTCCTTCCTTGGGCGCTTCCTCCCCGTGTATGGCGTCTGGACGCTCTTGCCTGGTGTGTAACGCCTGGTGGCATCGGCGGAAGCCGGACCGTCCGTGACGGTGATGTGCTTCTTCACAAGGCTAAGCCTTTTCATGTGTACGCGGTTCAGCTGATCCATCGCATCCTCCAATTTCATAAGGCCAGTCTTACTCCCCATGTTTGTGTTTTTGTGGGCCTTCGTCAATTGTGTCATGGCTTTGTATTGGGCCATGCATTCTCTCCAACAAGCTCCTGTGTCCCTGTCAAGGGCCTCCAGTTGCTCTCGGAACTCGTTTCCTCCATACAGCACCCTTGTGCTCTCCTGAGTGCGCATTTGGTCTCCCTGGGTGGCACATCTGCCTCTTTCCTCGGCCCATTTAACCCATTGCTTTGCTCCATCGGCGTATTCGTGGCTTTTCCCTTTTGTAGCTTTGGCGCTTGTGTCTGTGGTGGTGGTGGTGGTGGTGGTGATCGCATCATATTGGTTTTATCCCTGACCCACCTTGGCTCATCCCCCAGGGGGTTTCCCTGAGGGACTATGCCACCGACTCTTACACTGGAAATCTTCAACAGATGGATGGTGGCTCAAGGCCCCTACCCGAGTTCAGGGCTCCCACGGCTCCGACCCCGTGGGTACCGAGCAGGGTGCTTGCCAGGCCGGGCCCCACAGGACGGTTGGCGACAGTCCCGGGGAAGACCCCCGTTACCCGCCTGGGCGGCAGCACTGTGCGTCTAGTTAATTCCATGTCCACGAGAAGTCAGGTCCGTTCCATCCTGTGGGTCAGGATATATCCCGGCTCTCTCGAACCACACCAGCCACGTATCCCCGGGCAAGGGAGCCTAACAGGGGCAGTCGGCCACCAGAGGTTGTTACTCCTCTCTCGCCAGAGCTTCGTTAGCATAGCCTCATAGAGAACGCTCTCCTGCATTGTAATCAATAATAAAAAGTTTCAGTATCCCTCATTTCACCCCACACAACTGGGCAAAGTTGTGGAAATGGACGTATTCCCCCACTTACGTCGAAATCCGCAGTATATGACCAGAGTTCGTATCGATACGACGTTAAAAACATCGAAACAGGACGGAAAAACCGCGGAATAGGACCGAAAAATATGATGTAAAACCTTCAAATAGGATGCAACATATGACCGGAAAAACCCGGAACATCGTGTGCACGTCCCGAAAAACCCCATAATGTCAAGTGAACGCTCCAAACAAGCCCGGAAAATCTATTTTAGGCCAGTTAAATTTCAAAAGTGTGGCGTAATCAGCAAAATAGCATCCATTCGGAGTGTTTACAGATAAAAAACGAAAATCATGGAAAATCAATAGGAAATTTGTTTATGAATACTTACTTTTACTAAAGTTTACAACTTAAAATATACTGAAGATGTTTCTTGGTGGATCTTGCCACCCAACAACGTGGAGGCACGATATCGCCATTCCGTTCGTAGAATCCCGCAGTACCCCATCAACCCAGATCGTATTTACTTTATGTTTCATCAGTATGTCCCGTCATATTAATTATTCGAAAATTGAGCAAACTTGTCAAATATCTCAAATTTTAAACCAATTTCAACTGGGCGAAGTTTCATGAAATTCTCAAATCAAAATTTCGTTTCTCTAGCATTTTCCCAGTTGACTATACCACCGCTGAAAGAATTTAAAAATTACGAACTTTCAAGGCGTAGCAAACGGGCAACGTTTCGACTGTGAACATCTACGTAGTAAAACTTTATGGCAGCGGAATTTCTGATTATAAAATCCGTTTGATACTAGTGAGGTAAGTATAATTCATCGGATGGCAACTGGTGTTCCTTTGTTGTATTATTAGCCATAATAATTTTTCCTTGGTTCTTATTGCAGAATAAGTGAGTAAATGCACATTCCTTTTTTTTAAAATGTAATCAATATAAATCGAATTAATGATATCCGGTGCTACGCACGGGTCATCCAGTTTGTACTAACATGAAATTATGTAGTTCACTAGGTAGTCGCATTTGATTGCGGCCCTCTTGAGATACCAAACCCTCAACACTGGGCTGAAGCGCGTGTTCCGTCATAGAAAAAGTAAGGCAACGGTCCTATTCTTCGGTTAACAACAAACGCGGCAGAGTGGATCAGTCAAATTTTTTTTTAAAATAACGTATATTATAATTGACAATTATTATAAGTTAATTTTTCACATGAAGATTATTTATTTAAATACTTATCTTTTTTTTAATCTTATGTCTTACAGTCAAGACTTGAGACTGACGTGAATAAGAATAAAGAAGCATTTACTCTTTTACTATATTTTTCCTCTTCTTGTTTATTTGCCTGCTGTCGACAACTCGTGTTTTTTTTAACGATTTTGTCGTAGTGTAACATAGGTACCTGTAGGTATGTTTACGCTGACTCGACTCGTATGTTCCCGTCGGCGTCGTTTAGCCATAAATTCACATTCCACGGAAGTTGGAGATAACCAGCTTGTGGATTTCATTACTTTGTGAGTAACCAATTAGAAATTTGCGTCACTCGTCACTACGAAGAAGAATCCGTCAAGAGCAATGATTTGTCTTCGTTTTATTAACGGCTGTTAGACCACATTTTTGGATGATAACCTAAGTAATCTGGATGATCGTCGGCAGTATCCTCACTATGCTATTGTTCAATTAGAACCTTAGATATCCAGATTTAAGAGATGTGTTATGGCTCCGTCGATCCCCAGACCTCAACGTTCTTCTTGTGGAGATGTTTGAAGGAAAACTTCTGTGGGGAAAAACACATTGATTCACCTGTAAGGTGCGGTAATGGTATTCAGAGAAGCGGAGAAGATTTCAAAGTTATACACGAACGGAGGGCCGTTTTCCGCGTATAAAATTGGTAAGTAAATTAAAATAAAACGGACACAACGGAACAACGAAGAACAGAAATATTTACAAGAAGTTGTAAGTTAAAACAGACCATGCGGAATGGAAAACTTCGCCGTTTCAGGCCACTTTTCCATTCATCCCGAACCTCCTCAGATCAGTGGAATTTTTTGGTGACCAGGAATATGCAATGATATGTGGTGCAGTCGACTCGCTATAACGATACAAAGAGAACCTTGATATAACGAGGTAAAAGGTCCTTTGAGAAAACCTCAATAAGAGAGTTCCTAGGAGATACCGTTGCCCAGATGCGTCGGCCTGTCTCGAAAAAGTGTTGTGCGCATGCGCCAAACATATGGCTGACGTATCATACGGCTGGCGCATTTGGCCGCATACATAAGCCACCGCTTCTCGGTCTCGTCAAACGTAACGACTATACCGCATGACAAAGTAACCTGACATGTTGAAAACCGTCCTACTGCTCCGACCTTGTGCTATGGTGAAATCGTGATCGCGATGAACTTTCCTACTACAAAAAGTTTTTCGCAACCCGAATACCTACCTCCGTGTTTCCGCTCAAGAGAATCAACGAATCAAGAAGAAACGGAAGTTGTTTGGGGACACGCACACATCACTGGAGAAAATCAACAAAATGTACCAGAACCCATAGATTTCGATTTTTGTTGGAGAGTGAGGGTGAAAAATTGGTTTAAACTTTCTTGCTTTAACCAGATTTACCAACAACGAAAAATTCAGTAGGTAACTTCCTTCCTTGACGAACTTTTTCTGATTACCGGAATCAAGTTTTGCCTATTTTTTCGTATTCTTACTGTAAAACATTCTACGAGTATTAGTTCCTACTATTCTGTACTGGTTTTCTGCACCTAAAAAATAAAATGGTTTCAATTGCTTAAGCCTTCTTTGTTTAAACCTAATTTTCCCTCATAATAAAACACATTTATAGCTGATTTTGCAATAGCACACTTTCATACCAGTAGCAAGAGCAGCCAAATAACTACCTATTGCAGAAGCAAAACCAGCTATATCCTGCTTTAATTTTTCCACAACTAATTTGACGTTGACGGGACGTTCAAATTTAGCAGGCCAATTCTATGATTCATTTCCGTAGGTATTTTTAAAAGGAAAATGGTAGCTCTGTCTCACAGTTTCTACCAGTTTTTCGCGTTTTTCTCATTATTTCAGTTGGACTCGTTTTGCAGCTGGCCTACTCAATTGGAAACAATGATTTTAACAATGATGAACAAAGATTTTAACAATTGAACACAATGATTTTAGAGCTGGTGTTGGTTTCTTTCATGTCTGAGTGTAGCTCTTTTGTCTTTTGAGATGGAAGGGGGTAGAATTCGCGGTACTTCAACAATCCGTCAGGAATTGACGTCACTTTGAGATACCGTCTATCATCCTCAGTTGTCTCTCGTAACTCATGGCAACGGGTTAGCATCCATATTGTTCGCCCTAACAGCGGTAGCTCCCAGAGGCGGTATTGATATGACCGTATCTCCTAGGAACTCAACTGCACTTTATTACGAGAAAATGAACATATTTTATATACGCTCGGTACTACAAGATTTTTGGTTTCAGTCTTCTTTACTTCCTTGTACTTACCTCCTACAATTTCTCGTTGTTGTAGCCCGTCTTGTTTCTTTTTTCTCCATCCGTTGTCTGTATGTTCGAAGAGGCTCACCAAGATTTGGATTCGAATATTCCATTTAGGAATTAGAAACAATCTTCTGCATAGGAAGGGGGAAGAGCTGGAAGCTCTTTGAGGTTTCTTTTGAAGTAGAATGGGAACAACTAAGATAGGACACACCATACACCTTCTGCACTGCTTTATAATACCGGGGTTAGTAAAACAGATTATTTCAATCAAGGAACACGTATAATCAAACACACAGTGAAGGGGTCTTAGCCATTATACCATCTTTTATTATGTTCTAAGCTAGTAACGACTGTTGAATCAAGCTCCCACAACAGCACCAGCACGCAAGCCCCAAGGGAAGATAGTTCAGTGGAGAGAGCAACTGTCATGTCCTAAGAAGCAGGGGGGACTTTATTACAGATTTTACGGTTTAAGATTTTTCCACAGAAGGAGGAGAAGATATTGTTAGAATTTCCCGAATAAGGCGTTATCAAATGAAATAACCTAGAAAATGTCGGGGAAGAAGAATATGAACTTGTGAACTTTACTCTTTCAAAATAGGATTAAAATCCCGCCTTGGATTGAAATATAATAAGGGAACTAAATTAAAGAATATAATTCACGATCTGCATATATGGCGGGGCAGAAGCCAGAGTAAGGACATTCAAGTATATGAAATATAACTTCGCACCAAACAGCTAAGTCTAACAGCAAAGTTCGAATGTCCGACATTAATGAAGAGTGAACATGCAGTAAGTATAGGTACCTACCAAGGTTAATAGATAAGGATGTCCTTCGGCGTTAAGAAAAGGCCTTAACATAATCTTTTCACATGTTGTTCTAGATCCATCTCCTGTCGCCATTCTTATTGGGCAGATGTTGTTGGTGGTTTGATGACAGGTTTATCTATTAAGTCTAAAACTATCCAGTTACGACAGACTCCCAATCCCGTCGTAAACGTTTCAGCAGAACCAGCCACTTTGCCCTTCCCTTCTTCGATTCGGCTCATCAGCTTGTCCAAATCTGTTACGCGGATTTCCGTTTCAAAACCCTCGCGTCGTTTTCCCGAAGAGAAATACCGCTAGCCGAGCCACCACGTCCACGATGAGTGGTGCCAATATTGTCCCACCAGAGGTACCACGTGAAACAGAGGATACTTAATAGTGAAATCAGAACATTGGGGGCTCAGGTTGAAATTAACTCGGGCGGTGATTTCAGATAATATTTTAGACTGGATTTCCTGGCAATCATATAACTTACCTAATCAATGTGATCGTTCGAATTTTTGTGTGATTCCATTCAGAGACCAACCATAGTTCTTTGTTCAAGCGGCTGTAGAGTACTGTGCGCTGTATCTAGTGCACAGAATACTCGAGAACTCCTGAGATATTCGAGTTCTATGATGCTCAGGCTATTTGAAATTGAAACAACATCAAATTTTCAGAATTTATATTCAAAAATACACATATTATATACATTTTCAGTAAAAGTTCATCAAATGAATAACGCATGAATAAATGATACTCTGAATAAGATGTTATGTAATGCACTTTTTGTAATTTGTGATTTCAACTACAAGTAGATACCTACCGATGTTATGACATTTATATAGAAGAAATGTCTTTGGAATCGAGATGTTCGTTTTTAAACAGTTTTATTGTTCAAATACACAAGAACTTGAAGATGGATCGACCTGGAGAGGTCGGATATATAATTTAGATGTATAACAATAAAAAAATTAAGTACATCTTCTACACGTCATGAGTTGCGTTTTCGCCTACCTACTTGTGACTAAGAAATGAACAATCTGAAAATACTCAAGCTTAACAAAATCGACGTAATAAGAAATCGCAAGTTCCAGTTTCCAGTCACAATATTTAAAATGAATCACAAAATTGAAGGATGTCGGAATAGAGTAATACGATATAATTACATTCAGGCCATTACTCGTTACCTCATAATTAAAACGCACATTTGACACAATTATCCAATTTTAACACAACACCAGGAATGTAGGTAATAATTGTTGTGCAACCACAGAGAGAAAAGAATGACGGTTCGGATTATAGTAATATAACAAGTGGATCAAGTTCGTGGGTTTGTATCAGAGTCATTCCTCACTCAATGTGTACCTACGCTATATACATGCACATTTAATTATTTGAATTACGGGAACATGAATGGATACCGTGATTCAGAGCTTCTTTTTGTTTAATGAGAACTGGAGCTAATGACATGAGTCCAACAGAGAGGGATAGAGTTCCAACAACTGTAGTACCGATGCACAAACATTGTGGATGTGATTGGAATACGAGGGTTGTTAATAAGATGTCGTATGATATATACGTCGATGTTGCCTACTATGAATGAGCGTATTTTCAATGAATCCTAGTTTCTGCCAAAAACGTTTATGGGTGGTGAAGCATTAATTTTATTTTGACCACTTCAAAGATGAGCTTAGGTATTGTTCCTTATGTGCCTCCACTTTCAATCTCCGCACCAATGGGAAAAGGTAAATACATATGTCTATTGGCTGCAGGATAACTGTTGGAGCTGCAGGATTTCATGATGGAGGGTTTCCGTGAGGGTGTCCAGACGGACGTGACAGCGACCGACTATGGTAATGCTTTTGACAGGCTCTCACACCGTCATCTGCTGTCACTGCTCGAGTCCCTGGGTATTTTTGGCAGTTTTCTGAAGTGGATGGCAAGCTACCTACCTCGTCCGACGGAGGCTCGTGGTTAGGGCGCGTGAGTGAAGCCTTACCTACACACATCGTCGCATCTTCAGGAGTTCCACAGGGGAGTCATGTGGGGGCCATTGTGCTTCCTGCTGTTCATAAAAAATGGAATGATAAAGAGTGTGAGCCCCGATATACACTGCTTTATACTGATGATTTAAAAACGTACAGCCACAAAGTCTACCTCAGATAGTGAGTCCCTGCTGATGGCGATCGAGGGCCTGGTGGATTGGTGTGCCCAGAACAACCTTTGCTTAGAAGTGCTCAGTGATTTAATTTTATAGGACAGAGCGTTGTATTGATTTGAGTACGCCCTTTGTGATCACACGCTGTAAGATCTACTGAGTTGGTTGACTTTATTGGTATCCTACGTGACGAGAAGTTGAACTTTTCTTAACACATAGATTCTATCGCCCGAAGGGCTATGAGAATCCAGGATCTTGTGAAGCGATGTACCAATTTCGTAGCGTTCCGGCCATAGTTACTTTGCACAAGTCTCTGGCTATTCTGGAATATTCGTCCCCAGTCTGGTCTCCACTCAACAGCGTCCACAGATACTCCCCTGAAAGAGTTCGTCGCAAACTTTTGCGGAATGTAGCTTTTAAACTGGTTATACCCTCAACTGATATTGACTATGAAATGTTGTTGGACCACTGCCACCTCCGGTCCCTGTGCATTACAAGATTACAAGAGGCGCTGCTGATTTTATGTTCCTTCACAGACTGGTGAACGGTAGAATCCACTGCCCATCATTAATATCGAAGGTTAGTCTGCGGATTCGTCGTATGTCTGCCCGTTCACCAGCACTGTTCCATGTGCTCTTCTCCTCCACCAACTATTTGCAGAATCGGCCTTCAGTCGCATTCTCCGTTCTGACAATTTATTGCTGGACGCACACCCGGAATTTGATAACTTTTGTAAAACTTTTTTAACCTACTGTTGTTTATTTATAAATCACTTTCTTTTTGTATATACAGCCACTGAATATGTTGCTATTCTATTTGGGCCACACCCGTACGTAATATTAGAAAAAAAGAAAAAAAAAGTGCGCCATGTTTTATTATGCGAAACCTAACTGTTGGCGTAAGATATATAATAAATTAATATTAGTCGAAAAAATCTGGTAAAAGTCTACCTGCCTCTCCAGATCTCTAATCAAATTATAGGGTTGAGAAGTGATAGAAATCGCAAGATGTTGCAAGTGGAGGCCCGTCGGAACTACGGATATGTTCACCTCAAGTAGGTATCTGCTCAATATTTGACCACGGAGCAAGGACGTCACTAGAGGTTCATAATGACGTTGGTCAGATGTACTCGTATCAACTAAAGTTCTGACTTAATTTGGTTGGAAAACCATTCACTAGGACAACATTTGACCTGATTTATCGCTCTTGAAACCTAACCTCATTACACCAACAAAACAAAAATTAGCTTTTGAACGTACATGTGCTTCCTACATCGCAAACTAGGATGGTGCACAGGATGTGCGACTGGACTGTAATGTAAATTCATTTACCTATAACTTAAATAACCGTAATTTACAACTTAGGACCGTATTCCATCCAACACCATGGTGGAGGACATAGACGGGTTACTGATTAACATCCATACAATGAGGGGTGTACCCATGACTTCTGATTAGGTATATTACTTTCATATTTTTAAATGAAGGTAGATTCCATTTTAAGAATTTTGAGACCAGCCTACGATGAATAGTTCTTTTTCTATGAGCTTTCGGATTTTGGCAACGAGTGACGTCACGGCACCCCTCCCACCAGGGCGGGACCCCCTTGCCCAGTGTAACGTCGGTTGGTGTCGAAACTTTGAAAGCTCGTAGAAAAAAAACTATTCATCGTAGGAAAGTGCGGTTGATCTCAAAATTCTTAGCATGGTATCTAATGCCATTCAAAAACATGAACAGACGTCATGGGTACTCCTCATTGCAACTGTCTTATAATAGGGTATTCCAGCGAGTCTAAAAATGAGATGATTTTTGGAATATTTTAGCTCAAGTAACTGTGAAAAGGACGTAGTGTGGGAGAAGGTTATAATTGTGTAATATAAGGAAGGAATGCGGAATAAAGATATCGGAGGTTAAAAAAGCGCAGGTGTACAACGTTGGAAATCTGGTGAATGACTTTCTTTAGTAAAATTGATGAACCAACAGCGGGTTTTAACCTACAGCACAGGTCTATGAATAGCATTCTTCAACGGTGGAGCCCTCCCAGAAAACCCAGTGATAAGACTATCATGATCAGATCATAATCGAAAAGGAATGGTATACAATGGTATACAAGATAGATCATAATCGATTGAATACCATTTTAATCCATCGATTCAATCGATTCATAACTGTACACACATTTGAATATCAACGGAAGGTAGGGAAATAAAAAAAATAATATTACTCGGTTTGCAATACTAAGAACATTTAGTACCTACCTATATTTTACAACACTGTTTTTACACATTTTGATTTAATTATTGTCCAACTTCAAGTCCATCTCTGGAAGAGGCTATGATGAAATCAGCCTTTTTGGTTTATTATTTTCAATAATGAACCTTTGGAATCGAGTATGAGAAAAAAATTTTAACTCCTCAAAATTTGATGGTTTACATTCAAGGTATGTAGAATCCGAAAATGCAATAAAAAATTTCTGCCTGTCCGTCGTAAGCCGTACTTCGCACTTTTCTTAGTTACCATGAACCAAAATTAATGAAATTTGGTTTGTAGGTCCTGTTTGGGGACTAGTTGGTCCTCGAAGCTCGGCGCTACTGTCAGTCATCTCTAAGCGGTGAAAAAAAGGGTGTTGCAATTTTCAGAACGCCGTAGCTAGAAAACTTCCTATATAAGGGCGTTTTTACGTTTTTAAATTGACCCTGAACTACTTAAAGAATTTTTTTGAGACCATCCAGAGCATTGTACGACCAGCCGTTCGTTCGCACCGAAAAGCTTCGTCAACATGATCGTGAATCAAACGGTATAAATCCGGTCCAGATATCATCGCTAGGGATCACCTGATTATAATCACGGATGGCTGTATGAAGTCGAGTTGGCTGTTCTGTGATATTATTTCATTTAAAAACGATTGATCTTTTGGATTTTGCTGATAGGTACTTTTGAAACTTGAACAAACGTTGAAGTATTATTGAGTAAATTATTACACAGTGGTAAATTATTACACAACGGTTTATTATACTATCTAAGCAGGAGGGGCATCTATACAGATAAATTGTTACACAAAGGTTTATTATTTACCTTATGCTTCATGAATAACTACAAATAATTAGTGACTGAATTATTGAATCCCGCGCTTTGTATGAAACTTTAACTCCCGGGCCGGCTCCAGCACTCCATTTAGTGCTTTCCTGGGGAGAGTTCGAGGGTATTGACCACAGAAAACAGTGATCTACGCAGAAGGGGCATCTATACATATAAATAATAAACCGTTGTGTAATAATTTACAGCGTTTTTTAAAGATGAGCTCCAGCTTTTGCATTCCCGTCATAGAGAACAAAGCATTTAATGCAGTCAGCTCCACTAAATGACAATGCAAGGGCATGATTAAAGGTGGGGCTGAGTCATTAGCAAGTTACAGGAGGGCACAGCTCAACATGCCCAACTCTAATATCATACAGGACCGGCAAAATACGTAGAATTCACGAACGTGTCGTCTGTACGAACCAGCGTTATATTGAAGTCAATTTCTTCGTCTTCTCTCTAATCAGATATAAATATGGAAATATGTCGTTCGCAAAGCTCCTACTCAGTTCAAACTATTAATTCTGAAACTGAATGTGGATAAATTAAGGTGTTTCAATTTTACCTGAATGGCGAAGCACAGCTTGACAGGAATGATCGCATATTGACTCACGTCACTTGTTCGCACAGCACGGTTGCTGATTGTGAGCAATGATAGTCTACACGTGTTAGAAGTACTCCAACATTTATACAGCTGACTTGAGTGCGGTTTTAACCGAAATTCAAAAATTCAAATTCAAATTCATGATATTTTGGCAATAACAGAGTAATACATGTACATATGTTATACAGAACAAAAGGAACAACTACAAGAACAAGCTGTGGAGATAGTACAATTTTGGTTCTCTGTTGTATTAATGAATTTCATTTTCTTGTTCCTAAGCATCGTAATTTCCATAGAAAAATAATTTTCGTACGAGAGGTACAGGAATAGTAGTTGTGGACAGTAGTTAAAAGGTACATCGAAAGATACTGACGAGTTATCAAGAAACGTCTACACACCATGAGCGACAACTATAATTACTCGTTTCTTTATCCCGTCTGATATTAAGTCAAATAAATCAAAGACGCTGGTAATCTGTTGGCGTTTACATGGAGGCGACACCTTTTCAACAGACGTTCCATAACTTAAACCGGCTGACTTTTGAGCATCAACAGTTCACAATATACATCTACTAGCACTTCTTCACTGCTCTGTCTGAAACAGAAAAGAAAGGTTTATGATAATTTCAACTCAATGCAAGTAACATCGAACTTAAATTCTGATCTACATCAGGTTCTGGTCCTTTTAGTTGGATGTACCTGCATGCCACCGCAGTCCAACATAAAATAAAAAAATCCCACACTAACAAATTTTCTTACCATCGGTCGATACTTTTTGTCATGTTGGTGGTAGCTACAAAAAACTTTTGTTATTATTAACTTTTCGGTAGTTGGATGAAAATTTGGTCACCGTTTTTCTTTTGGTAAAACATTATTTAGGGACGCGGGGGCTCGCCAACAAAACCAAAAAACTCAAAGCGAACAAGGTCACTGTTAATAATTTCTCCGCCACTTCAAGCTACTGAGCCAAATCGAGCCGCCCTCCTACAGAACAGCCAGCTGAGGAACTGGGTGTTTATTCCCAGACTTCTTGGGTTACCGCCCGAGAAGTGCTTCCGCTAACCGCCTGTAAGACGAAGAAACGGCAAGGAAGTGCAATTATCCAAACAGTTACCTTCGTAAGACCTACGTGTCCATCTAAGAAGGACCGATCATAGTTCAAGAGAATATGAGATCCAATAATGAATCATTCTATTTTGGGCAATTGGCATTCCGATCTTAAAAACGCTCCAAAGTCCTAGTCAATGGGTTTATTATTCTACTAGACATACCTACAGAAATCTTGGCTGTTCATTTATTGTTTCTTTCATATGCAAAAATTTTAAATAACTATTTTTGATGGTTTCCACCAATTTTGGCCCCCCAAAACACGAATTAGGCTCCTATTTTTTTAACAAATTATCTTTGCTCATTGACAGTGCTATACAACTGTCTTGATTCACCGGCTGATACTAATTCTAGTATTACTATACAAGTTATAGTGATCTCAGACTATTTCCCAAGTTTTTGAATCATAAAAAATGAATTTTGGGAGCTGAACCTTCGTTGAAACCTCAATTCTTCACTCTTTGGTCAAAATCAACTTCATATTCGGTCTTCTCGCCCTAAAAAACATGGAAAACGATACCTCACAAGCTCATGTTTTCTAAAATGTCGAAAAACACTATTTTTACACCCATTTTTTCCCCCCATAACACCCCTGGGTGTATTCCGATCTGGCTGCCGAGCTTCGGAGTACAGCTAGAACCCAAGTGTGTTCCAAAATGGGTACCCAAACTGTGTGTGGAAGAACGACGATTTTAGACCAACATTTAACGTACGTTTAAGGCTGAAACTGGGTTAGAACCTCAGTTTTCCATTCTTTGGTCAAATCGACTTCATATTCGGTCTCCTCGTCCTAAAAAACATGCAAAACGGTACCTCACAAGCTTATGTTACTCAAACACAACAAAAAACCCTGTTTTTACACCCATTTTTCACACATAACGCCCCTGGGTATATTCCGATCGGACTGCAAAGTTTCGGGACACAACTAGGGCCCAAATGGAACCTGAGAGCGTAAGAACGAATTTTTTTTGAGACCAAAAATCAAGTAGTTTTGGATGATACGGCGGACGGCTTAAGGTGGACGGACGGGGATTTTGGGAACCTACGCACCTTGAAACGTAAAACGAAAAAATTTGAGCGGGTGTTATACAATTTGTTTGATGAGCGAATACATAATTGTATTATTCAAGGAATAATAAACCATAAGAACCCTGTTCGATTAGGCTTTATCACAAATTAGGTAAATTTATATCTCAGCATCCTTCAGGAAGTTTTTGCATTCATCAATATCACCCACATTTAGTATTCCGTGCAACCCACGGGTGTTTCTAAGTAACTGGCAAATCTGAATCGTTCTAAGAAGTGTCTATTTGTGTCGCATCCCTGACCAAGATGAGAAATCATCTTCACTTCCTGATTTAGGTAACTACTCGTAGGTGGTCGAGAAGCAGCCTTTGTCGATGTACTCAACTACAGGTCCTGTCATTAATATTAAAATCACCGTTGGCCTCAGCTGATTCGTTTTCGTGATGGGGATGAAGAGCATGTGAATTCCAACGCAACGCAACTGCTATATTTATTTTTTCAACATCCTTAGTCTTCATGCTTTACATTCCGCTCATTTTAGCTTATTATTCTGTGAATAATACACCTACGTATTCGCTCAGCAAAAAATTTCGTGAATATCCCCTCAACATTTTCTCGTTTACGTTTCAAGGTGCGTGGATGTCAAAAACGCAATGTCCGTCCGCCGTATTATTTTCGGTCTAAAAAATTCGTCCTTTCGCAAACAGGCTCCATTTGGGCCCTAGTTGTGTCCCGAAACTTTGCAGCCCGATCGGAATATACCCAGGGGCGTTATGGGTGAAAAATGGGTGTAAAAGTAGGGTTTTTTGGTGGTTCAGTAACATGAGCTTGTGAGTTACCGTTTTCCATGTTTTTCAGTGCGAGAAGACCGAATACGTCGTTGATTTTGTCTAAAGAGTGAAGAATGAGGTTGTAACGCAGGTTCAGCTCCCGAAGTTCATTTTTTATGATTCAAAACCCTGGGAAATTGTCTGAAATCAACACAAATTTATACTAGTACAGAACTGAAGTACTGTGAACAATAGCAGTAGTATCAACGGGCGAATCAAGACAATTAAATGGCACCAAGCAATGATAAAAAATAATTTGTCAAAAATATGAGCCTAATTTTTTGGGGCCAAAATTGGTGGAAACCATCAAAAATAGCTATTTCACAATTACTGCACATGAAAGAAACAAAAATGAATAGCTAATATTACTGTAGGTATGTCCAATAGAATAATAAACCCACGTGACAAGGACTTTGCAGCGTTTTTTAAATTCAAATGCATATGACTCATACCACTGCAGCAGGTTTACTGTAAGCGTTTAACGGGCCACAAGCAATAGGTTAAAACTAGGTTCAGGTGTAATGAGTCGCAATTTGAAGTTATGCATTCTCACAATGCCTATCACCTTGTGTTTTCAGATGGAACCTCCTTTTTTGATCGCAGATAATTCGAAAATATTTAATTGCGACCCATCACTAGATTTTTTCAGGTTTGCACTAGGTAGGTAGGTACCAGCTCGTTGACAAAAATTATTGGTACATCTCAACCCCAACGCGTAGCAAATGTTTCCAGTAGTTTTCAACCATAAATCGCGTGGTAAGGCTTCAATTTTCGAGTTATCCAAGAAATTATCAGAGATCATTGCTTGCCGACATGTCAGCTTGTCAGCTGGGCTGAATTTAACCCCAGTTGCATTTTGCTGAAGTGGTGTTCTGCAATCTCAAGGCTTGAAGAAAGCTCAACCGTCATGGTGGGCATTTATGACCGAATTTTCGCAAATACAAATTTGATCGAAAGTAGTAACTAAAAATCGGTAAAAATGGATAAAATCACCAATCACCTAGAATTTATAATTTATAATCACCAAAAAATGTATGGAATGGTGATTGAAGACAAACCGGCTATCTCAAAAGCCACAAATGCTGCAAACTGCACAACGGTTTATTATTTACCTGCATAGAAGCATTCATGACATTTTCTCCCACTAGATACCTGCATTGCACTGGTATAAATAATTGTAAGCAAATAGCAATTATTTCTATTTTGATACGTTTTCTTCTGTGTATATTTTCTGTGTACGATGAAGAAGATCTTCGATGAAAACTGACCGGCCAGAGAAATTAGAAAAAACGCTGCAAATTATTAAACAAAGGTTTATTATTTACCTGTATAGATCACTTCGTAGATCACGGTTTCCTGTGGCCAATACCTAGCCTCGTGCTCCCTCCCCTAAATCGAGTACTGCAGCCGGCCGGGGAATTACCGGTTTCATAAATACGCGGTTTCATGAATAAGTGCTGGTGCGCTTCTTCTTCGCGGTGGATCATTAATTATTTTTGCTGTTATTCATGAAGCATAACGTTTGTTATAAAAGCACCTATCCAGAAAATCGAAAATAACCACCATTCTTCTAATGAAATAATATCACGGAACAACACACTTGATTTCATAAAGCCATGCGTGATTATAATCAGGTGTTACCAATCTGGGCTGGAAGTATACCGCAACCGTATTACTCACAGTCAAGTTGGCAAAGCTTTTCGGTGCAAACTTGAGGGCCTTACTGCGGACGAACGGCTGGAGAGACAGAATGCTCTGGGTGGTCTAAAAAATCCTCAATAGCGAAATCAATTTGAAAATGTTGAAAAAAAAAAAATCTAATGAATGTTTTCGAGCTACGGCGTTATGAAAATATCAGCCCCTATTTTTCACCCCAGAGGTGATTTATAGTACCGCCCAGCTTCGCGGACCGATTAGACTCTGAATGGGACGTAGATATTAACCAAATTTCATTAATTTTGGTTCATGGTAACTATGAAACAACTAAATACGGCGTGTGGCGCACGGCGGAAAAACAGCATTTTTTTTAAATTTCATTTTCGGATTATTGTAGATACGTAGGTATGGTAAAACGGAAACCATCAAATTTTGAGGTGGCTTAAACTTTTTTTTTATGTTCGATTCCAAATGTTCATTATTGAAAATAATTAACCAAAAGAAGAAGAAGAAGAAGAAAGAAAAATGATTATCCACAAGTTATTGCTCAATAGTGGGTGAAATTTGAGTTTGTTTCATATGGTCATGCAGCATGACTGGAACGTCGGCCATCAGCAGGTGGAAAAATCAAAAAGGTCTTTCTGTTTCAAAAAGCTGATCAGACTGGCCCTTCAGCCTCTCAATGAGTTTCAAACAATTCTAAGCAATTTTTTGATCAAGTTTTAAAGTCATCAACCGAAGTGAAAGTAATTTTGACCATGGGACTCCCGTTTCATTTCCGCCCCGTCCGAAAATAAGCGAGTGCCGCCAGTAGATTAAGGTGAGTTTCTGCTTCACAAAGACGGCATCAATGAAATCGGGGTATTTTGAATCACTACTTTCTGAACTGGGCATTATTCACGATTACCTCAAGAAGATTTAGTCCAAAATCGAACTAGTATTAGAACAGTACTAAAATAAAACTCACCAATATGATCCCATTCTGTTTATTTCACTTTCATCCTTTTTACTGTGTGTGTGTGTCTGTTGACACAAGTATACAGATTTCAATAATTACAGAAACAATCCATAATCAACCAAAATTAACAATTTTAATGGACGAGCGTTGATTTATCCATTCTTTCAGGATACATATGCCCCAAAAAATTGTCACTAAACTCGACCAATGTTGTTTAATAGGTAATCCTAATTGTTTCCAAATTGATCGGTATACTGAATGTATCTAAACAAGCATGGAAATCTAAAAAAAAAAACATAACAGAATCTAAGATGACTTGAAATAGAAGTTTCATATCAGACAATACCAGAATGTTTACAGTAGGGAAATACAGAAGGCAGAGGCAGTCAACCCCTTAAAAGTACAGAGCCCAAAAAGTTGCCTGGCAGTGGCCTAAATTCGAACTGAATGTGGATCCAAACATTGATCGTTTCTATGTGAATCGATTCTAGGGCCTCGCCATTTACATCTCTGTTACATCAATTGGAAAAATTAATCCGGTAGCAAACATTTATTTATTTATTTATTTATACGGGCAAGCCCAATTACATTTTGCATATTTGTGTCATTCTAGCAGGGGGGTGAAGAGGTCTACGTTACAATAGAAGAGAAACAGTACAAGGGAAAACAGTGGAGGGAAAAAAATAAAGAAAGGTTGAATAACTATTGAAAAGAGAGAGAGGAAGAAGAAAGCAAAGTCTTTAGAGTAGAAAGGGGGGAATGGAAGAAGTCGAACTGAGGATTTGAAGAAAGAAAGAGGTTTGCTGTGCGGACTAGTCGATGGAGCGGTCGATTTCTGTCGTAGTTGGTCGGGGAGAAAGGGACGGCGAAGAGGACCGAAGAACGTGTGCTGGTGCGAGAGGCGGCGAGCTGGATTTTGGAGAGTAATGGGGGACAATCGATTTGGTTGTTCAAAATTTTGAAGAGCAACACCAAGTCAGATGTGCAACGTCGCTTTTCCAAAGTCTCGAGTTTGCATCTTCTCAGAAGAGAGGCGTAGTCGATATCGTCAGAGGGGATTCCCATCTTGTAGGCCATGTAGCGCAAAAAGTTCCTATGAACCCGTTCCAGCCGGTACTTGTGGATCGTATACGAGGGGGACCAAACTGTGGAAGCATTCAGGTGCTTCCTTGTCAATGACGTTCTGCCTTCCCTGTTTTCCCTCTGTGAGCTCTTTGGTGGACACAGTAACGGCCTATAAGACCTGATGCAAACGGAACGTTCAGGATTCGCCTGCAAAGCGGGACATTTTTACTTTAATAGGATCTACCCATCAACGCTAACGACTTTAACGAATGCTCCATCCATAATGCACATCTATTGAAGTCTCACCCATGTTGGGAGCTCCACTGTTATACTGTTATGGTATTCTGAGAGTATCTCCTCAAAATCCACTTAGCCATTAAAAAAACAAAAAACAAAAAAATTATAAACAGAAAAATCCAGTAATGCAGCATGGCTATAAGATCGGATTTTCAAAGAAATATTCGTGGTATTATGTAAAAGGTGATAAGGCGCGAAACCGCCGTAACATTATATAATTTTTTAGTGATTTTAGCCATTTTTACCGATTTTAGACCCTTATAAAGTCAACCCCCTCCCACTACTTCCCCAACCAATCTTTTTCCAGTAAAATATTTTTATAATCGAGATCTCTTTCTGTCGCGGATCACCATCCCACACAACGTCAGGTGAGTAATATGGATTTTAGCCCTTAATACCAAATATGAACCCCGCAAAAATCCGAATGTTCCAAATGCTATTCTGTATGATAAACAACTGAAATGGTATTTTTCGGTCTTTACTCACCCTTCCACGCCATTTTCAGTGATTTTATATAAATTGTTTGCGATTTTAGTAATTTTTACCGATTTTGGACCCTTTAAAACTACTGAAAATTTCTCATCTTCGAACTCATCTTTTTGTATGGCAATACGAACATTTTGGCGAAATATGGAATTTTTATCATGTACCTACCCAAGGTCAGATATCGTCTGGAGTGATACATAAATATATATCTATATACAATTTTGCTAAAATCTAGGGATGAATTCAGGATGCTCTGGAACGGATTTGCCTATAAAAAAAATTTCAAAAATTCATGTTCTGAAATTTTGGACCCATTGCAACAGCTTCATTTTCTTTAAAAATTCGCTAAAATAAGAAGAAAAAATCGGATGGTTTTTTTTTACGAACAATAATGTTAATTTATTAGTCGAAATATTTCACGAATCATACCTACTCCTTTGTCAATCAGTCACCAATGTGATTTTACACTGCGGTGTGATGTACAAACTGGTGTACTCTAGTATCCACTTGGTCGAATATCAGAGGCTGCATCAGCGGGGGTGGTATGATTTCCAAGGAGTCATAACAAGTGGTACCAATCCCCACACTCACATAACTGACATCTCCTCGCTGAAAATTGGAATGACAATGTTTTTAGCTAAGCAATTAGCTTCTGATATTACCTTGAGACTGCTGTTACTTATGTGGCTAACTATACCTATATTGTAACGAATCTGTTAAATTTAAACATATTATTGAGTAATGACGAGTGGGCGACTGGGCGGTGAAGAGATATTCATATTGCATTCACTCGGACAAATTTTTCAAAGTTTCTTACAAAATTAGACCGAAATAGAATCGATTACGAAATTGAAATCTGATGGAACTTGCAATCTGAATATAGCAAATTATGTTCACCTCACCCACTCTCCCCGCAAGCGCGAAAGTTTAAGTGTACACATGTGTTGGGTTTTTTTTTGTGTAAATGTTTGAGACAGAGAACGAAAGCGTAGAGAACGACAAAGACAATGAATAATTCATCTCACTCTGCCGAGTGAGTATCTGTTATCTGGAGAATGGCAACAAATAATAACAATAACAATAAATAATTCATCTGACGCTACCTGGTGACAAACTGTTATCTCCGACGGACTCTCTCCAAAAGTCACAACTTGCTTCGTTTGGACGGCGCTGCGTTTAACAGTCGAATCCTGAAATTCTGTTTCATCGTCAAATGATTAGTGGTGGTGCGAAGCAACACTGCATTATACTACATTTAAATATCTACATTTTAACTGCATTTTGCTGCATACTATACTGAACATACCTTGTCCTACCTTGTTACTTTGAATAATCATGAATTGTTACTTTGAATGCAGTAAGCTGATATATCCTCGATTTATACTACATGCACCACGTGAACAGTGCCTAGTTACCTACAAGGAAATCACACCCTTTCTATCCACAAAACTCTGGCCACATTGAAAAATACATTGACCTAAAGTTATCCCAGTTACATAAACATTTAAGAAGGTTTTGTCAAAACACGTATGTAATTGAATGGCCCATCAAAATTTCATCAAAATCGGTCGAACGCATTCAAAGATAATGTGTAGTGAAGGGTTTCTCCAATCACTGTGGATTTCGTAGAGGATCATCTACGACTTAGTTGATTGCGCTACGCAGACGCTATCATTATTCTGATCACACTCAAACTTAGGGACCATCGGGTCCCAACCTACTATACCCTAGAGAGTGAATAGAACTAGAAATAATGTTGAATGATAGAAAACAGTGAGAGCGTGACGAGTTTTTTGTCGTTTGCTGGCCATAGTGTTATCAAAAACGTGCCTTGACGAAAGTCCCTTCCTTACCACAACCCATTAGGAGGTAGTTTCCTAATGACCAAACTGCAGTTCGTGGAAACTAGGTAGAACTAACTTATGTATTTTCAACCGTATTTAGTTTTAAGACTTATTTAGCGTACACTCACCATTTGCGCATGGTATTATATCCGGATTGTTTTCCAGACTTTCTGTACTCCTTCTGATTGAGTCGTGTTTTGCGTCGTGGAAGTTTCCCATATCTTTTTGTTCTCTTCCTTTACGAAACTTCAACGCAATTATAGCGCACGCCGCCACCACAATGAGAGTGATCGAGATCCCCGAGAGGATGGCAATCAAATGAATCGTGTCCAGAATCATCGGAATATCGGCTGCGAATCGGAATGAATTTATTACTGAATGGAATTCATATGGCTAATGATTAGATTAATGTAATTTTTGAAATTAGAGGCAAGAGAAGTTGCTGGAGGAAACAATATTTTATCAATGCGACTCATAAAGCACACGTTTCTGTAGGCAGTTGGCTATCCGCCAGCTAACTAGGCGTTTAATCTTTCCTAGTTGGAACGTCTTGCCGAGGAACCAAGTTTTTATTAGATGAACTTAGGTTGTTTAAGAAGGAGTGACTACCAAAACATATTACAATTTTCAATAATTAGCAAACAATAATTAACTATATGAACCGAAGTTCATAACCACTGGGAAACATGAGTTCCATCTCATTTTCTCTGTTTGTTAGAGATATGGAGCCTTATACATATACTGTACTGGTTAGACACCTTTCGGGATGGGCCAAATTTCATTTTGGTTAATTATTCTATGAATAATACACCTACATATTCGCTCAGCAACAATTTTCTTGAACACCCCCTCAAAATTTGTTTCTTTTAGTTTCGAGATGCGTAGATTCCAAAAATGCAATGTCCGTCCGCAGTCTGCCGTAACATCCATATCTACCTGTATTTTCAGTCTAAAAACCCAACAAGCTAAGAATTGAGGTTCTAACAAAGTTTCAGCCTTAAATTTACCTTAAATTTTGGTCTAAAATCGTCGTTCTTTCTCATATAGGCTCCACTTCAGGTCCTAGTTGTGCTCCGAAGCTCAGTAGCCCGATCGGAATACACCCAGGGTGTTATGGGTGAAAACGATGCAAATCCCTACACAACGGTTTATTATTTTGTACAGTGTCACCCTTCTGTTACAGATCACAGCTCTCTGTATACATAGCCCTTTATATAACATTACGTACTATTCTATACATATTATTTAGATCGCAGACCCTCCGTACCTTAGTACCTAACCCCGTACTCGTTACTAGGTACCTACCTAAGTCACGTGGTAAATGTTGCTAAAATAATTCTGTCGATGATAAACAGTAGCTAAAATGGCAAAAAGAAATGCAAATAATGAAGTTCTGAAGAGAAATTGTTGATGTGGAGTGAAAAATAATCAGTCCCGGTAGGGTTTCGATCTCCGGAACTTTGGCGTATCAGTCCGTCAGGTAGACCACTGTGCTATATCGCCCAGCCATCCGAGAGACCAGTGATGTACGCTCTCAACACAGCTTGATGCCTGCACTCACCCTGCTCTTTACGGCAAATTGTATAGCAAATTGTATGGCAACATCGTACAATGCTCCAGATGGTCTAAAAAATGCAGAAAAAAAATCAAACTATTTAAAAATGCGAAAAAACCCAGACCTCAAAATGCAATTTTCCGAGATAAGGATACTCTGGACATTTCAACCCATATTTTTCACCCCTTAGAGTTGAGAGACAGTAACGCCGAGCTTCGAGGACAACTAGAGCCCAAACGGGACCCATATACCAAATTTAGTGAATTTTGGTTCATGGGAACTGAGGAAAAAGCGGCGGACGGCGTAAGGTGGACGGATGAAATTTTTTTAATTCGAAACGTAAACCATGAAATTTTGTGAGTGGGGGGGGGGGGGGGGGATTTTTTTCATGGTCGTTTCCAAAGGTCGAAATAATAAATCGAAAGGAAGAAATAATAAACCAAAATATTCAGTCCCGGTAGGGTTTCGATCTCAGGAACTTCAGCGTATCAGTTCGTCAGTCAGACCACTATGCTATCGTCAAGCTAGCAGGAGACCAGTGACGTGCGCTCTCAACACAGCTTGATGCCTGCATACACCCTGCTCTTTACGGCAAATTGTATAGCAAATTTTATGGCAACATCGTACAATGCTCCGGAGAGTCTCAAAAATTCAGAAAACAATCAAACTATTTAAAAATGCGAGAAAACCCACACCTCAAAATTCAATTTTCCGAGATAGCGATACTCTGGACATTTCAACCCCTATTTTTCACCCCTTAGAGTTGAGTGACAGTAACGCCGAGCTTCGAGGACCAACTAGAGCCCAAACGCGACGGGAACTAAGGAAAAACGCTGCAAAGTCCTTGTCACATGGGTTTATTATTCTACTGGACATACGTACAGAAATTTTGGCTGTTCATTTATTATTTCTTTCGTGTGCAGTTATTGAAATGGCTATTTTTGATGGTTTACACCAGTTTTGGCCCCCAAAAACACGAATTAGGCTCGGCTTTTCCTTTCAACAGATTATTTTTGATCATTGATAGTACCATTAAAATGTCTTGATTCACCTGTTCATAGAACTTCTAGTGTTGTTATACAAATGTGTGGTGATTTCAGACAATTTCCCATGTTTTTGACTAATAAAAAATTAATTTCGGAAGCTTAACCTTCGTTACAGCCTCCATTCTTCACTCTTTGGTCAAAATCAACTTCATATTCGATCTTCTCGCCCTAAAAAACCTGGAAAACAATACCTCACAAGCTCATGATCACTAAAACCTCAAAAATCCCTCGAAAACCCCGATTTTTACACTCATTTTTCTCCCAAATCATCCGTGGGTGTATGCCGATCGGGCTGCCGTGTTTCGGAGGAAAAATAGGAGCCAAATGTGTTCCCAATTGTGTGCGGAAAAACAACGATTTTAGACCAAAATGTAACGTACATTTAAGGCTGAAACTGCCTTAGAACCTCAATTTTCCACTCTTTGGTCAAAATCGACTTCATATTCGGTCTTCTCGTCTCAAATGCTCATGTTACTAATATGCCACTAAAACACAAAAACGCTGCAAAGTCCTTGTCACATGGGTTTATTATTCCATTGGACATACCTACAGAGATGTTGGCTGTTTATTTATTGTTTCTTTCATATAGAATAATTGAAATAACTATCTCTGGTGGTTTCCACCAATTTTGGCCACCAAAACACGAATAAAGTACGCTTTTTTTTCTTTTTTTTTAAATAAATAAATTATCTCTGATCATTGATAGTACGTTTAATCGTCTTGATCCACCTGTTGACACTTTTTCCAGTGTTATTCTACAAATTGATGGTG
Organism: Leptopterna dolabrata; assembly: GCA_954871275.1. Lineage (NCBI taxonomy): Eukaryota > Metazoa > Arthropoda > Insecta > Hemiptera > Miridae > Leptopterna > Leptopterna dolabrata. Next base: position 144,579,661 of record OX940974.1, read on the forward strand.
GTCGTAGCACCGCCTCCGCATCAACGCGCCCCACCACGCGCGGCCCACACCGACGCCACAGCGGCGCCCCACTTCGACGCCCGCCTCGACGGCTATCGCAGCGCCTCCCACTACTTCGCCCCACCATCTCCGATCCTTATATAAGGAAACGGACGCCGGCGCCTAGCACACTTCCTGCTGACACCTCAGCGGACTGGCACCTTCCAAGAAAACAAAGATGACGGAGCTGAAACCGAAAACAACTCCCGAAGCGAGTACACCATCGAACCTCAAGCTCCGACTGTTCGACCCCGCATTTCCGCACGTCTGGTTCGCACAACTCGAGATCATACTCGCACACAAAGGCCTCACGACGCCACATGCGAAGTTCGCCCGAGCATTCCTCGCACTCGAGCCCCGACAAGCGGATATCTGCGCCCACCTCAACCCCTCGAACGCCAACAGCTACCAGACATTGAAAACCCGCCTTCTAGCTACACACGCACCTTCAGATGGTTCCCGGCTCACCGCCTTACTCCAACCGGCCTCCGACGACGAGCTACCGTCAGTCCTCGCTCGCCGACTCACCCGAGCACTCCCGGCTGACACACCGACACCACTCGTCCGACAGTTTTTTCTCCGCGCCCTCCCAGAGAGCATTCGCCTACACATAGCGGCGCGTGACGAACCCGACATCATGAAACTCGCTGCGCTCGCCGATCGCCTCCTACCCTTCGCCCCGCCTCCTTGGGTGGCTACCGTCTCCGAAGAGGTTGAAGTGATACACAGCAGACGACAACGGCGCTCGCCGACGCAGCCGACATCGAACACACGCCGCCCGACGACCACCTTATGTTTCTACCATCGCACATGGGGCCCCCGAGCGCAGAAATGCCGCAGCCCCTGCAGCTGGCGCACGAAACCGTCAGAAAACGCCAACGCACGGCCCGACCAGCCGTAACGGCCGTGCGCAACCCACCAACATCTCGGCTCTTCATCAGATGCAAGCGAACCGCCCTACACTTCCTAGTAGATACCGGCTCCGACGTCTCGATCGTCCCGAACACCCTGCTACGTCGAAAAACCACACGTCCAAGCGCTCTACGTGCCGCAAACGGCACCGAGATCAAGATGTACGGAACACACTCCGCCTCAGTACACCTACCTGATCTCCATCCATACGAGTGGACCTTCACAGTCGCCGACGTATCGACACAGATCCTCGGCTCCGATTTTTTGACGTACCACGGCCTACTCGTTGACCTACCCAACGCCCGACTCATCAACGCGGCCACGCAGCGGTACATCACCGGTACAGTAGAACTAGTACCTCCGAGCCAGTCAATCTGCACGACGACAGCGAACGAGCCTCGATTTCAAGCCCTCCTCGATGGCTACAAACCTTCCCACACACCATGTGCTGCCCCTGTCGAACATCACATCGTCACGAAGGGACCCCCGTGTCATGCGAAACTTCGCCGATTATCACCGGACCTTTACGCGAAAGCAAAGGCCCATTTCGGCGAATTATTAGCGGCGGGGGTCATCGAACCTTCGGAAGCGCCCTGGTCCAGCCCACTCCACATCGTCCCGAAACCCGACGGTGACATTCGCCCCGTCGGTGACTACAGAGCGCTGAATCGATTAACTATACCGGATCGCTACACCGTCCCACACCTACACGACTTCACAACGGCCCTGTACGGGACTACAGTGTACAGCACATTCGACCTCGCCCGTGCATTTTTTCACTGCAAAATCAGCGAACGCGACGTGCCAAAAACAACGATCCTAACATCCTTCGGCGCCTACCAATTCAAGCGAATGAATTTTGGCTTACGAAACGCAGCGCAAACGTGGCAACGCTACATGGACCACGTCCTACGCAACCTACCTTTCGTGTACTGTTACCTCGATGACATACTGGTCGCCTCGGCCACCCCGTCTGAACACTACACCCACGTACGCACGCTCCTCGAGACCCTCGCTAAATACGGCCTACAAATAAATACAGCCAAATGCCAGCTCGCTCGACCGTCAGTCAAATTTCTAGGCCATAACGTTTCAGCCGACGGGATCACACCCCTACCGGAACGCACGGCCCTCATCAAGAAATTCCCTCGACCCAACACCGTCCACGAGCTTCGAACATTCCTCGGCCTCATCAATTTCTATCACCGAGCCTTACCACGAGCCGCACCTACTCTTCGCCCCCTAGTGGAAATGATACCACCCGATGCGAAGAAAAAAGACAACCGCACGCTCACGTGGACCACCGACGCAGCTGACGCATTCGACCGCGCAAAACGCTTACTCGAAACCTCCGTAACACTCGCCCATCCGGCCCCGACCCAACCACTCGTCCTACACACGGACTCATCGGATTTCGCCGTCGGCGCAGCGCTGCACTTCATCGACAAATCGCACCTACGCCCGCTGGGTTTTTTCTCACGCACCCTCAACCCGGCTCAACGTAACTACAGCGCATTTGACCGAGAACTATTGGCTATACACCTCGCCATAGTGCATTTTCGCCAACAAATCGAAGGGCGCCCACTGACAGTCTACATGGACCACAAACCCCTAACGACCTCCCTAGCGACTCAGTCCAATACGGCCCCGCCAACGAGACTTCGGCACCTTCGATTCATCTCCGAATTTACTACGGACATCCGGTACGCCGAGGGCCCAACGAACATCGTCGCCGACTACCTCTCTCGCCTACCACCAACGGCTAACACAACCACGGCCCACGCCGTCACGGATCATAGTACCCCCTTCACGATCCAACAACTCGCCGACGCACAGGCCGCCGATGACCACCTCGCCACCATGGCTCTCACGGCACACCGAATTCAAGGCCACGATATCATGTGTGAAAACACCGACGCCTCGCCCCGCCCCTACATCCCCACGCCGCTACGCCTCCCAGTTTTTCGCCACCTACACGGGATGACACACCCGGGGATTAAGGCAACCACCGCCCTCATCCGCGCTCGATACTACTGGCCAAATATGACCTCATCAATCAGGATATTCACCCGCGCCTGCCCGAGCTGCAACCGAGCAAAAACGACGCGCCACATCAGGGCCCCCCTCGGCGAATTTCCCGACGCAGCGCCGCTCGAACACGTCCACATCGACCTCTTCGGCCCACTACCACCGTCGGCAACAAAAAAATACATACTGTCGATGATCGACCGCGCCACCGGCTGGTTCGAATGCGCACCCCTCTCGTCCATTTCTGCCGACGCAGTAATCACGGCTCTACACACCCATTGGATCGCACGCTACGGCTCCCCTGCACACATAACCACCGACCAGGGCACACAGTTCACCTCCGCCGATTTTCACAAATATTGCACATCCATGGGCACGGAGGTTCATCACAGGAACACCTACCACCCCCAAGCGAACGGCCTAGTAGAGCGACTGCACCGCATCCTAAAGGACGCAATAATCGCAACAGCCACGTCCCGCACTTGGGCCACACACCTCAGCGGCCTCCTCCTCGGCCTACGAAACCGCCCGGGCCCAGACGGCTACTCGCCGGCCCAACGCCTCTTTTCGGCCACACCACGCCTCCCAGGGGATCTGTTCACTCAACCGCCACCGACAACTGTACCCCTCCGCACGAACGAGTCCTACCGCCACTACACACAGTCTTATATGCCTACTACCATGCGCACAGCGACCCATGTGTACGTCCGCGTGGACACACCACGGGGTAAACTAGAACCACCCTACACCGGCCCCCATCAAGTGCTAACCAACGACGGGAAAACAGTCACATACCTAACGGACGATCGCCGCACGCCATCGGTATCAATCGACAGATGTAAGCCGGCACCCCCACCTACGTACAACACGGGCCCCACCGCTATGATGGCCATAAATTCGCCACTACAGCGTCCACGGCAACCGCCGCTCCCGCCAAACCACGCCCGGAGCCCGAGCCTCGCCCGCACACACTACGCATTCTATGCCACCGCCCCACGACAACGACCCACGCAACTTCCTCGGACAGCCCCACCGCCACCCCACGACAACCAGCACTCGCACCTCCCACGCCCGGCACCCGCCACAGCGAAACAACGAAAATTTAATTTATTATCTACTTAAATTCTGGGGGGAGCAGTGTTGTGATCGGCTGCTCCTCCACAACTCATGTATTGTGCCAACATGAAGTACCTCAGAGTGGGGACCCCCCGACCCCCCTCTGATCATGTCAGGGGAATATAAAAGAGCCAGGGGCCACCAATTATAAAACCATTCTCAAACAATCTTCCGGCCTCGTCTGTTGCTTCCTACATCACTACAAGTACCTATTTTTACACACATTTTCACTCATAACACCCCTGGGTATATTCCGATCGGGCTGCAAAGTTTTGGGACACAACTAGGGCCCACATGGAGGATGTGTGCGAAAGAACGAATTTTTTAGACCGAAAATGAAGCCGGTACACGTGATACGGCGGACGGACATTGCATTTTTGGAATCTACGCACCTTCAAACGTAAAAGAAAAAATTTGGAGGGGGTGTTATAAAAATTGTTTGCTGAGCAAATACATAGGTGTATTATTCACAGAATAGTAAACCAAAAGCCGCGGACAGCGTATGGCGGACGGGCGGAAAATTTTTATTCGATATGAAAATAATAAACCAAAATGGGTATGAAAATAGTTTTTCTTCTTTTTTTTAGGTATTAGTGAACATATGAGCTTGTCAGGTATCGTTTTCCATGTTTTATACAACTGTAATTCTCGGGCCGGCTCCAGTACTAGATTTAGGGCATTCCTGGGGGGAGCACGAGAGTAGCTATTGACCGCAGAAAACAGTGAGCTACGCAGAAGATGCATCCATACATGCAAATAATAAACCGTCGTGTAATAACTTGCAGCGTTTTTTCTTCTGTAGTTGCGGAAATGTTGGTGTTTCATTTAAAAATAAAATGGACGGAGCTATATTCATCCCCTATGAAGTAATAACATAATCAATAATAATAATAACATAATAATAATAATAATAATAATACTAATAATAATAATAATAATAACATAATCAATAATAATAACATAATCACGTTTACGTCCCTTCAATCCGTTGGAGGTTGTTATAGCATCCCATAGCAACATTTTTTGTAAGCACTCTCCAAGATAAATATCTGAACTAAATAAAAACACATTTTTAATTTTTTTTAAAAAGCATCTTTTACCTTGGATTGAAATACCGAAGCTGGGTAGGATAGCGCATACCGCGCACTTGTGAAAAGTGCTATGACTGATTAGATTATGGATACGCATTGGTTTATTATTCTGTGAATAATACACCTATGTAATCGCCCAGCAAAAACTTTTTATAACACCCCCTCAAAATTTTACTTTTACGTTTCAAGGTGCGTAGATTCCAAAAATGCACTGTCCGTCCGCCGTCCGCTTTACGCCGTATCACGCGTATCTACACTAATTTCGGTCTAAAAAATTCGTTCTTTCGCACACAGGCTCCATTTGGGCCCTAGCTGTGTCCCGAAACTTTGCAGCCCAATCGGAATGCACCCAAGGGTGTTATGGGTGAAAAATGGGGGTAAAATGGGGTTTTTTTGGTGTTGTAGTAACAAGACCTTGGGAGGTATCGTTTTCCATGTGTTTTAGGACGAGGAAACCGGATATGAAGTCGATTTTGACCAACGAGTGGAAAATTGAGGTTCTAACTAAGTTTCAGCCTTAAATTTACATTAAAACTAGGTCTAAAATCGTCGTTCTTCCGCACACAGTTTGGGTCCCCATTTGGGAACACATGTGCGTTCTACATAGTTATGCTTCGAAGTAGGACAGCCCGATCAGAATACATCCAGGGGTGCTAAAGGTGAAAAATGGGTGTAAAAATGGGGTTTTTCGAGGGTTTTTGAGGTTTTAGTGAACATGAGCTTGTGAGGTATCGTTCTCCATATGTTTAGGGCGAGAAGCCCGAATATAAAGTTGATTTTGACCAAAGAGTGAAGAATTGAGGTTTTAACGAAGGTTCAGCTCTCAAAGTTCATTCAGGTTCAGCTCCCAAAGTTCATTTATATGAGTCAAAAACCTGGGAAACATTCTGAAATCACCACTACTCTTGTATAATAACACTAGAATTAGTATCAAAATGTGAGTCAGAAAATTAAATGGCACTATCAATGATCAAAGATTATTTGTCAAAAATAGGAGTCTAATTCGTGTTTTTGGGGGGCCAAAATTGGTGGCAACCATAAAAAATAGCTAATTCAATTATTGCACATGAAAGAAACAATAAAAGTATTTCCAGCATTTCTGTAGGTACGCCCAATAGAATAATAAACCCATGTGACTTTGCATCGTTGTTTTAGCGAATTTTCGAAGAAAAGGAAGCTATTGTTCTCGGTCCAAAATTTTTAAAACTCGAATTTCCGAAAGATTTTTATACCAAAATCCGTTTCAGACCATCCTGAATTCCCTGCCGAAAGACACCAAAAATTATATGTATATATATATATATATTTATATATTTATATAATTATATATTTATATATTTATATATGTATGTGTCATTCCAGACGATAACTCTCGAAAGAATTGAGATAAAAAGTTCAAATTTGCACGAAAAATCTGTCTTGGCAATCGACAGGCTAAGTTCGAAGATGGGCAGAATCGGGTCACCCTAAGGGGGAGTTTTGGGGAGTTTTAGGGGGGGAAAATTACCCATAAATTCCCAAAATGAAAAAGTCTGACAAGTGACACCGCATTTTAAAGGTTTTTGTACGCTGAACACGATGGTGAAATCAGAATTGCGATATCTCATTCCATTCTCAAACTGGAGCACTTTGAAGATGAAGGAACGTGGTTATTTCTTGAGATGTTCTTCCTGGTTCGTCTGCTCTAATCTGATAACGGAATGGGATATCGCAATTCTGACTTCACGATCGTGTTCAGCGTTGGAAAATCTACAAACCGAGGTGTTACTCGGCAAAAAATGGAACAAAAAATTTGTTACGTACCCAATACCTACTCTTCTGGTATTCAAAACATTTTTGATTTCCCCCTCCCCCTCCTTCCACCCCAAATTTTACTTTGCGTAAAACTACTCCTGTTTTAATTTTGTATGGTATCAAGTTGGGAAAACATTGGCCGAAAATTAATTTTCAGAAAATTTTAGGCGGAGGAGGAAGATGCCGAAAACTTCGAAAATTCGCTCTTATAGCCATGCTGCATGACTGTGGTTTTTTTTTTCTTCTTCGAAATACATATATCGCGGTTCTGATAAAAGTAGGTAATCTTTCACCCTATGTAGACAAAACGCACTCAACGGTAGACATGAAAGCAAATTATTTACTGACCAGTCCGTTTTTCAGGGTACTTAAGCGTCTGAGTATGGATCGTTGTGTAGTCACTCCGTCCCCTTGAATTAACTGCGTAAATGGCGATCTGGATTTCCTGGCCGGGTAGAAGGCCGGTTACCGTGAGGTGAGGTGATGATGAAGAGATGTTGGCTATGAGCCGTTGCTTCGATATTTCGTATACTTCCATGACGAACTGTTGGAGAACGCCAACGTCCAAACCCTCACTGCATTCCACACCAAGGGATGTTTCTGACTGGTTCACCAGCGAGCAATTGTTCAAACTGCTAGGCTTTCCTGTTGAACAGCGCATGAGAGAATGAAACATGACATTGATGCAAGGAACTCGAGAAACTGCTCAAAGACGTGAGAAGTTTCTTGACATCGCGTAATTATACAATGTGATACACGTACCTAGTGTGTGTGTAAAATAGCATATAGAGAATGAACTATCTGAATTAATACACCGGGGTGAGGGGCGCATAGCTGAAGTCTGCTGACTTGCCTGATACTTTCGTTCATCATCTCTTCAAAAGGTAAATGCTTTCATCAGGAGCAAATGGATAAATGATAGCACATTTCAGAAAACACTGATTTGATTTAGAACTTTTACTAAGCACACGGTAAAGAGAGTTTTTCAGCTGAACGAAGACTGCAAATCGGTCAGCGTGAAAATCTGGTGGGAAGCTAATGAAGGGAGTAACAGGAATGCAGATTTTATTATTAGCGTGATTTTTGGATCATTTTTTTATGGATAGCGGATACATAGACAATAGAGCTCCCTTCAAAGTTTTTTCATAGTTGAGTTTAAGTTCAGTTGATTTTATACCCTCTTTTACCGTGTGTGTTTTCAAACGTAGCTTTAATGATGACAAGATGTAGCGTTCCGTAATTTTAGCATTATAAGGATAATTCGAATTCGTTCTAAAATGCCAGACCCAACGACCGAATCTTCAAAGTAAATATCATTTAAGTTTTTCCCGTCGTATCGTGGCCCTAAAAATCCGATTTTGAACAATTTAGAGCGCTTCAAACGTTTTTGAAATGTTTTGTTAGTGACTCAGCCCCGAAAACGAAACCAGATTCAGTTTATTGCGGAGTGTTCAGCATTTCAGGAAAGTAACGTTTTCATGAGCGGAAGCGAACGTTGAAATGTGATTCTTATCAGGTTCATATCGGACCATACCATCACCATTCCCAATGTATGATAGAATATTTTAGCTAGTTTGGATTTCCTGTATCAATAATACATGGTGTTTAACGAGGATTTGGGTAGAAACAGACCGTCATCGTCAGGGAGACAAAAAGGCAAACTCGCATCTAACTTTATTCTTTGATATCTCTAACATAAAATCCGTAGAAATGTAGTTTTGGAGAACAAAAACGTTTTCGGCTTTTGTAGAATACAAGGGGCGGTATTGTCACAGTTAGGAAGCAAAATGGGACGATATTGAACCTAAAGGGTTAGATCATTGGTACCTAGCAGAGGTACAATTAGTCGCCTCTGCGTAGTCGCAATGATATTAGGGGTATTCACGGTTTTATTGACCATGTTAAATATATTGAATCGAAAACGCCGTAATCGGTGGGAATCATGCTAAACTTGTAATGTAGATAACGAAAGATCAACAAGAACAAGGTTATACGCATTTTGTTTAACAGAAAGCTAGGTATTTATCTACTTCTGTGCTATGTTGAGTTGTCGGAAGAAAAAATGCCAGTGAAAAGCCATAGGCAGATAAACTACGAAATAATGAGACACAACAAAGATATGGGCTCCAGGTATCATGGAATCAGCAGCTCACTGTTCGCCATTTTGTATGATAACTGACTTTAACACGGTTCAGTTCAAGTTTAAAATACCCCGGACACTGTTCTCGTTAACATAATATCGTATCGTCGAGAAGCGTCAATTTTTTCGAGTTTAACACATTTAGCACGTTTCGACGTCGTAACATCCCGACCATGAATACCCTACCGGTGCGTGTGGTACTCATAAAATAAATAAGTATTGACCATAATCATTGGTTAGTCGTTTGATTACGTCTGAATGGCTCAATAAGCACAGTAACTAGTTCAATTTAGTGTTTGCCATCCATACAAGTGTGAAGGACTAGAAATTTAGTTTCCGATAAAATTTTCTCACTCATTTGAAACAAAATGAACCACAACTTCTATGTATGGGGTAGGTACAACAATAAAAATTCCATATAAATGTTACCTGCTGGTACAACATGATAGATGCAGGGCCTTTTCATCATTCCCATGAGATTTTTCGCCCAACATAGAACAGTTCCGAAGTCTTGCTCAGTTAGCGGAGTGTACGTCACTACGCTGAGATTTGGCTCACTAGTGTAGTGACTACCAGGAATCTCTACACTTTCTCCTGTGTTGTTGAACCTCCAAACATAATCGACAGCTGGGGGATTCGCCTCTATGCGGCAGATTATTTTTGCCAGTTCTCCTTTCCCAACTCCAATAGTGTGTTCCTGTCCTGGACGGCAAACTGGGACGTCTTAAACAATTGGTAAGTTATCATTAGACAATCAGAGATCAAAGGGGACGGACAGGGTCATACGGTATTTTCCACATGTGAATTTCTTATTGATATTACCTACTAGTATCACAATAGGGCCCTGCATACAATCCTTAGCCATGGTATATCCCACCATGGAATTGGACACCGTATGCAACCATCGAAGTAAATAAAGCGGCATTACATGCAATCCCAAACCACTGGATGCAATTATACCTGACGTGTGGCAATGTGCACAAAACAGACATCTTCGGAGGGCACTGATCGAGTGAGAAATAATGGAATCAATCATTCATGGGTTATAATACCCTGCTGCGTATTTGAATGGTTTGGCTGCGAGGTGCTTGTAAGCGGTAAGTAAGTTTAGTGGACAGTATAGATCAACATTTCACAGAGGACTCAGGGAATCAGTCACTCTTGATACTTTTAAGAAGAAGCGCAAATACGATTTCACACTTTGCTCGATCGAGGCTCGTTGGCATTGCGTACAAATGATTAAATTTCATATTCTACGTGAGAACGGTAGGTGGAGTCTAGAAATGTCTAGAAATTGTGCGTTTGTAACAATACTTATTATGTAACCGGCATTTCATAATATTAGGTATGCGACCGGTAACTTTAAATTTATTTATACGTCGAATATATCAATGAAACTGAAAGAATTTAACTAAAACATCCAAGGATCTAAGACGAATGCCTACATTCTAATTTTACGAAGATGCTGATGTATGTTTAGTTCAGCACACAAGACTTGCCAAGGGAACTTTTTTTAAATTGATTGCCTACATCCACTGACTAAGGAAGAGCGTTGTTACATCTTAGTGACAAAAAGCTGGAAGTTTTATTTGTATATCGACGACATCCCTATGGTATCATGAGAAATTGTATCAGAACCGGAGTAATTCGAGTCGCAAGGCGTCCTAAGTTTGATGAAATTCTCACGGAATGATCTTGCATAACCCAAGCAAATTTAATTTAAATCGGTTGGTTAGAACTAAAATAAACATGAGTCTAAGTTTTGCGGACGCAGACGAACTTTGAACATTTGCTCTGAAAGGTCCGACACACAGAACACGACCAGAAACATCGATTTTGAAGTATCACTCCTTATTGTCGTCCCATAAGTTATCACAGGTCTTTGTTAACTTGGCTGACTCCTTAGGAAAAATCAAGCCGAATGTGATCACGTGGCAAAAACTGATGGAGTTTAGCGAAATAAAATCCAAAATAATGATCAATGTTTTATTAGTTTCTTCAAAGAAAACCAGAACGAATGAAGATCTAATAGCAATGAAGGAAACTGCACCTTGTTGCAAAAAAATCCCTCTTCCATCATCCTGCCCGTGGTTCTAATAAGTTAATTAGGGGTGAGCATATTTTCTATTTGTACCTATATTGGTTTTATATGTGAGTATCTATTATGCACCTATGCTGTTTGTGGAAACTTACATATAACTTCAAGATGCAATGGGTTGCTTTCTCCATCTCCCTCTCTGTTTGTGGCGACGCATGAGTATTTCCCTGCGCGAGTTCTTCCTATACTTTGAAGAACCAGGCTCTGGTTCGCTAGGATGATACCTCTCGCCGGATTATTCAGCACAGTTTTGCCCTACAAAACGCAAACATCAGGTTGATGATTATATATTACCATATACTTTTATTGATCTTTCAGTGGAAGGCCTAGAGCCTTAACGAAGGCTCTAGGTTTCACCCTTGACTAAAAAATGACAATCCGACCCTAGGCCCTTCAAGTCTCATGCCTGTGTTCTGATCTGTGTTCCATTTCTCATATAACAGAATACCTCAATTAAAAATATATAATTTTTGATACGCTACCATATTGACATCTGTCTTGATGTCATTAAGTAATGACATGTCGGTGACAAACAGTAACTAAAATGGCAAAAAGAAATGCAAATAATGAAGTTCTGAAGGGAAATTGTTGATGTGGAGTGAAAAATAATCAGTCCCGGTAGGGTTTTGATCTCCGGAACTATGGCGTATCAGTCCGTCAGGTAGACCACTGTGCTATATCGCCCAGCCAGCCGAGAGACCAGTGATGTACGCTCTCAACACAGCTTGATGCCTGCAATCACCCTGCTCTTTACGGCAAATTGTATAGCAAATCTTATGGCAACATCGTGCAATGCTCCGGATTCAGAAAAAGATCAAGCTATTTAAAAATTCGAGAAAACCCACACCTCAAAATACAATTTTCCGAGATAGGGATACTCTGACTTCAACCCCTATTTTTCACCCCTTAAGAGTTGAGTGAAAGTAAAGCCGAGCTTCGAGAACTAACTAGGGCCCAGACGGAATCCACATAACAAATTTCGTGGATTTTGGTTAATGGGAACTAAGGAAAAGCTGCGTACGGCGAACGGTGGACGGCGTACGGCGGTCGGGTGGAAATGTTTTTATTCGATATTCGTATTCTACGTCCCTTGAACCTCCAAAGGTTTATTTTTGAAAATAATAAACCAAAAGTACCTATAAAATACTATTTTTCCAATACCATTCCCCCCTAGTTCCACTGCGACTGGTATTTACAAAGATTCCAGATAATAAACTGCGTTATGTTTTACGTTAGGGACGACCATCATCGTTTGCGAGAGTTCATACTGAGTGCTGCTGGATTTTGAGCTCATATCACACCCAATAGAAAATTAAAATTCTGTGGAAACTCAAAGAAATCGGTGAGACGCACTGTTACGGCATGTAATTTGCATCTTAGGTACTTTGCACCAAATTGTAGTCAAGTACTTACTTTTATTAGGTACTACAATTTGTACCTACTAATATCAGGCACCTAATTAGGTAGGTACACTAATGCCTAGCAGGAAGTTCTTTTTCATTTTCCCAATGACTGAGTTCAGTGAATTAGGTGAGCGCAAGCCACAAGAAGTTGTTTTTATTTCACCAATTGCCTGTGAAATGAACAAGTGAAGTGTTGTGCCTCATGGTTCAAACTACATCAGATTACAATATCCTGCAACAAGATCCTGCCACAACTGACAGTAACCATTTGCCTGCAAACATGAGCTGTACCAGTCCCTGTGGTCCCAGTTGTCAAATTTTTTCCAACTTTCTGGTATACAACCATTCAAGTGCCTTCAGGACATTCGATAGTGTGTGAATAATTTTATCGAAATTCTCCACACTACCCACTGTCACACTGGATGAACAAACAACGAAGCAAGAGCTTCGCCTGTCCACCTGGCACCCTCTCTCTACTGGAATAAATCTGGACAGTGGACATTTCAACCCAGGACATGTTCACACACCATACACCACGAAAAACCTCCTGTTTTAACTAATTTCCAACTTATACACCAAAACTGTGATTTTGAAAGCTTGAAAATATATATCTTCAGTTGATTATATACTTATTTTGAGTTATATTTTCATTGCCATTTTTTGGTATTTTAATCAAAGGGTTTCATCTGCAAACAAATATACATCTAAAGTGAGGTATAGGTAGTCAACTTAATGATGATTATACCCCATTTTAAACATGGTCCTTCGAGCAGGATTTTCTTTAAAATTAAAATTCCATGAAATTTTTACATTTCATCAAAATGGTAAATTTTAATTTTTTCTCAGTTTCGAATTCTGTTGAAGGTTACCTAATCTACATTTTATTTACCCTATATTTTCATATTGTATTTGGTATTTTTAGTCATAGTGATTCAAATAAGGTTTCACTACTAATGACAGTGTTCTTTGCGTATGTTTTTTACAATTATTCTGTCTGCTCTACACTAATATTGCATTTATATTCTTTGTACATTGATTCTATTTTGCATTTTGTAACTATGGCTTGCACAGAACCCTTTCTGGAACCCACTTTATAACATTTTCATTCTTGCTTTTCAATCATGGCTCTTGATGTACCACCTCAAGAACAACAAGGAGGCAGGTTCAGCTTCTACATCTCCTTTTAATATTAAAGCTAATACTTCGAGATCAAGTCACATTTTGGTTCTAGGTAGGAAAGCTTTGAATGACGCTGATCAGGTCTGCACATTCAAAGAGACGTTTAGGATCCTTGATAAGACTTGGAGAAATTCGAGTCCATTGAGGAGTTGATGTCTCTATATATGCTGAAGCCAACAGATCTGACGAATTCCCAACAACTCAGCATGATAATTCTAAGACCAATAAAGCGGTACTACTATGAATCCTGCTCTACCTATGAAACTATTCAGGCCAACGAAGGGAAGGCATTTAGTTATTCTGCTAATGTACCTCCTGCAATGAATTTGACTACAGGTGAATCTAGATCCTCCAACAACTTGCCAAAAATCAGTATCCAGCGATCTGATGGTGAGATTTTGTAAAGGAATAAAAACGGAGTTATTGAAAGATCGTCTATTTCCACTAATAAATGAAAAATACACTGTTACACTGGTTTCGGTGATCAAACGATCGCCAGTAACAAATAATAACTTATTATAATAAGTTAGCATAATAAGTTTTTGTTGTTACTGACGATGGCTTGATCACCTAAACCGCTACAACAGTGTATTTTTTGTGTATTAGTGGAAATACACAACCTTTCAGTTACTCCGTTTTTATTCTTTGAAATGGGTTTCCACGATTTCATCACGAGTGATATAGTTCGCGAGATTTTGTCATGGCCAAAGTTCAGGGACACGTACGAGTCTATTGTGCATACTGACAACACGCTCTCTGACATTCAGAAATTCCATTATCTGGTTTCTTTTGTTAGTGGAACTGCTGCTTCAATTTTTCAAGCCCTTTCACTTAATTGCTCAGAATTATTTTTGACAATAATCTCTCTTTATTCGAATCTTAAAGTGGGGAAAGACAGGCTTAGCAGAGATGGGCGGCCGCTCAGTGCGTGGACTTGATTTTTTCCTCTTCTACCACTGGGCGTTCAGGGGGTTTACCTCCGCTCCATCCTCCAGGCCCAGACGACACATATACGTCCGTGATCCTCTCAATCGAAGCAAAACTGCCCTTATTATAGAGAACTACGTCCTCACCCTGACCCAACAAAGAACTTGCGAATATTGTTTCGACCACTTCGTCGATAGAGTGAGGGCCGTTCGCTTCAGGAATACGGGGTATTCCCAGTGCAGCGCTCCGTCGCTCGAGCATATTAGGGGTCTGAATGAGCCCCGTCTGTCCTCGGCAGCCCCGTCATATTTTCCATGTTTCTCCCTGGCTGCTGCATTAGCCACGGCATCCCAGTTACGGGTACAGTGAGAGGCAGCGTCTGCATTCACAAGGCGGTTATCAGAAAACGCCGGCCTCTCACTGTCACAGACCCCCCGGATTTTTATTTCCGCCACTAGCGCTGGGCTTCCATCTTCCGCCACTCTCAAGATCGGTTCAGTAGCAACCCCTCCCCATACGAGGCTCGCCATTTTTGCGCACTCGTCACGGACATAGTCATGACCTCTTTTACAGTTCAGCACGGGGTTGATATCAAACGTCACTCCGTCGCAGCTGTCCAGGAGGCTTTGGGGCGTGTCTCCATACCTCAGTGCTATTGCGTCCTGAAACTGGGTAGGTGATAAATCAAAACCATCTGCCATTCTTCTCACGAGGGAAACTACTGCCTAGTTGTCGACTGTGTGAACCATATCTTAGCAACATATTCTGCCACTGCTCGGCGTTGGTCCCACTGGGGCCGGCTCCACCCTGCAGGGTTCGAGCCACAGTCTCAATGTGATTGGCTGTTACGTCAATGTCGAGCGTCAATAGAAGAGGGTCACAAGTAATGCAGTTTTCCGTGTTCGAATAGCTTGCACTGGATGCTTACTTTGTAGTATCTCAAAAACAGTCTTGCCATCAGCTAGTACGCTTTCAGGCTGTACTACCACGCCTCCCGACCAGCCTGTGATCCATCTGGTCGCAGTTACAATGGCAAGATATATATAATGACGCCGGTGTGGGTGTTCGATACGCCAAAGGAACTCTCGCGTCTCCGTGAAACCGGAGATTCGCATGATTGCCCGTATATGTTCAAATCACGGTCTATGTGGGGCATACCTGCATCGTATTGGACTCTCATGCTCTTCGAATTGTGAAGGTTGCACCGTAGAAGATGAGACAATAGAGCATATCTTTATGGATCGTCCAAAACACGGACATGCGAGACACAACATGCTAGAGCTTCAGTTAGTCGTCACTTGGACAACCCTCTCAATTTTGAACAAATTATTCATTCGAGATCGGTGCCGGTTTATTGATTTGCAGGGAATTAATAGATCCCCTGCGAATTAATAAATTTGCAGGGAAACATTAAATAGCTTCTTTTAAGGCTGGGAAATTCGCTCCTTCAAATCGTCATTAGTCTTTAAAAACGCGGGAAACAGTTTTGTTCCACAGGACAGTTCGTTCGAAACTCATTCGTAACAAAACGCAAAGCAAAGCTGAAATTCATTTCACAAGACTGAATGCGTAACTTTGGTGATGACTTGTGGGTTGCTAATTGGATCAAGTAGCTCGTATATTTTCGAGAGCGGAGCGTTTAGATACAGCTGATCCTCATTCCCAACTACAATCCCATTCTTCTTACTTCTTAGTTTGAAATGTACCTACTAGTAAATTTTGATCACAATCAATAATTATGAATAATTAATTATCGCAATAGTTAATTATAGATGATTATGAATAATTAATTATCATTATAATTAATACATGCATGCGTGCATAATTAATTATCACAATCAATAATTATGAATAATTAATTATTCTTACCTTCAAGTCAACACTTTCATTAATTTTCATCCAGACTGTTGAACGTATGATTCATGAATCATGATTAGTATCAACTCCAGAATCGATTGATTAATAACTTATTATGGATTGATTGTTATTATTAATAATATTATGAATAATAATATTACTAATAATATTATGAATAATAATATTATTAATAATAATATTCATAATATTATAATAATACTCATAATATTATTAATAATAATAATTCATCCATAATAAATTCTTAATCAATCAATTCTGGAGTTGATACTACTACTATGATTAGTATCGACTCCGAATCGATTGATTAATAATTTATATGGATTAATAATATTCATAATATTATTACCTAATAAATAATAAATCCATAATTATTAATCAATCAATTCTGGAGTTGATACTGATCATGATTCATGAATCCTACATTCAAGAATCCGGATGAAAAATAATGAAAGTACTGGCTTGAAGGTATGTATATCCCCGTGGGTAAGGTATGTATATATTTTTCAGTTAAAATGTTGAACGGTTGCCGAGAAAAACGTTAAATAATTTTCCATCTTCTCTCTCTCTCTCGCACACCTGTCGTCCACATTAGCCTTAAGAACTCACAAGAGTCCGGACAATTACACTAGGTTTATAATCCATATTCCCATGTATGTACTCAGTAAATAGGTGACAGGTGTACTACTTAATTGTTGCTATCTGGTAAGTGCAAAATTGCAGAAATACAGTGTAGCCCTGTAATTACGGTAGTAATTACAGCATGAACAAAACTATAAAGATCCACTCATGACTGAAAATAAAATATTGTGCTCTATTTCTATTAAATACTCGTTCACTGCTCTATACACATGTGGATGAATGACGAATGAGGTGTTCGTAAATAAATTCCACCAGAATTGTTTATTGTCCTTTGCCTCTCATGTTTCCAGGTCAGCAGCCCATACTTCGATCTGTTCACTTCATCACACTAACTGCAAAGCTTCGTCGTGGCTTGCTGACTCACAGTAAGAGTGGCAACCTCGTTTCGCTGCTTTGTCCACCTCGCCATTTCTTGCAACCGCACAAAAAGCGGCTTTGCGCACAATTTCGAGCGTTAGGCACCGTTTGTCCTGCAGACCCATATTCAAAGAGATTGGTATCGTGACATTTTTTGGGTAGTATCTAAGTCACGGAGCTCACTACATACCTACGTAAGTCGAAATCGGGAAAGCTTTGGAAGACCGGCCCATGAATATAATACGAGACACGGTGGAGACCTTGGAGCAGCTTGTGCTCGCCTAGCCGCCTCACAAAGAAGCAACATATGTAGATTGAATTGCTACAAAAAATTCTATAATCTACCAGCAACCTTGACGAATCTTCCTCCAAACAAACTCAGGCCATCCCTGAGGTTGAGATTGATCACCCTCTACTTTTTAGATGAGTTTTTTGAACAGTCGTGGACGCTATGAAAATTTAGTTAGGTAGCTAAATGTTTTATAAGTCATGTTTATCTATGGTAATTTTATATTTAAAAATTATATGGCTATTGTAATGTTAATCGCGTACTACCGTAAATAAATACTCTTTATTCGTTAATTTATATGTCTTTATCTACGCGGATTTCACAGCAACCTTCACACGTTGGAGCGAAGACCAGTAAGTGGGGGGGTCAATGAGTGTTCCGAAGGCTTTGCAAGGCACTCTTGACGTCTCAGACGAACACCACGGGTGGGACTACTGGCTGCCCAACGCATTCAAAGAAGAGCTTCGTTCGGTTTGTGTGCACCGATTCATTATTGTTGACATGGCCACCCTCGTGTTCTAGCCGTCAATTCCACACTACTAACTTCCATTTTTGAGCCA
This sequence comes from Leptopterna dolabrata, assembly GCA_954871275.1. Classification (NCBI taxonomy): domain Eukaryota; kingdom Metazoa; phylum Arthropoda; class Insecta; order Hemiptera; family Miridae; genus Leptopterna; species Leptopterna dolabrata. The sequence goes on from OX940974.1 coordinate 144,598,111, forward strand.
CCCGTTTACAGATACCATCCCGAAGATTTCCATGAGAACGTGCCAGTATTGCAGCATCACCTCATGAGCGAATTTTCACGTATTCACTCAACAACCCATCAAAACCTACTTCATAATTAATATTTTTAACCAAAATTTCAGCTAGTTTTTGTTCTCCAAACGATGGTTTTCAAATTACTGTCAGGTACTGTAGAGAATTAAACCCATTCCTAATATTGTTTATTTGATCCCAATTTTAAGAAACTTTCAAGTTAAAAACCAAATTTTTGGTTTTTTTAGTCTCAAAAATATGTTTCCCTATTGAAATAATCCTTTTCTGTTTGAAGTCTCCGTTCCATACAATATTGTCGGTGATAATCGTGCTGTAACTTTCTTCAAACGCCCATAACTAATCGGAAAACATTTTTGTCTTCAGATTGTCCAATATAATATTTATTAAATTCCGGTTACAAACAATTTTTCCTATGAAGAGTATTGTTTAGTTTTATTTATACTACTGACAGATTAATCATTTACCTTGAAAACATTAATGCATGGATTACACTAGGTAAACCATATGTTTTACCATAATTATTTTTTCATTTATTCATATTTTAACTTTTTGTTGATTTTGATTTTATTTTACTTATTTTACTACTAATAATTTATTTAATGATACAGAAATTTTCGTTGGTTTCAAAAAATTTTGAACTAGTGTACTAGTGTACCGCCACCACCACCACCACTCTGACTGTGTCAGGGAATTGCTTTTGGTATTATGTGCATTAATGATTCAGCGTGTACTTACTTCATGTTTCCACGAAACTCTACTGATCCATGGGTTAGCTTTGATGTTGCATTCGAAATATACATCCATCCCTTCTCGAATCGTTGTGTTGTTTAGATTTCTTCCAAACTCAAGCGTTACTTGAGGTATATCTGGGGAAAAAATATTATGATAGATTGATCTTCCATATTTACATCATACGTATTATTTACTGGTCGCAAATATAACCCTGGAAATCGGATGCCAACTGCAGCCTGAACATTAAATTCGCATCACTCAAACAGACGTGCGCCAATCGGGTTTTTCATGGATTTGGTTTTAAGATGCTGTGAAATAAATTTATGCGTGATTATTTTTCTTTCTTCTCCCGGTTTTTGGTTGCCCTCCTTCCAATATTGAAAACAATAAGACACTCCTCAACTCCTAAAGCTATGGACTCAAGCTATGCATGAGCTACTGAGGGGTGGCTAAAATTGGTATTCGAAAATCCCAGAATCAGCACTCCCTACCTGTAATAATGAAACATGATAATGCAATATACTAATAAGTTTGCAGCCTAATGATCTGAATTGGTACACAGATAACAACGCAAAAACTGATGAAATATTCGAGTGCCCTTAGTGCAGTGATTGAAAATAATGGATTGTTTAGTATGAACAAAATCTTTTGTTTTTTTAAGCATTCGAGATTATTTTGCTAACAATTTGGTTTTAATTGATTAATTTTTCCATGTATCTGTTGCTCTGATCATCTGCCTATGCCAATGTCAGTAATAATAATTTGTCGGCTCACTCGGTCCAAAGAACCCAAATAGATTAGATAAGATGATATCCACCGTCAGCAAAGCCATCCTCTCTTCACTCTTTTTCCAGTCACTGAAAACTAGGAATACCTACCGTTTTTCAAATTTATCAGCGACTTCCATAGATAAATCCTGTAAGTCGATATCGGTACAGATACGTATTGGGAATGAAAGTCGGTACGTGGAGACGGAATTTCACCCTCTGCAGTGACATCCTCTGCAATCCACTCTTTGTTATGAGTGGGTATTCCTGAAGCACTATAAGTGCCCAACTGACGTTGGATTATATTGACAGAATGAGAATTAATTGATTATTTTTATTAGTTGATCATCAGTAATTGAATAAAACATACGCTATATTTGATTATATTGATAGAAAAATTGGAATCAATAGCAGGTTACTCCGACAATCTTCAAAACCACCACATATCTCTCGTCTCGTTAAAATTTGTAAAAAAAAAACTAATGAATTTACCTACTTACTAGGTTAGAATCTACTCGTACCGATTCAAGTTCAGTCAGTACATTTAACAGCTCGCACTTACGCATGGACTAAATGAGCTTTTGACTGAAATATCTAAGCACCGGTTTTAAGAATGTCGAATACCACTCACGGTAAATATCCAGTTTCCATCCATCTTCTAGTTTTGAGCCGGGTATTAGAGAGTTCGAAGCTCTGCAAGAAAGATTTTTACCGACGTCCTCCATCGCCGGAACAAAAACCAACGTGCTGGTTGTCGTGTTTCCATCACTGCTAATCTGAAAACAAAACGATATTTTATATTACACTACGACTGGATAATATTAACAATTCATGATTGAGCGTGACTGAAATCGGTATTGATGACACACCCCAATTAAAATTAGCTATGAAAGCAATCAAGTTATTTGGAAAGTTACAGGAGACTTGTGTCTCCACAATGAGTCCACACGCCTCCATCTGATTACATTACCACCATAATCTTTTATTATTTTTAGTAAAAATTTTGGTTGCTTCTTTTTTCCCCCAAAATCACGAGTAGATACACATACCTATATATCACCTTGCCAGTGGAAAACGTGAAAACCCACTTGTCAACGCTCTTAGAAATTTAAGGTGTCAGAATTTTTCTACGGTCAATTTCAATGATTCGTTTAAAAAAATCATTTTTAAAAAAACTCGAGCTAACACGCATATTTTTAACAACATATCACTGATAATTCTAGAAATTGATTTACTTTATCTTTACTATTCCTCAACACGACGTCGCCCTTCCACCAGGTTATGATCGGAGGCGGACGGGATCCCACTACCTCGCAAACTATTTCGTAGCTGACTCCGGCGCTCAGGGGCACTTTCTCGCTAAGAAGCCTTGCTGAAAGAGGCCTCACTGCAACAAACCAATGCGAAACCTTTTGAAAATGAGTCAAGATGAAAGAAGCTTTTCGTATAAGAAAGGAAAACATCCTTTTCGTCATCACGCTATTCTTTTATGCCGGAGTAATGTCATCATTCTTTCCGGAGGAATCCATCGCCACTGACTAGTCGAGTACTGGAAGCGAGCGCTTTCGATTAAGGACATCATCATCAGGCCGGGGAAATCGAGTATTCTCTCGACGGCCTGATGATGACGTCCGTAATCGAAAGCGCTCTACCAGCTAGTGACGATGAATTCCTCCGGAAGGTATGGTAATAAATGTTACTTATTACCATATGGTAATAAATGTTACTTATTACTTAGGTATGGTAATAAATGTTTATATTACCATACCGGAAGGTATGGTAATATAAATGGAAATATATTTAATACAAGACTACTGTTGTTGGCTTAACCCTGGATTAAAAGTTTAAAGGGGATAACAAGGGGGGGGGGGGGGCTTGAAGGGGGGGAGACATGTGGTGCGTCGGGATGTTATGGAATGCGTATTGCAAACCTCTTATGTTACGAATTGTTAATGATTATAATTTGTGACGATTTTAATTTAATTTCTACTGATAATATTTATAATTCAAGCTGAGGAGTTTATACTCGTACCTCTCTACTGGGATGCCCCATTTTCAGGCCATCTTCATTTATATTGCTAATTCTGTACCGAAGGACGGAAACCCTAGTAAGAGTAAAAAGTGGACTCTCATCCGAATTTACAATGTTCTTGAAAGTTCTTTTGCTTCCTCACTACCGGAAGGTAGGGAAGCCTTGGAATCGTAATAGAGTTTATATATATATATATATATCCTCCAAAATGAAAATTTCCACTACCATTTTGCGTTTCAGACATCAACGAACATTTTTTGTTCCGTGTCTGTCTGACTGTACGTCTGTCTGTCTGTGTGCCTGTCTGTCTGTTGTCAATTCCTTGTAACACCCATAACTACCAGAAATAATGGTCAAAATAGGCTGAAATTCGGAGGGTAGGTGCGGGTTGGGTCACAGATGGTCCCATACCGAAATCATTGAAATCGTACCGTAACGTTCGTCTGCGCATGAGCAAACGTGAAACATTTGTAACGCCCATAACTAGGTACCTTAAATAACGTTGAATTGAGTTAAAACTTGGAGGGTCGATCAGGAATAGTATTTGGATAGTTCCACATGAATTTCATTGGAATCGTACAGTAACTTTCGTCTGCGCATGCGCGAACATGAAATGTTGACCATTTCCTTGTAACGCTTCTAACTACATGAAAAATAGTCGTAGCGAGCTGAAATTTTGAGGGCACACGCGGGTTGAATAGCAGATCGTCCCACATTAATATAATTAAAATTGTACCGTAAATTTCGTCTGCGCATGCGCAAGCGTCTCGTAGCGCCCATAACTACCCTGCAAACCTTGGTAAGAATAAGGCCCGTAGTCAGGATGGGATTGATGGTTGGGCAGGGACTACAACGTGTCAATAAAAATTCCAATGATGCAGTATACCATTTGAGCAAGTTAGAGGTAACGTTACCCTTCAATTTACTTTCGCAGTATATTTATTATCATATATTTTCCTCCGTGTTTAATCATTTAAAAAACCCGAAATTGTGACGGTATTTGGAAATCCCATAGTATTTTATATTGAATCCAGGCTCTTTCCCGGTCTTCTTGACACGCGCCTGATGCGGCGGTCGATTCGCGAAAAAGAATCGTCAACTCCTGGAAGCATTGCGTAATAATCACACCTATTTCTCTCCAGGGGCAGCTGTCACACTGCCTCCCTACCTCCCCCCAGGGGGAATCACGCAGTAATGCGGCCGGAACTGGGGACCGTCTGTAGGGGATGAGTCGTCGCTGTGTGAGATAGTGGGCGGGGAAACCCGTAGCCTGCCTGGTTGGACTTTCCATAAATCCTGGGGGCTGTACCTATTACACAGGTTAACTCAGACATGCGTGGCGAGCATGCGGACGGTTTGATGGAGCCTCAAGCTGCCTGGTTGGTGGAGGTGTAGGGGGGGTGGTCCTTGGCAAGGCCATTCCAAAAAAAAAAAAAACCCTGCATGCGTGGAAACCATCACGCGAAGGTGAGTAGGTGTCGCCTTCCCAAAATAAGCACCCCGCCCAGGGATGGTTAACCCTGTCAAAAATACCACAAGAGGAACGAAACCTCGTTAATAAACCACCAGAAGATCGGCAGCTGGTACCGGCCCTTGGGATGTGGTTGATCCTGCCCTCTGCGTGCACGGGCCAGCTAGTTCAGGTACCACCACCTTCGGGCCTTGATCAGGGATTCTCCCGGGGCATGGAAAAATCGGACGGTCCATGTGCTGCAAAGGAGTCCTCCGCTGTCTGTATGTCAGGGCGGGGGCTAAGTCCATAAGCTGGGGCCCCAGGGAACTGGGGTAGGTGACCGCGCATTCTAAATGAATGTGTGGCACTGAGGGTACACCCGTTACCAGCTGGAACCCCTTTCCTGCGAGATAGTCGGTGGCAACAATCTTATGGATTTACAAAACAAATTTAACTTACTATCGTTCATGGAGGGAGGAGTAGATGGAAATGAGGAGGCGGCACAATACACATCGGAGCGTATAACGAAGGAGCAGGAAAAACTGCATAATTATTTGTTGGATCCGAGTAACAAAATAACTGTGATGCAGAGATCCAAGATAAATGGCATTGTGGATATTATTGTCAAGATAGCAAAGTACCAATGTGGGCGTGCAGATGCAATCGAAAAATACGTACCACAGGTGGCGAAAGGAATAGTGCAGGCCTTGAGGATTCCCGAGGTCAAGGACCAACCTGAGGCAAAAATGGAGGTCCGCAAGGTACAGCGTACCTTTAGAGATGTTGTGAGCGAGCAAAGAGAGGGAACCAAGCCAAAATATGTAGCAACTTTGTTCTCAAAGGATGCATCTCTGTCGACATCGGACGACACAAAACAGTGCCTGCAGGATGCTCTAAAGGACCCAATGAGGCTGGGAATAAGAGTTAGAAATGTGAGGCGGATCAGGGATAAGGGAGTGCTGGTAGAAGTGGACTCGGAGGAGTCACTGCAGAAACTAAAAAATGAGGTGCACACACATGGGAAACTAGAGGCGCGTGAGCCTCGGGAAAAGTTACCAAAGCTCATGGCCTATGGAGTGCCGGCTGGCACTACTATAGATACTATCAAGGATGCCCTTAAGCACTACGATGATGATGAGGAACATCTTAAGGATACACATGTGGTCTTTGAGTCAAATAAGGAGGCGTCTGGAGGCTCGAACTTGTGTTTTGCGGTACACCCGGACCTGCGTCAAAAGATAATCAAAGAGGGGAGGTTGTATCTCGGATGGCTGAGTGTGAGGGTCAAAGACTTTCTGGTGACAACAAGATGCTATAAGTGTCAACGATATGGGCACACGTCTCGGCACTGTAGGTCCAAGGTTGAGGTGTGCGGCATATGCACAGTAGAGGGGCATAGGCATACTGAGTGCACGAAGCAGGAAAACAGGATGTGCGCAAACTGCAAAAGAGCTAAGCTGCCTTTCAATCACGATGTCAGGAGTGAAAAATGTCCTGAAAACGAGAAAGCCTTCCAGATGCTACTCCGCCAAATTGACTATGGAACACAAGAAAATTAAAATAATACAAGTGAATCTTGGACGCAGCAAAGGGGAAATGGCGACTTTGCGAAACAAGATAGTTGAGGACCATATAGACATTGCGCTAATCCAGGAGCCTTATGTGGTGAGTGGCGCGACGAAAGGGCTTGGTTTGCGTGGTAGCATAGTGGAAAAAGGCCCGCATCCGTGGGCTGTTATCTTTGTGGCGAATCCGGAAATTACATTTCTGACTCTGTCCCAGTATACAAGTGAACACATGGCTGCTATACAAATAATGTCTGGTAGTGAAGCGTTGGTGCTGGTCTCGCGGTACTGTGTGGTGCACGAAGATCCCAGGCACGATATACAACAACTCAATGAGATCCTACAAAGGCATTCTAAAGTAATCATTGGCGCTGATTCAAATGCACATTCGCCTCTGTGGCATTCTGACGACACTAACCCGCGAGGGGTGGTGTTTGAAGAATTTATCCTTTCAAATGAGGTGGCGGTGATCAACCGACCGATGCCGTACACAACGTTCTCTGCACATGCTGGACAGCACTCCAATATTGACATTACTCTTGCTTCTTGGAGGGTACAGGAACAGGTTGATTGGTGTCTGGAAGAGGACTTAATGAACGATCACAGACCTATCATAATCACATATAACACTGGTGCCCTAAGGGGAGAATCCCGGAGCAAGAAGGAAGCCTACTGCCTTAAAACGGCTGATTTGGATAAATGGAACAGAATAATGGTGGAGGGTGCCGATCTGATGCGACCTGTCAGTCAAATGACAAGTGCAAATGAAATTGATGAGGCGGTGGACCGGTGGGAGTCCGTGGTAAATGAGACAAATAAGAGAGCATTAGATAAGATAGTGCTACATGAGGGAATATTGCCTACGCCATATTGGGATGGCGAGTTGCAGGCGCTAAGGCAGCGTTATAACAGGTTGAGGAGAAGGTATCAACGCACACATAACGAGGAGGCGAAAGTATTGGCTCATCATGAGATGAGGAAAGCTAGGCAAAAATACAAGAACGTGCGAGGGATGAAGAAGAGGGACTCGTGGGTCGGCTACATCAACTCTGATGTAGCGTCAGATCCATGGGGATTCCTTTACAAGTGGATGGCGGGCAGGCTCCGGAGGAGGACTGCAATGGCTACAGTAAGGATGGCAGATGGGGACCACACAGGGACTTGGGAGGAGACTGCCAGGCGATACCTAGAGGTGCTGTTGCCTCAGGATGATTGCGATGAGGACACGCCCACTCAGAGGAGCTTGAGGCAAACATGTACGAGGGTCACGGAGGTCATGACTCGTCAAACTGAGGACGCGCCTACAGTCCAAGACACAATGGGGGTTTTTCACAAGATGAAAAATAATAAGGCCCCTGGGCCAAACCAGCATCACGCTGAGATTCTAAAGCACTTGGATGAAACTAATGCACAACAGATACACGCCATCTATGCAATGTGCTATGAGTTGGGATACTTTCCGGATAAATGGAAAACAGGAAAGGCGGTACTTATACACAAGGGCAATGAAAAGCCGATGGACCAAGCGTCGTCCTTCCGAATTATTCAACTGTTGGATGTAGAGGGTAAAGGCCTCGAGATGCACATCCGAAATTCCTTAGGAAAGTTCATAACCCTAGAAGAGGAGCAATATGGATTCACGCCAAAAAAGAGCACGACAGATGCCTTACTATGCATACTAGACATAGAAAATGTGGAAGAAAAGTATGTCATGCTGATCAATATCGATATTTCAGGAGCTTTTGACAATCTGTGGTGGCCTGCTCTGCTGGCCGAACTACAGAAATACAATATCCCTGGAAACCTGTTTCGACTCGTCAAAAGCTATCTTAGGAACAGAAAAACAATTATAAGGGGTTCGGGTGCGTCAGCATCGCAGGGGAGCACGAAGGGCTGCCCGCAGGGATCCGTTTTAGGACCATATTTCTGGAATATAGTTGCAAATACACTGATTTGTGCCCTCAAGGAGGCTGGGCACAAAATAATAATGTACGCAGATGATGGGACTGTCATAATAAAAGGCAATTCACGAAAGAGCCTAGAGGAGCAAGGCAACAGAGCCCTTAGGATCATAAATGACTGGACCAAAAAAGTGAAGATGAAGCTCTCAGCGTCAAAGACAAATGCGATAATCATTAAAGGGCGACTGAACCCTGAAAGGCCTCCGGCGCTAGTAGTAGATGGGGACAGAATCGGGGTCCGTGCGGTGGTACGAATTCTTGGAGTATATATAGATAACAACCGAAATTTCAAAGAGCACATTGAGTACATTGTGGCCAGGGCGTCTGCGTTTTTCCAAACAATGAGAAGGGTGCTAAAGAAGCAGTATGCGGCGACCACTGCCACGCTAAGAATAACGTATAAAGGAGTATTTGAAGGCTTAATGACCTATGCGTGCCCCGTTTGGGGTGCTAGAGCGCTATTGGTGCATCCGCGCAGACGGTTGCTCAGCTCTCAGAGGTCGGCTCTTTTAGCAGTCACTAGAGCATATGGCACCGTCTCAAATGAAGCATTGCAGGTCCTGTCGGGTTTGTGGCCGCTGGATCTGTTGATAAGGGTCAGAGCTGCAACATACCATCTGCAGCACTCGAATTACGCGCGCGCTTGCCAAATGGTGAGGATACCTACCACGGAGGAAACGACTGTTGAAGACATAACAGAGCACATGATGCGAGTCTGGCAGGCGCACTGGACGCAATGTGAAAAGGGAAGAGAAACTTTCAAGTACTTTCCAAATGTTGAGCAAAGGTTAAAACTGCGGATTGATATAGATCGATACACGATACAGGTGTTGTCCGGACATGGCAACTTTGCGGCGAAGCTGCATGGGTTCAGCTTGGTGGATTCTGGGATGTGCCTGTGTGGTGAGCCAGAGACGGCGGAGCACGTAGTGTGGAAATGTTGCTTGTATGAAGGTGAAAGGGCGCCATATCAGGCGTTGGAAGCATTACCAAGAGTAGACCTGGTGGCTAACAAGGCACACTACAAGAGTTTCACAAGCCTGATACGGAGTATCATGACAAAGAAGCAAGATGAAGAAGAAATGCTCACAAACATAGGGCCAATTTAATTTAATTTAATCTAATTTTATTTTAATTTGAATTCATTACAAGTACCAAGCCGCAGATAACAAGCAGAGTTATAAAGGAACTTAATAAAAAGACAGAAGTAAACTGACCAAAGATTGGCACAAAAAAGAATACAGAGCCAATATGACCCCGATTCGAGATATAAAAGAAAACAAACAAGAAATATGCGGACGTAGAAGACCTTAACGGTCAGGTGACGTCTGGGTGGAAGGAGGGTACGATGCCTCCCTACCTTTACCCCACAGCATGACTGCGACGTCGTTAGTCTCTAACGCTCGTCCCAAAGCAGTCAACCCGAACCCGTCCCGGCGGCTCTATGGGTCGCCAGAACTAGGGTACTGGGGATGCAACAAGCCCCTGAGCAGAAGCAGGCCAATGCCTGCACTTTACGCTGCATTGTCCGCAACCATTGGAGGATTCATGCAAAGGCCACGTGCCTGGCACTCCGCATGAGCACCTCGTTTTCCTTAACCATCCTCTTGTACTGAGCAGAAGCAGGCCCTCGGGCCTGCACTCTACGCTGCAGTGTACTAGCTGCATTGTCAGCAACCATTGGAGGATTCATGCAAAGGCCACGTGCCTGGCACTCCGCATGAGCACCTCGTTTTTCCTTTTGTCTGCAACCGTGGGAGGATTCATGCAAAGGCCACTTGCCTGGCACTCCGCATGAGCACCTCGTTTTCCCTAACCATCCTCTTGTGCTGAGCAGAAGCAGGCCCTCGGGCCTGCACTCTACGCTGCAGTGTACTGGTGGAGGGTGTTATATTATTTTTATAATTATTATAATTTTTTTTTTTTTTCGGGTAGGTAGTGGATGTAGCTGGTAGGTGGATAGGGTGTCGGACAGGGGGCTATGTTGCGCGGCGCGCTCCCATGGCAAGTGCCAGACTGTGGAAACCCTTAAGGGGTCCATAGCGCCAAAGCAGCAAGGCGGCACTGATGCGCGCAGTGCAAGGGATTGATGCCCTTTCTGTAGCCCAATCCAATACACCGCGCACAACCTAGGCACACATACAACACTACACACGCTCTGCCTGCCTCGGGGGCCTCTGCGGATGGGAAAGCCGTTCTGGTCTCCCTCAATGGGGCCTCCGGAACGCGGAGGGATGGAGAGCAGGTTGACACGCCTGTGGCGCCAGATAGTACAGGGGCCTGCCGGGCCTAGCCAGCATCCGGGAGCTGCCCTATCAGCTGGTGTATAATCTCGTCCTGCCTAGTAATGCCGGTTGGCGACCGGAAGTGGCCCTGCTAGAGCAAAACGTGCAGGACGGGAGCCCCTCCTTGACCCGCGACGGTTGGAAACTTCGCTAGGGTCACCTTCCCTAGGGGAGTGGACATGGTGAATGGCCATAATCAATAGCCGGCGAGGGTGATGGGGGCGGTGGACGTGTCCGTGTGGTCTTCCATCAGGGGTAGGTAGTCATTCACACATAACAATAGACACACCAAACTACACGAGAGCGAGGTGAGAGAGATAAGGGAGAACGTATAAACAAACATGAGCAGCACAAACAAAGAGAATAATTCTAAGGTGTCAGCTGCGTCCGGGGTGACCAACGCCCCAACACCGCCTACTGTAGGTGGAAAAGCTAGTGAGGGTAAGGCAGGATAGGATGAGAGAGAGACCTTGAGTGGAGAGGGAGGGCCGTCTATCACCACCCCTTCAGGGCGGGTTACCAGGCCACGGCTGGGTTCAGTGGGGTCCGGCGATCTTCGTGTCGTCAACATGGACCTATGGAGTAGGGAGGAGATGGCCGTCAAGAAGACCCTTGCGGAGATCAACACGTATGTGGCCAGCAATTTCTCGGAGGCTAAGCATGGCCCGTACTTTGAGAAAAGGTTGGCCAGAATCAAGGAGTCGCTGGAGGGTGTCAAGGGTGAGTACAATCGGACCGCCAGGCTTGCTGGTAGAGTGGCAAGTCTGGAGGAAAGGTTGACAGGGGCTACTAGGAAAATGGAGGAGTTGAGCACGTCCATTTTGGACAAGCTGGAGGAGAAGGTAGGTCAGGGGATTGCAAACGAAATAGAGAAGGTAATAGGTAGGGCGGTAGAGAAGCTAGTCAAAAAGGGGAGAGAGAACACTGAGAAGGTAATGGGGGCGATGGAGGAGGAGAAGAAGGAGATAGGTAGGTTAGAGGATAGGCTTAAGGCGAAAGTAGAGGTCATGGTAGAGAAGGCATTGAGGAAGACGGGGGCGATAGAGAAAGGGTTAGCTGAAGCAGTTAGTCAGGGATCAGATAGGGCAGTGAATAGGATAGATAGCATGGGTAGGGAAATCGGTAAGAAGGTAGAGGAAGTAGGTCGCATAGGTAGGGAACTAGGGGATAAAGTAGATAGGGTGGAGGCTCAGGGGGCAGAGGTGGGAGAAAAGGTCTTGAAGGTAGGTTTCGAGTTAGGCGCGAGGGTTGATGAAATAGGCAAGGGGATTGATCAAGGGCACGTGTGGACACCGGGGTTAGTCGAGTCCGCGGTTAGTCAGGTTCTTAAGGAACGTAGGAATGAGGAGGCGCCTGGGACATCGGCTTCGTCAGGGGGTCCCTGGGCAGAGGTAGTTAGGAAGGGGAGAAGTAGAGGTCCTAGGGTCGCGTTAGCACCGGGGGAAGGCGTAGAAGGAGGTAGAAGGGCGCTCAGAGAGAAGTTGGCATCGGTAGCTGGGGGTAGGGAAGCGGATATGAGAGTTCGAGGGGTATGGAGAGAGGGAAAAGGCCTGGTTGTGGAACTCCACGACCAGGAGGAGTTAGAAAAGTTGAAGCGTAAGGCCGGGGAAATAGGCATTATGATTAGGAATTCAGGGGGGTTACAGCCGTGTGTTAGGTTAGATGGGGTAGAGGTAGAAATTGGGAAGGAGGACCTTGCGGAAGCCTTGTGGGCAAAGAATGCGAAGGAGTTAGGTGGGGAAAAGGAAGGTTTTATTAGTGGGTTCAAGCCAGTTAGAGTGTTAGGAGGGGTTAGGACAGGGAGAGTTGCGTGGGTGGTTAGGGTGAGTCCGCAGGTCTTTAGGACCCTAGAGGGACTTGAGAGGCTTTATTTGGGGTTAGGGATGGTCAGAGTTCAGGAGGCCAAGCGCCTCTTCCAGAGGGCGGTTAGGAGGGCCAAACGCTTAAGTTGGAGGATGTTTGTGGAGGAGGAGGAGAAGGATGACATTTGGGGACTCCCTACAAGCATCGTCAGGGGGAAAATCCTGCCGAGACCAGCCCTTTACCCCTTCGGAGACGGAACTGACACCTTTGAAGCCACAGGGCTCTCACTGCTGGAGGCTGCCTTCCCGCTGGATGTGACATCCGGCGACCTGCCCCTTCACGCCGAAGCACGAGCGGGGTCGCAGGCTCCTCGGCTTCCACACGCACTGTCCGCATGGTCTTTGAGTGAGTTGCGGTGCGCCGTTGGTGAGCTGAAGCTGGGGAAGGCGCCAGGGCCAGACCGCATAGAGGCAGGCACCATCAAGCGTTCCCTGGTGGTGAGCGAGGAGTACTTGCTCCAGCTGATGAATGACTGCCTGTTCGTGGGGTACTTCCCAAGAGCGTGGAAGAAAGCCATCATATGTGCCTTCCTCAAGCCAGGACGTCCACCTAGGGACCCAAATTCCTACAGACTAATATCATTGCTAGATATCATTGGGAAGATATTGGAGAAGATGATCCTGAACCGCATACAGCTTGCCTCTACATATCAGCCGCATCCTGCACAGTATGGATCAACCCCGGGGCGCTCCACGACAGATGCTTTGGTGGAGCTCCGTGATAGGGTGGAGGGGAACCGGAGCAAGTATGTATTTGCCCTACTTTTCGATATCAAGAAGGCCTTTGATAGGATGTGGTGGCCCGCTGTGGGTTTGGCTATTGCCAGCACGTCGCTTCCCCCTGGCATGGGGCCTCTCCTCTTCAGCTTCCTGAGCGAGCGCTCAGCCAGCATCCCTGAGTTTGGGGCGGGTTGCACGAGGGCTGTAACGATGGGCTGCCCACAGGGCTCCGTGCTGGGACCCTTTCTTTGGACCACTCTCTTCGAAGGACTACTTACACTTCTGGTGAGTCGGGGACACAAGCCGTTGGCCTACGTCGACGACCTTGCCGTGGTGCTGTCGGGCCGGACTAAGGCGGAGATAGAGAACGAGGGAGCTCAAGTCGTGGAACACATGACGCAATGGTGCACGCAGGTGAAGCTGGAGATGGCCGCGGAGAAGACCGTGCTCTGTCAGCTGAAGGGTACGTTGAATGAGAGGAGCCCGCCTGTAATCAGGTTGGAAGGAAAGACGATTCGCCACGACCCCTGCCCTAGGTACTTGGGCGTGCTCTTAAGCAAGAAGATGGACCCAACCAGGCATCTGGAAGCAGCCGGCAGCAGGGCCTTGGCCAGTTTTGGCAGAACAAAGGCGCTGACTGGAGTCTCGTGGGGTATCTCCTGTTTTGCAAAAATGACCATGTACAGGGCCTTGTGGGAGACAGTAATCCTTTATGCATGTCCAGCTTGGACGCTGGAAGCCACAGGTAAACACTGGAGCCGCCTAGAGAGTGCCCAGCGCACAGCTCTGTTAATGGTTACCCAAGCGTACCGCACCGTGTCTACCCCGGCATTGCAGGTCCTGGCGGGTCAGCTACCAGTGGACCTACGAGCAAAGGCACTTGCTGCCGTGTGGCACATCAACAAGGGTAGACCCTGCCCAATAAGCGGGCTGAATGAAGCAGGAGAAGTGGAAGGATGATGCTATGAAGAGTGGCAGAAGCGATGGCGTGACACAACGAAAGGAAGGCACACATATCTATGCTGGCCAGACGTCCGCCAGAGGGTAGCTTCAAGGTATGTGAGAGTTCAGCACTATACGGCGCAATTGTTGACTGGACACGGGGATTTTGCAGCAAAGCTCCATGGCTTCAACTTGACCCCCTCTCCGGACTGCAGGTGTGGCACTGCACCAGAGACAGCTGAGCACGTGTATCTCCACTGCCCGATCTATGGAGCTGAGCGCAGGAGATGGATGGCTCGCCTTAGCGAGAGTAACCTTCAGACTCCTGCCCTTTGGCAGGTGGCGGTGGGAAACGCAAGCAATTTTGAAGCCACCATTGAGTACGCTGACAGGGTAATGGCAAAAAATAAATGGCCCACAAGGCCGCAACCATGATCTTGGGCGAAAGCTGTGATAGTAGGATAAGGCACATGGTAGATAGGCAACTGGGGGGAATATTTATAGAAGTACCCCCAAGTACGCTCTGTGATATTAGGATAGGAAAGTTTGTGTGTTTATGTGTGTGTGTTATGGTATGTGTTTGGTGATAGCATGTGTGTGTGAATGAGGGGACCGATGAATGAGGGGAGCCTGCTGGCCTCGGGGAGGCAGCAAGCAACCTCTTCATCATTTTGTTAGTTTTTTCATTTTCAGCATTTTATTAATTTTCTTTTGTTTATTTTCTTAGGGCTGTCGGCCTCCTGGCCTAAGAAAGCCCTAACTGACGGGTGCCAGGACGCCATATTAGGTAGGGTGGGCCCGGGGCCGGTAGGTTCTCCCCATCCTATCGGTCTGGAATGATGAATGCAGTATGAATGGTGTTCACGGTGTACATGTAATTTAATGAGCGAATGTAATTTATGGAACGAGTGTATATGTTGTATGTACAGTGCGATATGTGTATATGAGAGAATGGTTTATGCAACAGAGCTGAGAACTACATCTTTGACTGAAGTAGCCCGCCAATGATGGAAAACCGCAAGCTATAGAAGAGGCGGTGAGTACTGAGGCTGAGCTGACACATCTGGAACCTGCATATTAAGTTCGAAGGCCAACAATTAGGAATAACTGGCGTCAATAAGAAGCATGGCCTTCCGGCCGCCGCCTCCTTATTCCCGCCTGCGCAGCCTCCACGTGGCCCATCCCAGACCCCCTAGCAAGATACAATCTGCAGGGGTGACTAATAGCGCAGAAGGAGGACGGCTAACCGTCTGGCTCAATAAGAATAGAGCACCCTCCCATAAGAGCCGCAAGGCGTAGAAATGGGAGAAGGAAAGAAGGATCAGACGGTCAGAGTTCAGGAATTCATAGAAGCGATAAGATGTTGGAGATGCAATAGGTACGGGCATATAGGGAGTAGGTGTCGAGATAGGCCAGCGTGTGGGAGGTGTGGTAGTGAGAGGCATGCTACAGGGCAGTGTGATTCGAGGGAGATTAGGTGCTCTAATTGCTATAGAGAGGATAGGAAGGCAGACCATGTGGTGTTTAGCACCACCTGCCCGCTGTATCAGGCGGAGGTCAGGAGGGTGAGGAACCGAACCGATTATGGTTAGGTTCCTCCAGTGCAATCTAGATAGGAGGAACGTGGCCACGGCAGAGGTTAGGGCGAAGGCCGTGGAGGAGGGCATCGGGGTGATGATCCTCCAGGAGCCCTACACGGTCGGGGGTAAGGTAGTGGGGGTAGGTGTAGGCAGTAGGGTGGCGGTCTCCCGTGGGGATAAGCCCTGGGCGGCCGTCGTCGTTTTGGACCCGACCCTTGCGGTCATGGAGGTGGGTCTCCTGAGTGACGAGTACTGTGTGTGTGTGGAAGTTAGTGCGAAAGGGGAAGAGAGTGTGTATGTGGTTAGTATGTATTGTAAGGCTGGGGTCGAGTATGATAGGTTTTTGGAAAAGATTAGGCAGGTTAGGAGGGTGTTGAGTGGGAAACGAGTGGTTATAGGGATGGATGCAAATGCGAAGAGTGTGAGATGGGGCGGTGAAAGGTCTGATGAGAACGGGGAAAGGTTAAGTATGGTTGTGGATGAGATGGGGTATGTAGTGTTGAATGATTGCGAGCAGGGACCCACCTTTCAGTCCCCGCGGGGTTGGTCATTTATTGACGTCACCCTGGCCGCGGGAGCTGCAAGAGGGGCTACTAAGGAGTGGAAAATTAATAGGGACTGGACAACTAGTTGGCATATGGCCATCACCTTCCAGGTAGAGCAGGAAATGAATAGGGATAGGGGGACGGATGGTAGGGACGATAAACGGTTTAATTTAGGTAAGGCGGACTGGGATAAGTATAGGGAGGTGTTAGGAGAAAATGTAGGTAGCTTAGGGGAGGTTAGGGTCAGGTCTAGGGAGGGGGCTATTCTCAGAGTGGAGAGAGTGGAAAATCTTATCATCTCCTCGGCTCAGGTGGCGGTGCCTCTGGTAAGGCCCCACCCCAGGAATGTGCCCTGGTGGTGTCCTGAGCTGGAGGTTAAGAAGAGGGAGGTGTTAAGGCTAAGAAGGGAGTTTCAGAGAGAGAGGGATCCGGAGAGTAGGGTGTGGAAGAAGGAGATTCATAGGGTCGCTAGTTTAGGATATAGAAAGATGATTAGGGAGAGGAAGAAGAGTAGTTGGGAAGAATTTGTCACTAGGGAAACAGAGGGGAACGCTTGGGGACTGGTATATAAGCTTAGTAGGAAAAAGGTTAAGCCCAGGGAGGTGTTAGGATGTATAGGCCAGGGGTCTGTCAGTTTGGAAGAGTCGGCTAGGGTTTTGTTAGGGGAATTGTTGCTGGACGATGAGGTAGGAATCGAAGAGGAGTGGCATAGGGATGTTAGAGATAGGAACGAGAACTATAGGGATGGTAGAAGGACTTATATAACGGAGGAGCACGTGAAGGAAGCGGTGTGGGCCGTCAAGCTGAACAAGGCGCCCGGGTATGATAGGATAGTAGGAGAATTTATTAGGGAAGGATGGGCTATATTGAAGGATTATTTAGTGGAAATGTTTAGGGCACTTCTGAAGTATGGACTTTTCCCAAGAAGATGGAGAAGAGGGGTAGTGGTGGCCTTGCTCAAGGGTGAGGATAAGGATCCCTCCTTGAGCCGATCTTATAGGCCCATCACTCTCCTCCCCGTGTTAGGCAAGATTTTTGAGAAAATAATGGTAGGAAGATTAGAAGATATATTTTATAGGAGGATGAGCAATAGGCAATATGGTTTTATGAAGGGGAGGAACACAGAAGATGCTATGAATAGGGTTAGGGAAATTGTGAGGAGAGCAGAAACTAGGTACGTAATGGGGATATTCTTGGACATGGAGGGTGCCTTCGATAGGGCCTGGTGGCCCCATGTCTTGGGCTGTCTTAGGGAGCGTGGAGTGAACGGGGACGTGTGGAGAGTGATGTGTGATTATCTAAGGAGTAGGACCGCAGAGATGGATGTAGGTGGGAAGAGGGTTTGGAAGATGTGTGATAGGGGGTGTCCCCAAGGCTCTGTCATGGGGCCCCTGTTATGGAAGATGATAATGGATCATTTTTTTATTTTATCCATTACTAGCAACATGAAGAAAGAAATGAACATGCCGAAAGTCCCAATGACAGAAAGAAGAGAAACTGAGTCACTTGGCACACCATAGTGCGGTGTAGAAATAAGACCGATCAAAAGAATCCCTGCCTCGGAATATGAACCAAAAAGACCAAGTAAGACGACAGAGCACGTAGAAGGCTTTAACAGCCAGGAGACGTCTGGGTGGAAGGAGGGAAAGATGCCTCCCTACCTACGGTGCGCCTACGGTGCAAGACACTATGATGGTGTTTACTAGGATGAAAAATAACAAGGCCCCCGGGCCCAATCAGCATAAAGCTGAACTTCTGAAGCACTTAACTGAGCGTAATGCACGTCGGATACACGCCATATATACCAGGTGCTACGAGTTGGGATATTTTCCGGAGAAATGGAAAAGAGGAAATGCGGTACTCATTCACAAAGGCAATGAGAAGCCTGTGGATCAGGCGTCTTCGTTCCGAATTATCCAGTTACTGGATGTAGAGGGCAAGGGCCTCGAGAAACATATACGTGACTCCTTGGAGAAGTACATCACCCTGGAAGAGGAGCAATATGGGTTTATGCCAAATAAGTGCACGACTGATGCCTTATTACGAATTTTGGATATTGACAATGTGGGTGAAAAGTATGTGTTATGTTGATCAACATCGATATTTCAGGCGCGTTTGACAACTTGTGGTGGCCTGCTTTGCTGGCCGAACTACAAGAATATGATATCCCAGGAAACCTCTTTAGACTTGTCAAGAGCTATCTCAGGAACAGGAAAACCATCATAAGAGGAATGGGTGGGTCGGCATCGCAAAGGAGTTCTAAGGGATGCCCACAGGGGTCTGTCCTTGGGCCCTATTTTTGGAACATAGTTGCTAACACGCTGATTCAGACCCTAAAGGTGGCAGGACACAAAATTATAATGTATGCCGATGATGGTACTGTGGAAATAGCAGGTAACTCAAGGAGGAGTCTTGAAGAACAGGGCAATAGAGCCCTGCAACTCATACATGGTTGGACTATGAAAGTGAGGATGAAGCTCTCAGCGGCTAAGACTAATGCAATAATAATCAAGGGGCGGTTGCACCCTGAAAGGCCACCACTTCTACTGGTGGATGGGGACCGAATTGGGGTCAGAACAGTAGTGCGAATTCTTGGAGTCCATGTGGATGCCAAATTGAACTTTGATGAGCACATTAAGTACATTACGACTAAGGCATCGGCGTTCTTTCAAAAAATGAGACGGGTCCTTAAGCAGCAATACGCGGCGACTAATGCCACATTACGAATAACGTATAAGGGAGTTTATGAGGGCTTAATGACCTATGCATGCCCGGTCTGGGGCGCAAGGGCTTCACTGGTGCATCCACGATGAAGGCTGCTTGGATCTCAGAGGTCAGCTTTGTTGGCCGTCACTGGGGCATATGGCACTGTCTCTACTGAAGCGCTACAGGTATTATCGGGCCTATGGCCGGTGGACTTGTTAATTAAGACACGGATTGCGACATACCACCTGAAACGCATGAACTACGTGGGACCGTGCCAAGTCATGGGGGTAACCCCCACTGAAGATATTACTGCTACGGGTATAATGGACACCATGCTGCGGGTATGGCAGACACAATGGTCGCAGAGCGCAAAGGGTAGAGAAACCTTCTCATACTTTCCTGATGTTGAGCAAAGGATAAAGATGGCAATTGAAATGGATCGATATGTGATACAGGTTTTGTCTGGACATGGCGACTTTGCTGCAAAATTACATGCGTTTAACTTGGTGGAAACTGCGACATGCTTGTGTGGGGCGGTAGAGACGGTGGAGCATGTAATATGGCAGTGCAGCCTGTATGAGGACGTGAGGGAGGCGTGTCGGGGGCTGGAGGCGGTACCAAGAGTGGAGTTGGTGGCCAGCGAGGCACACTTCAGGCGGTTTAGAAGCCTTATAAGGGGTGTACTGATAAAGAAGCAAGAGGATGAGAAAATGCTCGCTAACATTAGACCAATTTAATTTTATTCCATTATTATTACCAAGCCGATGGACATACAGTAGAGTATAAGAGTCCTACTTATTACACAAGAAGTAAACTGACGAAAAGTTTTGGCATGGATCGGGAGAAAGATCCAATATGACCCCAATTCGAGATAAAACAAGACCAAAACTTGAAAGAAAGTGGACGTAGAAGCCCTTAACGGGCAGGTGACGTCTGGGTTGGATGGAGGGTACAATGCCTCCCTACCTTTCTGAGTGGAAAGGGGGAAACTGCGCTGTACGGGCTGCTAGTTACCCCCTCATCCATTACAAAATTCAACAATGGTTAACGGTTTAGTTATTCAAACGTTTTGTTCATTGGCAAAAACTTTTTTGTTGATTTTACAAAATGTATTCAGATTTTGAGCAATGTTTTAGATTTAAAAACACAATTACCCATCAACTTTCTTGTGCCAAAATATTTTCAGACATTAAAATAGTGTTCATCATTTACCGTTTTGGTTTATTATTCTGGAAATAATACACACCTATGTATTCGCTCACCAAAAAATTTGTATAACACCCCCTCAAATTTTTTCTTTTACGTCTCAATGTGTGTAGATTCCAAAAATGCGATGTCCGTCCGCTGTCCGCCGTCTGCCGTCCGCCGTATCATCCATATCTACTTTAATTTCTCTCTCAAAAATTCGTTCTATCGCACACAGGCTCCATTTGGGCACTATTTGTATCCCGAAACTTTGCAGTCCGATCGGAATATACCCAATGGTGTTATGGGTGAAAAATGGGTTTTTTTGTGTTTTAGTAACATCAGCTTTGAGGCATTGTTTTCTATGTTTTTAGGACGAGCAGACCGAATATAAGTCTATTTTGAAAATCGAAGTTCTAACGAAGTTTTAGCCTTTAACGTTAAAATTTGGTCTAAAATCGTCGTTCTTCCGCACACAATTTGGGTCCCCATTTCAAACACATTTGGGTCCTAGTTGTGCTCCGAAGCTCGGCAGCCCGATCGGAACACACCGAGGGGTGTTACGGGTGATAAATGGGTGTAAAAATAGGGGTTTTCGAGGGTTTTTGAGATTTTAGTGAACATGAGCTTGTGAGGTATAGTTTTCCATGTTTTTTTTTTTAGGGCAAGAAGACCGAATATGAAGTTGATTTTGACCAAAGCGTGAAGAGTTGAAGTTGTAACAAAGGTTCAGCTCCGAAAATTCATTTTTTATGCGTCAAAAATCTAGGAAATTGTCTGACATCACCATAATAACACTAGAAGTAGTATCAATAGATGAATCAAGACAATTCAATGGCAATATCAATGATAAAATATATACTCTGTCAAAAATAGGAGCCTAATTCGTCTTTTTGACGGCAAAAATTGGTAGAAACCATAAAAAATAGCTATTCAAATTATTGCAGATGAAAGAAACAATAAATGTATTTCCCGCATTTCTGTAGGTACCTACGTCCAGTAGAATAATAAACCCATGCGACAAGGATTTTGCAGCGTTTTTTGTAAGTTTTCAGCAATTTTGGTTTATTATTCTGTGAATAATACACCTATGTATTCGCTCAGCAAAAAATTTTTATAACACCCCCTCAAAATTTTTTCTTTTCCGTTTCAAGGTGCGTAGATTCCAAAAATGCAACGTCCGTCCGCCGTCCGCCGTACGCCGTATCACGTGTACAGGCTTCATTTTCGGTCTAAAAAAGTCGTTCTTTCGCACACATGCTCCATTTGGGCCCTAGTTGTGTCCCGAAACTTTTCAGCCCGATCGGAATATACCCAGGGGTGTTATGAGTGAAAATGTGTATAAAAATAGGTACTTTTTGCGTTTTAACAACATGTTAGTAACATGAGCTTTTGAGATATCGTTTTCCATGTTTTTGAGGACGAGAAGACCGAATATGAAGTCGATTTTGACCAAAGACGCGGAAATTGAGGTTTTACCAAAGGTTCAGCTCCCAAAATTGGTTTTTTATGAGTCAAAAACCTGGAAAACTGTCTGAAATCACCATCAATGTGTACAATAACATTGGAAAAAGTGTAAACAGGTGAATCAAGACCATTAAATGCCACTACCAATGATCGAAGATGATCTTAAAAAAAAAAAAAAAAAAGCGTACCTATCTCATGTTTTGGGGGTCAAAATTGGTGGAAATCATCAGAAATAGCTATTTCAATCATTCCACATGAATGAAACAATACATTTAACAGCCAACAAAAATCTCTAGAACTCCAATAGAATAATAAACCCATGTGACAAGGACTTTGCAGCGTTTTTTAAAGCAATTTACCGATTTTGATCCACTCAAACTCAAATGTAACCCACTTTTGCACATGTTCCAATCGTCGAACTCATTCTTTCGTTTGTAAACAAATAAAATAATTGTGGTGAAAATTTTGCTCGCAATCGAGGTCACATATCGTCTGGAGTAGGTAACATATAAAATAAATACCTTTACATGAATTTTTGTTTGAATCTAGGGATTGATTCAGGTGCTATGAATGGAGCGTTTTGTAAAATCATTTAGAAATTTATGTAATAAAAATTTTGGAACCATCGTAAATAGCTTGACATTCTTGGAAAATTTTCCAGTGTATATTACATAAAATGACTGTTTCATCAGTCAAAAATACTTTTCCCATAAAAAAAAGGTTAAAATGGGCTCATTTAAAAAGGGGTTAAAATCCATCAGCTCTGGGAATTTCCTTACATGGTAATGCTGCATGACAGGAACTTTTTGTATTATACAAATCTGAATTGTCTTTTGAACTTAAAACCTACACGAGGTTGGTTATGTCGCCACCGCAGGCACCAATCATACCAGTAATGGCACATAAGAATGTAATGTCACCGACTAATTTTACGAAACACGTAGGTACCTACCTATTGAACGTGGGATATGGTAAGCAAAGGCGATTAAAACCATAATTTTGTACCATTTGAACTACAACCAAATATTAATTGAGGTAGCCCTTTGTGCGCCAGCAATGCATTCGTCGAGAAAATGCTATCTACCGCTTGGCCGACTGTTTTTAAAATTTATTAATGTGTATTAATGTTGTTATTACTCTCCAGAAGGCCCCAAGGGTTTGCTAGCGTTTGGCACGCTGCGGCATTACTTTTGCCCGGCGGTAAACTCTTTCCTGCGTTGTTTGAAATATGGATGAAAAGAGTTTCCTTGCCTCTTAAGGGCTTAAGGGCTTCAGTGCAGTCAGGAGACGAGATGATGCGGTGTCCACAGAGATTTTCTTCAATATACCAATATGTTCACCCGAGCAAGGAAGGAATTCAATTATTGTGTGTATAAACAAAAGTCGTGAAACAAAAAACGCTGCAAAGTCCTTGTCACATGGGTTTATTATTCTATTATTTTATTGGTCTATAGTTCTGTTTATTTATTGTTTCTTTCATGTAAAATAATTGAAATAGCTATTTCTGGTGGTTTCCACAAATTTTGGCCCCCAAAACTTGAATTAGGTACGCTCCTTTTTTTTTTTTTTTTTTTTTTCAAATTACCTTTGATCATTGATTGTACCATTTAATCGTCTTGATCCACGTGTTGACACTTTTTCTAGTGTTATTATACAAATTGATGGTGATTTCAGACGATTTCGCATGTTTTTGACTCATAAAAAATCAATTTTGGGAGCTGAACATCTGGTACAACCTCAATTTTCCACTCCTTGGTCAAAATCGACTTCATATTCGGTCTTCTCGTCCCCAAAAACATGGAAAAAGATACCTCAAAAGCTCATTTTACTACTATGTTACTAAAACACAAAAAGTACCTATTTTTACACACATTTTCACTCACAACACCCCTGGGTATATTCCGATCGGGCTGAAAAGTTTCGGGACACAACTAGGTTCCAAATGGAGCATGTGTGCGAAAGAACGAATTTTTTAGACCTAAAATGAAGCCTGTACACGTGATACGGCGTACGGCGGACGGCGGACGGACATTGCATTTTTGGAATCTACGCACCTTGAAACGGAAAAGAAAAAATTTTGATGGGGTGTTATAAAAATTTTTTGCTGAGCGAATACATAGGTGTATTATTCACAGAATAATAAACCAAAAGTGGTTTGTTCCTTCTCTGAAATTACCGATTCAATTTGGCATACAGTTCGGCTATAATAGATCTACTATATCAGTGAAACTTTTGAGTGTCTGTTGGTTATCCAGGACTTCCAGTGGTCAGAATTACGCAGAGACGATGGATTAGTTGGACGGTTCAGCAAATAATACCTCATAATGCAAACATCTACTTTTTTCGGGAAAGCGAGAAAAACTAGTTTGACTTCTGTCTCGTCTGGAGGGCTCTGTTTATGGTAGATTTTTATGAAACATTGAGCTAACTTGTATTCAAACAGTCAACGACGTGCGGAGAAAAAAAAGACACCCGGTTAAGCGGTTTGATCGCCGCTTATCAGGTTTTTGCAAAACCAGAGAGTGCTACAAGCCCGCTATGCAAAAGCCAACTAACCGCCAATTCTTTCACTTATTTGGTTATTGCGTAATAAGTTTGTATAAAAGCTGAAAAACCAAAAAGGCTAAGCGCCTTTCATTACGCCGCATCAAAAAATGATGCCAAAAGAGTTACACAAAAAGCTACCTGAAAAAGTGAAAAATCTATTCCAGGAAAAATAGATTCACGCATTTATACTAACCGCCATTTTTATGCTAGGAAATTGCGAAATTCCGAATGTCACTTTTAGACAATGTCATTTAGTTGATTCTGAAGTCGTTTATTCAATAATCAAAACAGGACGATAAGTACAACTTGAAGAGATCGACTCGACAAGGCGATTCTAACGATGTCAAATAACTTAATTTTCAACATCTTGTCGCTTAGGAGGTATTTGCATAACGCCGTCCAGTTGATAGTCTCAAATAATTAAGCTTGACAATTTTAGAGTCTGAAAAAACCTAAGGGCAGTACATTGAGCGACGGCAACCAGACTTAATTACGCCTACTGAATGGCCCATTTCAGATTTGAGTTTAGATTGAATAAATCTTTTTTTTAACTTCAAATTGTTGTTTTTATTTATCGAACCCATTTGCAATTCCTTAATATCTTCTCAGACTGCAGAGTGAGTGAGTGAGTCTTGATAGTCTTTAGTCTTTGCATAGATGTTCGAGTTGAGGTGTTTCAGAATGTTCCACACCTTACCATCAACCACAGTTTCATCTACAATATAATTAGATAATGTGTAAGCATCATTTTTTACTACTGTTAACAGTTTTGAGCTCGGAAAGTTCATTTATTTGTTTTTCAATATCCCCGAACTGCGAATCCGTGGAATCGCATCTTTAGTTTCCCTGACCAACTCTACAACAACAACGGCCCTAAAAATCTCAGTCATTATT
This sequence comes from Leptopterna dolabrata, assembly GCA_954871275.1. Lineage (NCBI taxonomy): Eukaryota > Metazoa > Arthropoda > Insecta > Hemiptera > Miridae > Leptopterna > Leptopterna dolabrata. Next base: position 144,623,406 of record OX940974.1, read on the forward strand.
ATTCCAGCCAGTCATTATTTCACAAATAAATTTTCTTATTACCATATTCGTGGTAAAATTCAATTGGTACCATTTCAATGAGGTACCAGGAGAACAATTCCTAATTTCGCCTAAGTGTTCGTACTAACAAACCGCATTTGAGAATATAAGTAAGGGAGACCGGGACGAATTGGCACGCACCCTTTATTTCTGGCTGCAGATGAGAGAGAGCACTGTCCTCGCAGTGGTAGGAGGTGGTCGTCCTGCCTCATCTTCAAACGGAGTTTCAATTTCTTCCTCCTTTTCATACTGTGTGAGTGTAACAATTTGTGTTTTTCGACGTGGCGAGTAAATTTTTCCATCCAAAGTTTTTTTGATTTTGCGCATGTTGATACTGAATTAGAGCAGCTTTTCGAGATGGGTTTGGATCGAGTGCCTAATTGTGATTGGATTCACGTAGCAGAATCGATTCTTCTGGTAGTTTACGGATCAGAGGCTGCCATCTTGTTTAGAAAAACGCTGTGGGGTTAGATGGCATAGGAAAGGGTGGGGTTAGTTGGCATAACTTTCAGGACTATGCCAACTAGCCCCATCCCTTATACTGAATGATTTTAAAATAATTAGTAGTTACTTAGTCGTAGAAATTGAAAGTAGGTACCAAGTTCTTTATTTTTGTAGTAGGTACCTAGTTGTAGGTAGGTTTGTTCCTACATGTAGTTTAGTGCATGTAGTATATCATGTATCTGAATTGTAGGTACCGTAGACGATGAGGAAGTACAAAAGAAAATCGTGCGAGCAAAATGGACAGAAGAAATAATCGAAAATGCTGTTCAAGCACACCTTGTTGACAGAACCAGCCTACTCCTCCCTCTCCATGTGTCGCTCGTTGGACTATGTGTTGGTGAAATACGACGGCCGTAATTACCCAGTAAGGGTAGTTGATTGTGATGACAACCAATATCGCGTGTCAACTATGACGAAAGAAGGACCAGAAGAGGAAGACATCATTTGGTACCACAATACGAAAATTATTAGACAACCGCAGCCACCTGTGCAAGATTCCCCAATCCCGACTTTTATTGTTGATATGCAACCATGAAAATGTACATTACAATTCGTTTTTTTCAATCGAGTTATTGCATTATGCCAACTCACCCCAGCCTATGTCAACACGCCCCAGGGGGAATACCAACTCACCCCAGGGGTAGGGGTTAGTTGGCACATTTGGAAGCATTCAGGAGATTGACTAAACGGCCCCCTTAGCATTGGTTTTAATTAATGAGTTATACGGGCTCTTGTAGCCAAGCTGTTGTGCTAACACCAGCATTAATCAGAATGTTGCCAAGTATCGTCGAAAAAATTAGAAAAATCAAAAACCAAAAACTATGCCAACACGCCCCGGTCTCCCCTACATTAGGAAAAAAAATATGGTCAACAATCACCGATCTGTGCCGCCATTTTCACGGACATGTAATTTTGTTGAAAGGAGACCTTACCTGGTCCTATTATGGCGAGAATTTCAGCAAAACTCGAGGAGTCGATTGAACAAGAAAAAACGGTTCAGTAGATGATGTTGAAATTCTGATAGACACTCGAAAGCGAATTTTTGAAGATACGTTATTGCATTGGGTCTAAAAATTTTTGAACATGAAGTATGGAAAAAGTTCGATTCTTTCTGTTTCACAGCATTTTGAATCCATCACTAGATTTTAACCATTTTTATGTGAGTTTATGCTGTCATGCTGATGAAGACCACTTTGTACACAGGGTGCCTCAGAAATGGCGGTAGTGCAACCTTTCTTTCGACAGATTGTGCCATTTGGCTTAAACGAACAAAAAATGTATTCATACACAACACCTCTTTTTTACCTCCGACTGAAATATTTGCAGATGACCGTGAGAAAAGGTAGGTATCACGAAACAATATGAAGCTCCAAATCCAAAAGGAATTTCGAAGGAAAAAAAGGAGGTCCACCAACGAAGTTTTTTGGTGTTTTTGGGGTCACTCCGTTCGGAGGAGCAATTTAAGCGACTTGTTTCATCAGGTGCGTGAAATTTCCCGTTTACTGTCAACAATGACTCCTATTTTGGCGATGCTTCGAACACAAAATCGACTTTCTACAATTTGGCTAGGTTTTTCCGACCTTTGTGAGACGGCGCCAAAGTTCCAGCAATACGTGTTTTGTTTGAAATCATTTCAGTTTTTGCTCCCTCACTACCAAAGTTAGCCAAAGATAGCCTTGGATTCGTGATTGAGTGAAAAAAAAGACCTCCAAAATAGAAATTTCCACGACCATTTTTTGTTTCAGACATCGAGGAACGTTTTTGGTTCCGTGTCTGTCACCAGTCTGTGCTAATTCCTTGTAACGCCATAACTACCCGAAATAATGGGCGAAATGGGCTGATATTTGGAGGATAGGTGCGGGTTGGGTCGCAGATGGAGCCATACTAAAATCTTTGAAAAAGTACTGTTACTTTCGTCTGCGCATGCGCAAACGTGAAGTACTTGAAACGCCCATAACTACCTTAAATACTACTACTTGAAACTACTACTACTAGAACTACTTGAACAATAGTTGTAGAGAGCTGAAATTTTGATGGTATACGCGGGTTGAATCCCCGGGTAGAGTCCCTTATCAAAATCACTGAAATCGTACTGTAACTTTTGTCTACGCATGCGCGAACATGAAATGTTGAAAAATGTTGAAATGTTTGATTCTATTACGCATTTTAGCTAATTTATTACTACTTTATTACTATTTTTTTACCAGCTGATTCTACACGTCCATGTTACAATAAGTGAGGAAGCTATACTACCCACCCAACTTGGCAGACGTTTTTTCAACAAATGGAACAGTTGGGCAGAATCACAAAATGGACTTCTATATTTCACAACAACATGTCAGACATTGAGGAGAGAAAAAAAGGATACACCTACCGAGTTGAAATCACTCGAGGGAGTTGGTTTTGAGGATAGTCTCTGAAAAAACGAAGCGAGTTTCTCCCACAATATTTCTCTCTCCAACTTGCGTTACATTACATGAGACAAAGCACCCCATGAGACATTCAAGGAGATACGTAGGCTATGATGGCTAGCGATCTCTTGTCTGTCCAAAATACCACCCAGTTACCGCTGAGAAATATGGTAGGTACGTACCATTTTCCACAAGTAAAAATGTAATAAGTGAAAATAGGTAACCACCAAATGCTATTGTAAACACTATGCTAATACAAACTGCAAAGCTACTACTAAATGTTCATATCGATCCATATAATCTAATCAGAGTTTAGATGTGAATGGTGATGATTTTACGACTGCCCATGTGCAGAATAAGTTACTGCCATACTTTAATAAAATTCATAAATATTAGGTACCTACATCAACCTCAATCGGTCATTAGAACCAGTTATGCTTGAGGTTCGGCTTTCCGCATGCCCATAAGAAAGTTCCTTTTCGATTTGAATGAAATTCAGATAGGAATATTAGGAGATCAACCAGCACAGAACCTCCGAATTTCAGCTCATTACGATCCGTTCGCATAGTTTGCTGCGGTATAAGGATTTCACGATTGCGAAAGCACCGATAAAAGCTACTGTTTAATTGGATGAAATTCATGTATATGAAACTCCAAATTTCAACTCATCACGGTATTTAAAAACACATTTAACGGATAGACAGACGTAACTAAAGTTGTTCATAAAGGATGCCAAAGGTGGAAGTTTTCAATATGGACGACAGAATTGTTATTTCTTCCATAAGTGATCACAAGGCTCCCGCTACCTTGGTAGGTTGGTAGAAAATAAAGCAATTCATAAATATGTATATATTTTACGCCAGGAAAAATACCCAGCGCTAGGCAGTTTTTCGATAGGTAGGTACGTCATATTGATCACTTTCATATTTTTAATCGATTAACCAGTTTCAGCTAAACAGTAGTTCACGTGGGATGAATTTTTAGTTTGTTTAAAGTTCAAACTGTACAGTAAAGTTCATATGAGATTGATATGTTATCCTACCATCATGATTTACATAGGAAGGTACTACGGGTATGTAAAGGAGTAGGTACAGACCGAACCACCGACGGACCGACGAACCAATGTTTCATCTGTCTTACAGGCAAAATGCGAGAATGGTTTTAATACTGGAACACCTGGACTTGGTTGGTTCGCTGATGAACAAACAAAGCTTTGGTGGAAGCAAAAGGCGGGCGAGACGGTGATGTACTCGTACATTAGGGTGGAAACGTGGGCTGGGCGATGGGTGGGAAGGAGTTGGTAGTTAATCACTTGGTTCCCCCCTCCCCCCGCACCACGTAAATTACCAGTAAGGGAAGTAATGAAGATTTTTAATAAGGCAGTTGAGCAAGTGCGGACAATGAGCCCATACAAGTCAAATCTAGAACCACATTTAGATAGGTGAGCCCCACCACTTTTTCAATGAACTTCTTCTGTTCGACCACCCATCAATACTTCGGAGCCTTTTTAGCGAATTTTCAAAGAAAATGAAGCTGTTGCAATGGGTCCAAAATTTTCAGAACATGAATTTTTGATTTTTTTAAATAGACGAATCCGTTTCACAGCATCATGAATTCTTCCCTAGATTTTAACAAAAATTTATATGTATATAGATAATATCCGTATACATAATTTTTTTCTTTATTTTTGTTTATATAAATGCATATGCATTTATATAAACAAGGAAGGCAAGGAAGGGGGATTTATCTGGAAGTTTCGCTTAGGAGCGTTTTCAAGAGAGATGTATATATTATTATGTTGGCCCAATAGTTGCGATGGGAGCGTTTTCGTCGGGCCGGGCCCGGTTTCGGGCTGCGGTTACAACATATATTTATATATTTATTTATTTACGTGTCACTCCAGACGATATCTGACCTTGGCTACATGATAAAAATTCCAAATTCGCCAAAATGATCGTATCGCCAAATAAAAGGGTGAATTCAAAGATGAGCAATTCTAAAAAATACTACGGGGGGTCAAAAATCGGTAAAATTTGCTAAATTGATATAAAATCACTGAAGGGGGTATGGAAGGGTGAGTAAAGACAGAAAAATCCAATTTCAGTTGTTTCTCATAAAGAATAGCGGTCAAATTTGGATGGGGGGGGGGGGGGGGGGTTAAAATTTGTACTAACAGCTAAAATCGATGTGAACTAAACTGACGTTGTGTGGGATGGTGATTCACGACAGAAAGAGGGACTATGTTGATGATAAAAATATTTTTCTAAAAAAAGAGTTGGTCAACTTTGACTTTATAAAGGTCAAAAATCGGTAAAAACGGCTAAAATCACGAAATGGTATAATTTTACGAAAAGTGGTAAGGTTCCTGGCTATATCATCTTTTTACACAATAGCACAAATATTTCTTTGAAAATTCGCTCTTACAGCCACCCTGCATGACTGAAACTTTCACATCTACGTTTCACAACCAAATCCAACACTAACGTTTCACATCCAACATCTACGTTTCACATTCAAATCTAAGTTTCATAACTCCCAACCATCCACCCAATACCGGTATCCGGTATCCTTCAAGAACCGACTAGGAACCGAGGGGACCACTCGTATGCTTAAATGAACACACCGAGTTGCGACCCAAGCAGAGTAAACAAACAGACAGCCGAACTCACCTGATAGCTATTTTATTTTTCATCGTGGTTTCTCCAATTAAATACCTAAGTACCTCAAAACGTCTCAGCACGAGATCTCTTCGGCGTATTATTACATTTAGGATGTGGATACAAAGTTGCATCATCAGACTTTATGTATTTCAAGTTACAGCAGTTGTTTTCATAACACATACGTATTGTTTTTATCAGTCAAGCTCACGGGTTATTCTCGCAGCAGGATTACTTTCTACACCCCCAGCTATTCGATATATCACAAAGCCAAACAATACAGTAATTATAATTTATTGTAACAATTATAAATAAATGAATACCTAAGTAGAAAACCGTCTCATAATTGATAAATTTTCTTTGGATGCTCCGACTAATTGTGTACATTCATGTTACAGTTGTGCGAACCCATTATATGGCAGACGGTTTCTGTCACTTTCCTCAAGTCCGCCGGATTTATTCGATTTGTCAAACCAGGAAAGCCGAGGCAACTCGTGATCGAGCCTCCCTCGCCTCAAAAGCCCTCAGTGAATGGAGGATACGCCCTTCTTTTTTCGATGCCCAAAGGTACAAATCCGATTCCTTCCTTTGAACCTCCGATTGTAGCCCCTTGAACATTACTGAGTTCTTTCACGAGACAAATTCGGGAGAAGCTATAGGGTTGCCTAATGTAACAGTTGTTTTTTAGTATCAATCTCCAGCTTTGGTCCACCAGTATCCATATCCCATCTTCTACAGCGATATCCCTCGTGCACTGCAATTTAACAGGCCTCTCAAGAACTTGTTCCATCGTATTCTATGCGCTCAATTGACGAATGTTTCGACGAATTCAATGAGCCTTTGGTGACATGGCCCCCTGGACTTTTATCAGATTGAACACCCGAAGGCAATTTTATTTTTTTTCGCTTCATTTCCAACTTCACGACGAGCGCTGGCTGACTGTAATCACTAGTGCACTAATGTTCATGTACATTCCTACAACTGTACGTAATAACATTTTTATTGAACAGTCGTAATTTATCAAACATACCACAACGCCCAATATGAACGGAGGAAGTAGATGACGAAATACATGATTGCTGTAGGGGTGGTTATCCTTTAACGCCTGCTAAGAAGGGGTACTACCGTGTAGTTATACACCCGTCCGAGATTTGGCATAAGGTGTGAGGCGGACGCGTCACTTGACGGTCCGGTGATGCCGTGGGGACCACCTGTCACTTTTGATTTGACAGGTCCGTTAAGGAGTTTTGCAATTCAAGGTGAAGCATTTATGGGCATGAGATGTCCAAAATCAAAACAGAAACTCTCAATCCTGTCTCTTGGGCGAGGAAGGATTCGCTACCTTCAGAGGGCGATTCGCACACTTCATCGCAGTTATAGGTCTCTGGCACCGATGACTCCACGGTGGCAGTTCGGTATGCGATCTGGCGTTGGGTTTCTGGTTCGGCATGCGATCTGCCGTCACGAAAATGGAAAATAAGTATAGAAGAATCACTAACCTTAGTCATGTACGGCCCTGAAGTTTTCCAACATCGCAAGGAAAAAATCTGGGCTGTCCCTGCGGTACAATTTCCAGCAGTACTGGACTGGAAAAATGGGACTGGAGATGATGCTGCGGGACCCCTCTTATTATGGTTTCTTATTTTCAATAATGAACCTTTGGAATCGAGCATGATAAAAAAATGTTTAACCCCCCTCAAAATTTGATGGTTTACGTTTCAAGGTATGTAAAATCCGAAAATGCAATATAAAAATTTCTGTCCGTCCGCCGTACTGAGCACTTTTCTTAGTTACCATGAACCAAAATTGACGAAATTCGGTTCATAGGTCCCATTTGGGGTCTAGTTGGTCCTCGAAGCTCGGCGTTAATGTCAGTCATCCCTAAAGGGTGAAAAATAGGGGTTGAAATCTCCAGGACGCCGTTTTCTCGAATTTTTTTACGGTTTTAAATAGTTCTCGAACTTGGGAGTTTTTTGAGACCACATGGAGCATTGTACGTCCAGCCGTTCGTTCACAGTAATGCCCAGAAATTTGCACGGACAGGCATTTTCAACAGGATGGTGAATGAAATTGTATACATTCAGCTCAAATATCATCACTAGACACGCGCTAACAATCGGGAATTGGCCCGAGATCATCGTTGCTAGGGAGCACATGATTATAATCACGGAGTATGAAGTCGAGTTGGTTGTTCTGTGATATTATTTCACTTGAAAAATGATGGCTCTTTTGGAGTTTGTTGATAGGTAGTGAAACTTGAACAAACGTTGAAGTATTATTTATGGGTAAATTATTACACAATGGTAAATTATTACACGACGGTAAATTATTACACAACGGTTCATTATACCATTTACGCAGAAGGGGCTGGAGTTTGTTGGTAGGTACTTTTGAAACTTTTTTCATTCCACATCAACAATTTTCCTTCAGAACTTCATTATTTGCGTTTCTTTTTGCTATTTTAGTTACTGTTTGTCATCGACAGAATTATTTGAGCAACATTTAACTCGTGATTTAGGTAGGTACCTACTAACGAGTACGGGGTTAGGTACTAACCTATGGAGGATCTGCGATCTACATAGGTAATATGTATAGAATAGTTCATATTATATTATATAGACGGGTTATCTATAGAGAGCTGTGATCTGTAACAGAAGGGTATTCTGTACAAAATAATAAACCGTTGTGCAGGGATTTGCAGCGTTTTTTCAATAATTTAACAAAATTGTTGAAAACAAAAATAATTTGACGAAATAGACATCACAGCCTCGTTTTCATTAACAAAATATTTATGTAACTATAACACACGTAATATCACAGTCTATCAACAGTACGAACGGCCACGGGGAAACTGAACAGCACATATTATTAGAATAGTGGGCTGAGTGATTCATCGTTGATGTTTGTACTGTAAACACGGGCGGGTAGATGACGGGCAGGTGAGTCTGAGATACCGAACCAGCACCGACTACACTATCGTCTTCGACGCGAGCGCCTCGAGCTCTAGCTCGCGTGCTCGTACAGTTCATACCTGCTTCATTATATTTAGTTTCCACAATAAAGGGTACCCGTATTATTTCCAATATTCGAGGGAGAAGAAAATCCATTAGCCTAGAAAAAAACCCACGTAGCAAGCAGATTGGGGCCATTCGAAGCTTAATCGTTAAAAAACCATAAGTGACGTAGCTGTGCCCAGGCCGCAATTGCGTGGATTTTCAACAATAACCAACAAACCGTTAGGCCGAGGGAAGTCTAACTGAGCTCGAAAAGTGTGTTGTTCTGATTTAGAGGCCTCATGAGGCTGTATTAAGCCTCGATGAAGTCGGCGTCGACGTGTGTTGTTTGGAGAAGGTGTCCGCTGTGATTTTGGTAAGCTTCCGTCTCCTCATTTATAGAAGCATTTGATTTGTACACCTATAATTTTTAGTATTTTAAGCTTTTAACTTGTTCTATATAGCTTTCCCTTTGTTTTGACCTTCAATATTACCTCAAATAATAGTTTTGTGAATAAAAAAAATAGGGGTACCGACTATTGATTCCCAAAACATTGAGTTTTCAATAGTCGGTACGGGAGGGGGGGGGGGGGGGGGGTGCCGAGCATTGATGCCGTTGTTATCAGTTTTGGGCACCCCCTTATTTTAGTTTTCAGCACTGCCGGGTACTGGTATATTCGGCATGCCCATTAATGGTCGCCTCAGCACCGTTCTTTTCTATGATGAAAATTAATGGATGATTTTAGTTTACTCATTAAAAAGAGATGATTTAAAAAAATTTAATCATTAAACCCATTCTCACAAATTCAGCACATGACGTATAAATCAATTAAATATACATATAATAACACGAACAATGGTGTTTCATTTCGTGCTGAAAAGTTGAATGAACTGAGGTGGGTTGTCCAAATAAGAATTGAACAGAATTTAATTGAATTTATGAAATGGAAATTAACTAGTTTATATGAATTTACCAACAATTTATGGTATGTTTTAAACATTTATAGACATTTTAAGGTTTTTTTCAATATAGGTGAGATGGCAAAACAAAAATGCAGTCAAAGCTGAAGAAGGTAAATAAGACGGGCGGAAAGCAGAAGCTATTCTGCACTGGATGGTGCTGAAAAGGAAGGGGAAAATAACAACATAAAAAGTTCTTTGTCATATCAAGCAAACAATCGAAAAACATATAATGATGCAAAGGACGAGAAGAAGAAAATCGAAGAGCCTGCGAAAGAAGAGAGAACAAACTCGAGAACAAAATAAAGCAACAAACAAAAATATAATAAAAAACTAACAAGCGAAGCAAAATTTCCAGGGGCATCAAAATTGTTCCAAAAAACTCCGTGAGTGTTCATATTCTCCCAGGAACATCTGGCGTTTAAATGAGAACGAATGAAGCTTCTCCTGTCCAACACACCGTTGAAGATTTTGGCAGTTCAACAGATAATAGAACCTCTGCAAATTCCAACTCAAAAGGGAGTCTTTGTTTTAAATGCGGTGGAAGCGCGAAAGAGAGCCACTGTGAACTGTGTAAGAAAAATTTCCACAAGAAGTGCACTCGCCCTAAGGATGAAGACGAAAGTGAAACGGAAGACTTATTTGTTTGTTCACCGTGCCTGGACCATTACATGGGCGTGTAGCCATTCTGTATAAAATAAAATATTATTTTATGTATTCTAACATTTTTAAATTCTGTTTCTAATTTTTTTTGTTATATAATAATTTCATTCGCAATAAAAAGTTACCTACCTGAACTTTGATTTTTTTTGTAATATTAGGATAGATATTTCTTTGGTTAGTTAATGTGTTAATGAAGTGTTTAAGAGTTTTTTATATCAATTTTTTACGCAGTTCCGTGGGTTCCAGTGGGGTGCTGACTATTGGCACTTCTTGGTGCCAACGCATTTTTCATTTTTCATAAAAATACTGATACATCTAAGTAAATTCGAGTTTCACATTACCAAAATAGAGACCTTGATTGTCATAACCCCCAAATTTAGTTTAAAATAACCCAAAACTGGTATTCTTATGGGACGTTTAACGTCAAAAAGTTCCTTAAGAGTGCCGACTATTTGGGGGTTTTACCCTATCATTAGGTTTTTAAGGGTTCTGTTTGCAATCGACTCAGTTTAGCGTCTGGATGTGCAGCGAATTCCGGGTATGTCAGAAAGGGATAACGGGGAGAGACAGAATCAAAAAATTGCCTGACTGTTTTTATTTGTTCATAAGCATCTCACAATCAGACAGTTGAAATAATTTGGAGATGAATTCGAGGGTGACGTGTTGACGTAGGCGTATGTACGGGGGTCACCCAGAAAGTAAGGTTACAACATTTATGAAAAATAGAAAAATGCATGTATTTGAACGAACCTCACAGGATACTTCAGGAATATATTAAACCATTTTTCAACGTACTCACCGTCAAGTTCGAGACATTTGCGTAGGATGGGTACTAGTTTTTGTATGCCAGTGTCATAGACGTCTGCCGCCACCTCTTTCAGCCATTTTTCTACAGCTTCCTCGACCTCCTCGTCGTTGGAAAAACGTTCCCCACCAAGAAATTCCTTGTATTTGGTGAAGAGATGATATTCGAAAGGCGCCAAGTCGGGGGAGTAAGGGAGGTGGGTCAGAATATCGTATAAAGGGAAGGAGAGAGACCCGAGGAAACTCCCCGGAGAATTCTGGTTGAAGAAACCAGCCAACAACAGGCCATCGAAACTCCGACACTTCAAGAGTTGTTGTGACGATAGGACTTCAAGTACTATTCCAGTGCCACTTTTTCGACTTCCAATTAATCAAGGTAACGTTCCTGGAAGACAACACTGATATCTATATTACTAAATAATCGAAGGGTCATTCATCTCCAATTATTGAACATTTTCGAGAATTTCATTGTTCGCCCTCTTCAATTCTGTCAAAACACTTTCACACATATACTGCTTAGCGGAAAATACATGTACGCATCATGTTGTTCCCGATTTGTTTAGTCAGGGTCAGTCATCCCGAGGTCACTGTAGCTTATACACTTAAATTGAGTCACCAAGAACGCTGAAGAGTTCACGATCTCGACAGCGTCGCACTTGAAACTCAACCAAGTAAACCAGTCATAGCGCGGATCACAGTCGTTTAGAGCGAGGAGAATCATGAAAGCGATGGGTTGAAACAACAGAAGTACGGAAAGGAAGGTCCATTTAGTGTTTACGAACGTTTGTCACTAAAACGACTAACGATAAAAACATATCTACCTGTTTGGCGGGGTTTTTAGCGAATTTCCCAAAAAATGAAGGTGTGCAATAGGTCAGAAAATTTTCAAAAACGCTGCAAAGTCCTTGTCACATGGGTTTATTATTCTACTGGACTTACCTACAGAAATTTGGGCTGTTCATTTATTGTTTCTTTCATGTGAAATTATTGAAATGACAATTTTTGATGGTTTCGACCAATTTCGGCCCCCAAAAACACGATTTTAGAACCACATTTTAGAACGATTTTTTTTAGAACTACAGTACTCCCTCTATAATCCGGCATCTCAGGTCTCCGGCACTCCCAGTAATTCGGCGTTTTGTATTCGAGTATGAGCTCAACACTTGATCTGTACTTAGTGTCTCTCAACAGTAAAAAGCAAAAGACAACTGATTAGTATTTTCAGCCGCCTACTTCCAAGGAATAACGTGAGTTATATGATGTATTTTTCTACCTCTTTACATTTTACAGTAGTGTGTGTAATTAAAACTGATTTTTCAATGATAACTGCGTTTTTCTCGATATTTTCCAATAATCCGGCATTGCTCTGCTCCGATATCTGCCGGATTACAGATGGATTACTGTATTTTAGTTTTTGCGAATAACGACGATTTTAGACCAAAATGTAACGTAAATTAAAGGCTAACACATCGTTAGAACCTCAATTTTCCACTCTTTGGTCAAAATCGACTTCATATTCGGTCTTCTCGTCCCACAAACATGGAAAACGATACCTCAAAAGCCCATGTTACTAAAACACAAAAAGTACCTATTTGTATACCCATTTTCACTCATAACACCCCTCGGTATACTCCGATCTGGCTGCAAAGTTTCGGGAAACAACTAGGGCCCAAATGGAGCCTGTGTGCGAAAGGAAGAATTTTTAGACCGAAAATGAAGCCGGTATACGTGATACGGCGGACGGCGTACGGCTGACGGACATTGCATTTTTGGAATCTACGCATCTTGACACGTAAAAGAAAATATTTTTGTGGGGGTGTTATAAATTTTTTTTTGCTGAGCGAATACATAGGTGTATTATTCACAGAACAATAAACCAAATTGAATTTTTGAAATCCGTTATACGAACATCCGTTTCAGAGCATCCTGAATTCGTCCCTAGATTTTAACAAGAATTTATATGAATATATGTGTTTATATAATGGAGTAGTTTTATCAACCGTTGACCTATAGAGGTCCACGGCTATTGAGGTTCGGTCGTGAAATAATACGAGGGAATAAATTTCATATTATTTCACCGACCGAACCTCAATAACCCTAAAACTTCTACGTATTTATATATTTATTTAGAGTCACTCCGTTCGTACTGCCAAACAAAAGGATGAGTTTGAAGATGAGCAACTTTCAAAAATTCTAAGGGAGTCAAATGTGACTTTTAAGGGGTCAAAAATCGATAAAAACGGCCACAGTTGGGAAAAAATATATATAAAATTATTGAAGGTGGTATGGAAGGGTGAGTAAATACAGAAAACGACTGAAGAATACCACTTCAGTTATTTTTCATACAGAACAGGGGTCAAATTTGGATTTTTGGGGATAAAAAAATAGTTATCCTAAAATCAATATCAATCAAGTCAAAAGTAGTTATTTAAAACCAATAAGATCAAAAAATAAAATAAGATTTAAAAAAGATAAAAAACAAATAAAATAAATAAAAGATAAACAATTATAAATAAGATTAAAAAATATTAAAAAATAAGGTTAAAAAAAAAGTCAAAAAGTAGTTATCCTAAAATCAATATTAAAATTAATATCAATAACTAAAACCAATATTAGTATTCACCTGAGCTGTGTGGGATTATGATTCACGATAGAAAGAGGGGGACATAACTTTCCATTGAAATAATCGTAAATGACACGCTCGCATAGCGACTGATCCCAAAGTCCAACAAGACAGCGATCACTGGTCAACGCCTGGGTCAACGAAGATGTCATGCAGTAGGTACCTCACCCAAGTGGCCAACAGGTACAACCCAGTCACTGATCAAAATTAACCACATCTCCAAATCGACGCAGCCAAACTTCAAGGCCAAGGAGGTGAGTGCATTTGTCGAAACCTACCCTTTTCCCCTAATTTTGTTTGTCCAAATGGAAGGATGCGCGGTGTGTCGAAACCAGTTGCTTTCATTTGTCCAAACGAATTGCATTTGCTTCCCCATTTGTCGATGTGTACCTATCTAACTTCGGAGTATTCCTACTCGCTCCCTTGCCATAATACCTATATAAACAATCTCCATGGTACCCACTTGTTAAATCCAAATATTATTTCAGGTTTTCCATATTTGAACTACGGTTTCTCGCTATATCATCTTGTTACATAATATCACGAACATTTCTTTGAAAATTCGCTATTATTATAGCCATGCTGTATAACGAAGTTGTTTTTTCAATATTTATGGATGGAAGTTTATGCCTTCTGATATTTTTGACACCTACAGCAATATCCTGCATAGAGTAGTTGTCTTCCTGCTGTTCCATTACCGGTGACGTCATTGCATCCCTCTCGCATAGGTGGTATTCTCCAGCCCATCAAGACGTTTCTGTTGAAGCATTCATTCGTACATAGGTACCTTCTAGAACAAAAATTCGTTCTAGAAACTTGACATATTTATGATCACATTTCGGTCAGAACTTTGTATGCGACCATCTATGGAGGATCCCAGGTGTATTTATTGCCCGGGCACCGTAGGTCTCTAGTTGGGCAACAGTTGGCCACTCTGAGTGTACAGTATTACAGGTGGCAGCGCGCATCCTTGTCTGAGAAACCCCACAACCTCATCCATAAATACCGGTAATATCATTAGCGCTCAGAGGAGTTTCAACAGACACACTACGGCACTCTAAACTACGAATTGTGGTACAGCACCGGTACAGGCAGGCACTGCTTCGGCATCTTGAGGCAGAAGTTTCGGCAGCTCTATAACTGTAAATAGGGAAAATACAAGACATGACGCATTTTATTCAAGCCCGTTCGGTACTTCACAACCCGAGTATTGTTGGCAGCTTCAAAGTCGCTAAAAATTGGTTCTAATGGCAAATTAGTTAACAATAAATTTATACCTACATAATCATCTAATGTGGTAGGTACATACTGGTGACGCGAAAACCAAAAATGCGTCAAATTAGAGTTTTTGGATCATAATTACTGCTTATGATTCGAAACAGATCACCAAAAATTGCTATTAAAACACCAAAAAGTTTACAATATGGTACTTCGAAAATTCTCATACGGTCTTGCCGCATGAGTGGAACTTTTCTTGAAATCATACGGAAGATATATACAAGCGTAGGAGAGAATATTATGGGTGGTAAAACACTGTGGAACCGTAGATCAGTTTTGGAATTAAATTTCACAGGGATGTAATTATAATGTGTGAATGACTAAATAAATTGAAAGAAAAAACGCTGCAAAGTCGTTGACACATGGGTTTATTATTCTGTTGGACTTACATACAGAAATGTTGGCTGTTCATTTATTCTTTCTTTCATGCGCAATAACTGAAATAGCTATTTCTGAAAGTTTCCATCAATTTTGGCCCCCCAAAACCCGAATTAGGCTCCCATTTTTTGACAAATTATATTTTATATTTGATAGTGCCATTTAATTGTCCTGATTCACCTGGTGATACTACTTCTCGTGTGATTATACAAATTCATAGTAATTTCAGGTTTTTGACTCATAAAAAATGAAATTTGGGAGCTGAACCTTCGTTACAACCTCAATTTTTCACTCGGTCAAAATCAACTTCATATTCGTCTTCTCGCTCTAAAAAACATGGAAAACGATATCTCACAAGCTCATGTACACTAAAACCTCAAAAAACCTAGAAAACCTACACCTATCTTTACACTAACTTTTCACCCATAACTCCCCTGAGTGTATTCCGATCGGGCTGCTGAGCTTCGGAGCACAACTAGGACACAAATGGAGCCTGTGTGCGGGAGAATGACGATTTTAGACCAAAATTTATCGTAAAATTCAGGCTGAAACTTTGTTAGAACCTCAATTCTTCGCTCGTTGGTCAAAATCGACTTCATATTCATTCTTCTCGCCCTAAAAAACATGGAAAACGATACATCACGAGCTCGTGTTACTAAAACACTAAAAGAAAACCTATTGTTACACCCATTTTTTACCCATAACCCCTCTGGGTATATTCCGATCGGGCTGCAAAGTTTCGGAAAGAAAAACTTTTGAGGGGGTGTTATAAAAATTTTTTTTGCTGAGCGAATAAATAAGTGTATTTTTCACAGAATAATAAACGAATACCACGAAATATCCCATAACCCTAATTAGCGCGCCAAAGTATTTTTCCCCGGGACAGAGATCAAATTTTTATGCGATTTCCTGGAATTGCAATGAGCAAGTGGATGGGGTGGATCAATAACAGTTGCTGCTGGAAAAGAAGGGTATTTGCAATAACGTTTCAAAATTCATTATTCACTTTCTCATGATGCCCGTTTCCCTAATACATATGATGGCCGTAAAAATCAAGCAAGAATTTCATATTTTACGAGAAAGAATGTGAGTGACACTTATGATGTTGTACCCGGATGGTTTTTTAAAATAGGAATTTTATGAAAGCTGAAGCAAGGATCGTCACAAGCTTTTATTTACACTCAATTCATTTGCGCGACAGGTTGATTCTTGCTTTTAGCATAACGGGTGGACTCGCGCGCACCCTGCGACGCCTGCGACGAGTACACCTACCAGGTCCGCCAGATTTGTGAATTTATTTCTTAATTGCAATATATCAGCTACGATCTACGGAATTTTCAGTATAATAGGCACATCCCCTTTATAACATTGGTACAACTTAGTGCCAAACTTGCTTGTACTTCGTCTTTGGCGGAATTTTTCACACTATGACAATGAGGTTGGTACCAGAAACCTGGGGGTGGTCTCTGGTTGGACCACCAAAATTTGCTGTAGGGTCAGTTTGGGTAATCACGAACAGTTGCAGACATGTTTATACTGCTAGGTATTACCTATTGCGATCCTGGAATCATGCAAAATTCGTGAAATCGCTTTAATGTTGTTCTTACACTCCCAAAGTTCAATATATATTTTTGTTCAAGCCGGCATGGATTGAAACTGGTCAACCTAAAGTGCTTGTTCATAATTACTCCGTATGGTCATAGCAACCCAGGAGGTTATGGGCTTTTTTATACGCATTTATTCACATGTAAAAGATACATCGAGTAAGATAGGTCCCTAAATTTACAATGCCACGATTCCCGGTAAGAAAACTTGTAATGGGGATGGGAGCCGTCTTCAAACAAAGTTAAATGAAAATGTTACTGTCTTAACACTATAATACGTGAAGAATAAAGAGTGACTTCATATTTATACCTACAGGTTTAGTTGCCTAGTTGCTATTTCTCAAGTTCGAAAATTAAAAACTTGTCGTGATTCCCCTCAAATCTCTACATTAACCACTCCTATTTAATATAGAAAGATTTAACCAAATAAATGAAGGGAACGACGAGCCGGGTGGCGCCACGGGAGAAGGGTCTCTCTCATCAACCGCCATAATGACCCATTGTGGATGGGGGACAGGTGGAAAGGGCAACCTTTATAAGCAGTCCTCCTAGCCCAGCTGGTTATTCGACCGATTGACCCTGGACTTGCAACTTTTCTCTCGACCCTCTCTCTCATCCTCTCTCTTCTACCTTCTACCTTTCCTTTCACTCACTGTGGAGAAAATCGGGGGGGGGGGGGGGGGGGGGGGGGGTGCTCTCATCTTCCTGGTATCTGCTGTGGTGAAAACCGCGGGATACCTACTTTTCCTCTGGCACCTGCTGTGGTGAAATCCGTGGGGTGCTAGCCTCCACCTTCCAGGTATCTGCTGTGGTGAAAACCGCAGGACCCCTCCATCTCCTGTACACCTGCTGTGGTGAAAACCACGGGGTGTTAGCCTCCATCTTCCTGGTGTCTGCTGTGGTGAAAACCGCGGGAACCTTCCTCTCCTCTAGTACCTGCTGTCGTGAAAACCACGGCGTACCAGCCTCCACACCCCAGACGCCTGCTGTGGTGAAAACCCCAGGGAGCCACTAGCTCTAGCGCCTGCTTTGGTGAAAACCACAGGGAGCTAACCTTCCCTCCAACTAAAGGCTGCTGTGGTGAAAACCGCGGGGCGTTAGCAAAAGAATCCTAAGGAGGACATCCTTCCTCATCCAGCCTCTCACCTCACTATAACCTATCCTCATCCAACTCACCTGCCATGTCCTAAGCCGAACACACCGGGCTCACGACAAAACTATTTATAATCAGATTTATATTGAAATGTCAATTGTTTTGTGGTAAAGATGAAAAATAATATTCTTTGATACACTTCTTAAAATTAACTAATGAAATATTCTCCAGCAGCTGATTTGGTCAATTGTTGAAAAGGCTCACTGTCTTAAGGCAAGTAGTTCTTCTTCTATGACTTCTCAAAGTTTCAACCAATTCTGACGTCAGCGCACCACTCTAGCCTGGGCGGGACTCCCCTGTCAACTGTGACGACAGAATTGGTTGAAAATTTAAAAAATCATAGAAAAAGAGCTTACTTATTCTAGAACAGTACGACTGGTGTCAAAGTTCTCAGAATGGCATCTAGTTTCATTAAAAAATAACATAAAACTCTTTTATACCCCATCTGGACCAGCGGGTTGTGGGTTATGGCAGTTCAACGGTTTTCAAGTTATCGCATGCGCAGTCGCTACTACTGATACGAGTGCGATGATACTTACATGGACCTAACCCCGAACTACCATCAACATTTTGAGCCAATTCGGACCATTGAGTTATGGTAACACACATACTCACACGAGCGCGCACACACACACATACGGGCCGAACTTAAAAATTGATACGAGGCAAGTGCTTCACTATGTTAAGAAGCTCACCCTTCGAATGTGGCAATAATACTTGATATTTACATAAGTCAGAAAGGCCAGTACGGCTATGAATAATGGATTCGAGTAAAGTATGAAACCCCCCATACCATTCGGATTGATTTCTATCAATATGCTAGCTTCATTTTGGGAGTTCGATGTAATATAGTGATGGTGGAAGGTCCGGAGGTTGTTGACCGATCTCAATTGCGATTTGATCTCACGTGCATGCGGATATGCTCTGATCCAGAATATATTTGCTGAAGAACGGGGATAGACATGCATTGTTTACCAACACTCAGTAAGAGTAATTATATACTAGAATGGGACCCCCATAGGGTTTGTGATACCAGACAAATCAAAGATAAAATAATGATAAACGAGGGCCCAGGCACTACAAGAATTGTGGAATAAAGTGCAGTTATGAACACGAGGTAACTCATCCAGACGTTATTAAACCAAGTTTACGGTTGACACTTGAATAAAGATTATTCGAGAGGGCAAGAAAAGACCCTATTGAATGAAACAGTCCATCCAAGCGTTCACTCGATCTAAAAGTGCTGCAAATTATTACACAACGGTTGATTATTTACCTATAGATGCCCCTTCTGCGTAGATCACTGTTTTCTGCGGTCAATACCTACCCTCGTGCCCCCCCCCCCCCCCCCCACACACACACACAAGGGAAGTCCAAAATCGAGTATAGGAGCTGGCCGGGGAATAACAGTTACATAAATATTCCGTGGATTCAAAGATCATTGATAATAATTTTTTCTTATTCATGAAGCATAACGTTTGTTCAAGTTAGAAAAGTACCTATTAACACAATCCAAAATAACCATCATTCTTCAAATGAAATAATATCACGGAACAACCAACTCGATTTCATACAGCCACGCGTGTCTATACGAAATCAGGTGTTCCCTAGCAATGATGTCTGGGCTGGATGTATACCGTTTCATTCACGATCATGTTGATGAAGATTTTCGGTTCACACCAACGGCTGTACGAACAATGCTCCGGGTGATCTCAAAAAAATCAAACCAAAATCCTAAAAAACAACATTTTAACACCCGCTTTCCACCCTTAACACCCCTGGGTGCATTCCGAACGGGCTGCCGAGCTTCGGAGCACAGCCAGGGCCCAAATGGAGCCTGTGTGCGAAACAACGACTATTTTAGACCACAATTTAAGGTAAATTCAAGGCTGCAACTTTGTTAGAACCTCAATTCTTCGCTCGTTGGTCAAAATCGATTTCATATTCGGTATCCTCACCCCAAGAAACATGAAAACGATACCTCACAAGCTCATGTTACTAAAACACCAAATACCCTATTTTTTCACCAATTTTTCACCCATAACAACCTTGGGTATATTCCGATCGGGCTGCAAAGTTTCGGGACACAACTAGGGCCCAAATGGAGCCTGTGTGCGAAAAAAGATCGTTAGGGGTCAATGCAATTTTTATACCTCCCGTGGGTACACCTGAGGTACCTTTTTTCGTGGGGAAAACTAAGGAACTGAGATTCCCGCTCATATAGGTGTACCCCGATGGTCAACCTAGTACCTCAGTTAGCACTAAGTACTCATCACTGTATGAAAGTAACAGGGGTCAGTCGATCGTTTCCCACGGAGATGCCTACATGAGAAACACACAGACGCACCCTATAAGATACCTGCATCTCTACCTGTACCTGCCTGTATCTATGGATACCTTTCTGATCAGCGGCACTGCAGCTGTTCTGTGTCCCGGGGGGGGGTGGTTACTAGGCGTTCTCTTCTTTGTCGGTATGGAGCAGCAGGTACCTGTGCAGGGGAATTCCCGACTTAGTGACGAACCGAATCGGTAATATTTCGCTGGTTAGAGGTGGGTGATTGTAATTCATGTCCAGCAAATTGTTTATGGTACTTTAAAATTTACTGCCGAATTCCCCCTTACAATCTATCGCCACGCTGCAGTGAATTTAGAACACGGATCGCGACTATATACCTAATGGACAAGTACCTAAGAATACAATTACGCGTACGATGTCTCAACAAGGAAAAATTTTTTTAATTTAAATCTCGCGGAAAATTCCTAGAAACTTCGTTATTGTCCAACTATACTGATATTAACATGCAAGATTTCTCGCACCATCCTCCGAATCCGCTTAAATTTGATTGCAGTTGAGGGGTGACTTTTGGTCCCATATTAAGATTTATATTTCCTTCGAATTACTACAATCGTTACTACAATCTGCGCTCCGTAATATTGATACCTGCCAATAATAAATTCACTCATGTTCAAAACAAGAAAAAGCTGGTGTACCACACCCATTCGGCGATTGCTTTTCCCCCTCCATACTGTATCATTAGTCAGATAAATCTAAGTAAATCTAAATTAAAATTAAAAGTGGGTACCAACGAAAATTTTTCAACAAATTCATTTTTTTAAACCATCTATCGATCTTCAATATATATATATATATATATCATCTCTCTATCTATTTATATTAATATCACGCTAGATTCTGTTCGTCGGTTTGTTTGTTTGTCTGTGCGTCAATCGATTGCATTGACCTCGTAAAAAGGTGTTTTTGAAAGATTAGATATGGGACTGTTTCCCTCTGCAGGTTATAGGTTATACTTCTTCGCTCTTCCTTCATAATGGAATCGGCCTTCTTGAGTGCCATCATTCGAATAAACGCGTTTCTAAATAGGAAAGTTCGAACTAATTCACAACTTTTCACGTCGAATTCGGACGAAATTTATGTGACGATTTCAAAGATACCAGAACGATTTCTATGAGTGAGCCGTTTAGACCGGGAAAGATCATTAGAATTCTGTATTAAAAGTCGTAGGTACTAATTTACAAATGGGAACCTTAATTTCCCTAGTTGATTTTCAAGCTCATCGGTTGATGGCCACAATCACGCGATCATAATGTTTGAAGAATAACAGTCAAGCATTGGTTGAACCGATTTTGATGTGATTGTTTGTCTGTCCTTGTAGGGCGGTGAGTTTTGCTAGTTTGCATGCAAACCTGAAAGCCCAAATAGGTAATAAACCACTGTGATGAGTCAAGACAAAACGTTTCTCCCATACTATCGGCCTGAAAACGAAATGTCTGAAACTCAGCGAGAATGTATGAGTAGGTGGTTTAGGGGAGAGCGGGCACATTTTTTAAATTGAGTAAGTTACTAAATTATGAACAGTGTTCATGGAAAATTAGGGCAATATTTCGGAAAATGTCCAACTTGTGGGTGGTGTACCTACCTCTTATTTTTTCTCTGATATTATGTCAGAATGAAATCTGTAAAGAGTTGATATGGATTTTTCGGCCCTACGGCCCGCAGCGTTGGTTCCATCTGTTCAGCTAACTATTGTGAATAGTCTTCCGATGGACGAATATCAGATGAAAACCTAGGTAAATTACCCGAATTTGCGCCAGAGGAGAAGTTGGTGAGGATGGGGTGAAGGGGGGGGGGGGGCTGAAAATCATGAAACGGAATTTCATAAAAGGTCTACCGTTTGTTCATATAAATCAACTACTGACGATCGATCACTTCTATTCTACAACTTTCATACAGCCAGCGGCCACCTAGGAATGGCAGATATACCTTTGGCCCGAATTACCTACTTCAAACACCTATCACGATCCCATATAGTTACCTAATGATCCTACTTCGTTCTGTTTTTCGACTGAGACTCGACGCTCGCGTAACACCATACTATGTCAAACTCGGCTGGTTAAAGATTCCCGAACGAAAAAACTGGCAATAGGTACGATACTGTTTAAATTTATGAAATTTAAGGCCCCATCCTATTTGTTTGATCATTACAAATTTACGCAGAATGTACATACTGTTGATACTCGTAATGCTACCTCCACATTACTGATCCCCAAACACAATACCGCCCTATTCAGTAAATCTTACCAGCTCCAATCTATCAAAATATTTAAGATTATTTGATTTATCGAAAAGTGTGAATTATTTAAGAAATATGTACAAGAAATTACTGCTAGAGACGTATACTGACTAGTTTGTGCATTATACGTTCATAAGTATCCATTTATTTTAAAGAAAATTTTAGAAAGAAAGAAAATTTTTGATTTTTAATGATGATTATTTTAATTATGTATTAAGTGCGTTTGTACGAGGATTGTCAACTTATGTTACAGGAAGGAAGGAAGGGAGGACCTCATGGTCGTATTCATCTCCTGTTTTGTTAAATAAACGCCATCAATCTCTCTCCCTCTCCCTCTCTCTTTATCCCTTCCCCCCTCCCACCCCTCCTTCACTCTCTCACTCCCTCTCTCTCACTCCCCCTCTCACTCTCCCTTCTTCTCTCTCCCACTCTCTCTCTCTCACTCTCTCTTTGCTAACTCATACTTGGTATTTGTTCAATAAATATCTGACTCAAACTCTAAATCACGAACCTCATTCGCGAAGTCAAATATCTCAAGGATATCACAGCAGTTTTCAAGTGCGTCCGGGGGTCGTCACCGAACTCTTCAAATTCGTGTATTTAACTCACCAAGTTCTCGCACTCCGGATTTACAGCTACACGAAAGCATTGCTCCAGCAGATCTGTAGAGGACTATCCCCGCTCTATTATTTTGTAGGCATCTGCCCTCAATTGCAGTCGGTCCATGGTTTCGTCGGATCAGTGGAGGACCTTCTGTATATCCCTGGTTGTCTAACAATGAGATTTCCGGTGAGTACAGGGCAAACACTGAGGCTACTCCGTGGTTTTGTACCACTTTCTATCTCCTACCTACTTCCTGTCTCTTCACCGTTTTTTCTTCTTCGTATTGTGAGGAATCATTAATAATTTATCGACTGACGAACACCATGCAGTCACGGGTGGAAGGGAGGCTCGAGAGGAGCAAGGTGTTTATCTTGAAGTTCTTCAGGCTTTTTTCCCGCCTTCCAAGAAACGGGATAGCTCAGGGAGTGATGTTACAGGAAAAGAGGGGTTTCCGAGTTTCCGCGTGTTGGAGGGTGGATCGTGTAGGAACACGTTTCTTCTACTCCGACACCGTCCAAGTTGGTCCTATCTGTCTCGAGCGAGCCCCCAAGCCCGATCGTTTGAAATCTTATCGATTCCCGGTAGGTACCTTGGGATCGCCTTTTCCTGTTGTGTATTGGAGTCAGGAGGTGGTTTCTGGGATGCCCCCTTCACCACCTTACCATCCATTAGAAGGACGAGTCTTGGGGAGGTGGACTTCTCCCGGGTGTCCCCCTCACAACACCCTTCTCACGGACCCCGACACTGTACTTTTGCTGTTTCACAATAACTTCCCCGCCATCGCCGGACTTCTTCTATCTTTGCCAACCTTCGGTTCACAGGTGGGGGGGGGGGGGGTTGAATAATTATTGTAGCAAGTCGACGGGAGGGAGTAAACTACGATGATAAAATAGTAATTAATCTTGTATGTCTGTGCATTGACGAGAATCATAAATGTACAGACGACAGATTTATACCATTTCAAGAACTTCGGTACCACTATCTCAGTTTATCTCTGCCTGTCTAGTTGAAACTGAACTTAATGAGGAACGGGGTTAAACCGAAGATAATCAAACGGGGTTAAACTGAAGATAATAGGTGCTCGTTGTATGAGCACCTATTGGGGTTTCGAAAATAGAAGGCAATTCATGGAAACTTTTTGCACTGCCTAAGTTTTTAGACTTTTTAGAATTACGACAGTTTTTCATTTTATTCATTTTCTCAGTATGCTGTTCTCTGCGTTTTTTTGTCACTAAGGCAGCACGAAACGGAAGATACTTGAGGGTCTACCAAAGTTGACCTACTTATTAAAATAAATCTGAGAAGATTTAGTCATGCAGCGAAGTATGTACACTTATATAGGTATATAAATGCCAGTGGAAATAAATAAATTCAGAAATCAAACGGAGTGCTGAAAAGGCAGGTGGAAACCCATAGGGAGGCATACCTACACACCTACTTACATAGCTACACACTAGCTATCAGACCTACCAACTATGTAGGATTTATGTTCGTGCAGTCCCACCACATTCACTTAGCAATCAGAAATACTTACGTATTATAACAGATAATGACTTGAGATGGGATACCCACATTACTGCCCTTGAGAGCAAATTAAAGAGGTTTGTCAGTATTTTTACACGATAAGAAATGTACTGCCTGAGGAGAAGAGAGAGGAGATAAAACCAAAATTATCTCGTT
The DNA here is from genome assembly GCA_954871275.1 of Leptopterna dolabrata. Classification (NCBI taxonomy): domain Eukaryota; kingdom Metazoa; phylum Arthropoda; class Insecta; order Hemiptera; family Miridae; genus Leptopterna; species Leptopterna dolabrata. Next base: position 144,648,348 of record OX940974.1, read on the forward strand.
TTTGATTGCTATGGGGCCTCAAAAGGTAGAACTACCACCGTGAGCCAATATATGTTTAAGTGTACACCTAATTAAAGTTTTATAAAATGTAAAAAAATTTACGACATTCCAGGTAAGAATGTTAAATTGTACGACATCGCCAGGTCAGGTTAGGATGCTTAGAACTTGAGTGAAAGGCTTCGTCCTTAAATATAAATCTGTGGTAAACGGAAGGTTTAGCTGTTTTATTATTCTACATGGTAAAAAACATCAACTATGTCGTTCCGCAGAAGGACAACAAGTTGAGTACATACCGCATGTTACTGGTATTTCATTATAATAAAATATAAAGTATAGTAAGATTTTTTCTAGTAATAGTTTTTTTAAAAGTAAGGTTTTCCAGTGTGCCAAGTTTTTTTCCCTCCCCCCAGTACTGTCGAATTCATGTGGCTAATGATGGCCTACTGCAGAAACACAGACCTAGGTCTACGCTGTAGAGATATCGACGCAGCCATTTACATGGGAAATTAACTAAAATTATATATATATATATATATATATCCATCAGTCTATGAACTTATTCTCGAATTATTGTGGATTCAAGATAACTTTCTTTTGTCTTGATATTTAAATATTCGTAAATTTTCTCTCTCTCTCCCTCTCCCTCTCACTCTCTCCTCCATCTCCCGTCCCTCTCCCCCTCCCCTCTCCTCACCACCCCCTCACTCACTCTGTCTCTCTCTATACACAAAAAAAAAAACAGGGAATGCGCCCTACAGAGAGCAGAGTTGAGAAGCCAGTGTCCTGTGGGGAAACTACCTACTTCTGTATGGTTTACATGCCCTAATTTGTATATACCGACATGAACGCCAATCAGGTGAGACCAACCCGATTTAATTTAATACCGAAGGATGCACCCTTGATATTTCGCGAAATCCTTGGAAAACTGTTACATTCGCAAAATAAACATTATGCTATGGCGATCGTCGAGGAAATGCTTTCGATGTTGCTTCAATCAGGCAGTCTTGTCTCGTAATCATCACTGAATTCTGTCCAGTCAGACACTGAGTGCTTTCGGCCTGCTATCCAGTGGATCTTCTTATCCTAGTTCTCTACTACATATGACTGTACTGCGCTGTGGGGTATTGTAGGTACTTCCACCATTAATTCCTTAGATCGTAATCTGGCCATTTGTTAAACTCGCATCAAACCTCTTACAACTTGGCCTCATCCTCTTATTTCGCTAGAACGGCCGAGTGGTCGCTATGGTTGGCTAATGTACGTACTTCAATATCCCTTCAGAATGTGCACCAGGGGACTGGTGCCATGTCAGGATGGCCGTGTCGGAATTGATTAAAACAATTTGAAAAATTTGAAGAAAAAAAAGGAGAAATTGAATTGAATGCTGGAAAGGCGGGTGGAAACCCATAGGTGGACATAACTACACACTAGCTATCAGGCCTATCGATTATGCACAAGAATAAAAAACAGGGAATGCGTCCCGTGGATAGAGAGTTGAGAAGACAGCGTCCTCGTTTACTTGATAGGTGCACCTACTCGAATCAGTTTTGTAATAAAAGTTTCATCAAGTTCGAGTGATATAAAGTAGACCATGTCTTCGAAGTATCTAAATATACAAACTCATCCCCATTTGAAAGTATAGTCAACAGCCCAGATAATCCTATCCAGATAAGCTCTATCTGGTCCACCATATGTACATTACACAGCTCTTGTAACTAATCGTCGTCTAGGGCATACAGACACTGTGTTTAGAAACTTCGACACTCTTAAGGATATGAAGCCAACGGTTTCAAACGTGAATTTAAATACAGTTCGGCTTCAGAAAGACATCCATAAACATGAGAATTAGTGAGAAACCCACTGAACAAGTCTTATGCCAGTATTCCTCTCGCCGTCCACCCCCTGAAGCCCATCAAAAGATACGCCCATTTTCGCTCATTTTCCTCTCGGGTAATCCTACCTGAAAACCCACCTCCCCTCCCCGCCCACCATCATTTCCACTTTTCAAATTTATTCTTTCCATCGCCACTTCTATTTATTACATTAGTTACTGAAGTCAAAGCAGTTCAGTTGTGACAGATACGAACCGAGAAAGTTTTCATTCAAACACCTGCATAGCTCAAAACTCCATAACTCTGTAAATGGTTTTTAATCTAATGAGAGTGATATGTGCTCTTTTCAAGGGCCTGATAATATACCTGCAGAACACAAAGGTATTTCCGGGGTTCCAGAGACAAGTAAGTGAATAAACGGTCATTTCAGGATGGGACTTCACGTCCAACTGCCCTGAGGGCGTCGCGGACGTGATCGGCCGTCCTGCGGGGATCAGAATTGGCCTCACCGCCCTACGTTAGGGCGAAGGCAGAATGAGTCCCAAGCGGAAGTGAAGGTGACAAAACGTAAACTCACTCCCCTCGGTGGAACATGCCCTTTGGCCGGGAGTGTAAGGTGAGTCCGTCACGAAATCTTATCGGTTATCGAGCCCTGCGTAGGTATCAGTGGCACCATGGCTTCGGGGCAGTATGAACCAGTTTTACTCAAATGTACTTCGCAAAGAGGACGTGACACAATGTTTTTTGAGGGTTACTGGTTCGTGTTTCACAAGCACTTGGTGAATGATGTGGATCGGTGGAAATGTGGAACCCGGAGGTAGGTGAAATTTGTGATATTCGTGGTGGAAATATTCAAGCAATGTATGTATACATACTACGTGTCTAACGGCTTTCATTGTGTTACACTCAGTAAAATTAACTTAACAGCTACATCCCGACAATTTAGGAAAGCCTAAGTTCTGAGGAAGGAACTATGTGTAACCAACGCCATTCGTCGGTACGACCTCGGTGAGCTGACGATATTTCAATATATAAAACAAATTTCATATAAATACCGACCACGGACCATAAATACCACAGACGATAATTAAATAGCTAACTAGCGGGTGATGAACTCCAACTCAAGGAGAGATTTTTTGACGATGCATGCTACAGCAAAATGAATTTATATGAATAAATAGTTCATGTTATGCTCTTTTATGCATTTTTGGTCTTTCCTAGTAATAGAACAGGCGGATCCAGTTTAAGGTGATTTCAGACAGTTAACCAGATTTTTGACCCATAAAAAATGAATTTTGGGAGCTGAATCTTCTTTACAACCTCAATTCTTCACTCTTTGGTCAAAATCAACTTCACATTCGGTTTTCTAGCCCTAAAAAACATGGAAAACGATACATCACAAGCCCATGTTCACTAAAACCTCAATAAAACCTCGAAATCCCCTATTTTGACACCCATTTTCCCCCTGGGTGTATTCCGATCGGGCTGCCAAGCTTCGGAGCACAACTAGGACCCAAATGTGTTCCAAATTTGGACCCAAACTGTTTGAGGAAGAACGACGGTTTTAGACCAAAATTTAACGTAAATCTAAGGCTGAAACTTCGTTAGAACCTCAATTTTCCATCCTTTGGTCAAAATCGACTTCATATTCGGTCTCCTCGTCTTCAAAACATGGAAAACGATGCCTCACATCCTCATAATAATAAAACACCAAAAAACCCTATTGGTTTATTATTCTGCGAATAATACACCTATGTATTCGCTCAGCAAAAAATTTTTATAACACCCCCTCAAAAATTTTTCTTTTCCGTTTCAAGGTGCGTAGATTGCAAAAATGCAATGTCCGTCCGCCGTACGCCGTCCGCCGTCCGCCGTATCACGTGTACAGGCTTCATTTTCGATCTAAAAAATTCGTTCTTTCGCACACATGCTCCATTTGGGCCCTAGTTGTGTCCCAAAACTTTTCAGCCCGATCGGAATATACCCAGGGGAGTTATGAGTGAAAATGTGTATAAAAATAGGTACTTTTTGTGTTTTAGGAACATGTTAATAAAATGAGCTTTTCAGGTATCGTTTTTCATGTTTTTGGGGACGAGATGACCGAATATGAAGTCGATTTTGACCGAAGAGTGGAAAATTGAGGTTGTATCAGATGTTCAGCTCCCAAAATTGATTTTTTATGGGTCAAACACCTGGGAAACCGTCTGAAATCACCATCAATTTGTAGAATAACACTAGAAAAAGTATCAACAGGTGGATCAATACGATTAAATGGCACTACCAATGATCAACGATAATTTGAAAAAAAAAAAAAAAAGGGAGCGTACCTACCTAATTTAAGTTTTGGGGGCCAAAATTGGTGGAAACCATCAGAAATAGCTATTCGAATTATTTCACGTGAAAGAAACAATAAATAAACAGCCAACGTTTCTGTAGGTATGTCCAATAGAATAATAAACCCATGTGACAAGAACTTTGCAGCGTTTTTTACACCCGTTTTTCACCCATAACAACCTTGGGTACATTCCGATCGGGCTGCAAAATTTCGGGACACCACTAGGGCCCAAATGGAGCTTTTGTGCGAAAGAACTCATTCTTTAGACGGAAAATGAAGTAGATGCGGATGGACATTGCAGTTTTGGAATCTACGCACCTTGTAACGTAAAAGAAAATTTCGAGGGCGTGTTATAAAAATTTTTTGCTGAGCGAATACATAGGTTTTGGAAATAAGGGAAGCCGGCTGGAGATGTGAAGGGTGGGAAATCCGCACTCATACTGGCTCAAAACTGGCAAAACATCCCTAAAACTTCCCAAGTGCTCGGCTCCGGATGAATACTCGGACAGCGACCCGAATTGTCGTGAAAAACAAGGACTCGATAACTGTGTGAAGGTTTAATTTGAACTGAAAACTATAAAAACGATCGCGCTCATCTCAAAACCTCCTCGACTATATAAACAGGACGGCTGAGCCAAAATTAGGAAATTCCTCACATGGAAAGGAGGTTCATAGGCCATCTAGTGGAATTTCCCTCAATTAATAGGGGATGGCAGAGTGTTGGCGCGAACAACCCCATTACGCTCCATCTCCTGAATTCGTAACAACCTAGTGTTGGCAGCCCAGTTTTCGAACTGCGAAGTCCAGTAATCACATCCCAGAACAATAAAGTACCTAACTAAATTAACAAATAAGAAGAGATTATGATAACATAGATACCATGAGCCTTATAGTCCTCCTCACCGTTTCCATACTTTTCAATCCTCTTTTCAAGCAGTGTAGAATCAAAAAAACACCAAACCAAACAAAAAAACAAACAAAAATCATCATTGAAATCATCAAACGGGGGTGAACCTGGATGTGGAAGCATTGCCTTGTCCGGAGCTACATCATTAAACTTTTTTAAATGGACAGATTTAGGCTTCACCAAGCGATTTTATGCTTCCACGTGGACAACGAATGAATCCACGACCCTTGTAATATACTCGTATCGCACAGCAAACGAAATTACGTAGGACGGGGATGGTTAGACAATAAATAGTCATTTGTTGCTGGGTTTGTTAGTTTTCACTTTCTAAAGTAAATATTCAAATTCCCTGTCCCCTTTAACAATATACATGCACCATACATCCACTTCTCTCCGACTTTACCAGCGGTGTAGTCTCGAACGCCGAGTGAGCGTCCCGTTAAACGCATGCATTACTCAACAATATGTTTTCCTTCGAATATGAACCATTTGATCCCCAAACAGCTAACAATGGGCGGTACTGTGCGACCCCACGAGCGGAAAGTGATGGGTGGCGTATGAATATACTCGTCTCATTAACCAGGGGCAGAGTTTAATAAGTGGGCACGCCAGATCGCGTCATCTTACCTCGATTACATTGAACGGGGTTGGCGGAAAGCAACCGAGTTTCCATAGCAAGTCACAGCAGATAATACTTGAAGGAGAAGGCGCACTGCGCCGGCATTCAAGCAGTACTACTTAATAACGGGATATTTGCGGTTCAAATAGTTTGAAATGGAATCCAATTTCCAGTGGAGTTGCACCGTCTCCGTCAGGGGCGCGATTGAGTCTGGTGAGGTTGTGCGTGAGTGAATCAAAAGGCATTCTATTGGATTGAAAACAACGAATCCGGACGACTGTGATCTCCAACTGAATTCCGATTCTGCAGGCCAAAACCAACCTTTTGAGTTACGAACAAACCCTGTAACGTGTAAGAAAAAGAAGAAGAAAGAAAAAAAATTTGCTGTTTCGCATTCGCTATGACTATGTTTTGAAATTTACTAGGAAGAACCTCGCCGTTTTATATTGAAGTTTACCACGAAGAAAATAAATGAACTCAGTTTTATTTTAAAAAGAAACCGCAGCACCACCACCAGCCACCATTCCAGAATGGTGGCTGGGAACATGGAAGTTCCAACCATTTAGCATGAACACATGAACGAATTGTCAAATATGGTACTTTTAGCTTATTATTGACGACGTTTTGCGATTTTTCGGCCCCTCAAAATTTGAATTAGATCCACTTTCAAGGAATTGCGCTGTATCGGTTCAATGTATAGAATGGTATAGCTACCATTCTATACCACTTTTTTAACCCCCAAAATTCGAATTCGACCTACATTTTCTGAGAAGAAATATCAAAAGCGTATTCTGTCTTCATAAATAGGTAAAATTTGAGTTATTGAGGGCAATAGATCGTAAACAATTTCAAAAAATCTCAATGGTACCCACTTGGAGAGTTTGGGTCATGCTGCATGGAAATTTGTTAACATTTTCATCCCATAAATAACTTTTGACTTGAAACGTAGGTTTTCATCTACGACATTACAGAACGAATTACCGGTCTCATACTGTACAGTGTTCATTGAACTTCGTGAGATCTCATCGCATTTAGTGACATTGAAAAAGTATTTTTCTAAATCACTTTGGTGTGGGCAGTAGTGAAGAACTGTCAGTGGGTTTTCGAAAGGCTATGTTGATCCTCGTCATCTCGAATGCTCATATCCGAGCACGGATAGAGCAGCCACTTCCCGCACTAGTGAAGTTCTCCGAGTTCATGTGGAAATTGGCGCATGCACAGTTTACATTGTTTACGCCAGTAAAACTATTCTGACCGTACCTACTCTGTAACATGTGGATGTACCATTGCCGCGGGATAACAGGTTTCCACGAGTTTATTTCGGATACGGGCCTCAGATTCGATTCGCAAACGGATAACCTCGCGAACTTCACGTAGGCTGAAAGTGGAGCTAACAACTGAACAACTCTCGCTCCTCGATGAGAACAGCGACTGTCGCACCTACCGTTCTGCTGCCAGGATACCCTTTACAGGTCATTCTCCACGGCTTACAGAGGCCTTGTAATATCACATCCTGGGCGACCCACGTATTTTGCAGAGGTTCCATTTTCCGGTTCCGTTATACCATAGCGGAACGTATTGTCCACGTGTTAGATCCTCTGAACCCAGCTCTTTTCAAAAGGAGCGATTTAACTTCTAGTGATTCAAATAAATGTAGAAAGGAAGGGTAGTTAGTCGTGAGGAACAAGAGTGTGTTGTAAGTTTACCTGTAATGAACAAACTTGTGAAGAATGAAAGCACTAACTCCGTGTTCACAGGGTTTCCCGCCTCTTGCTCAAATGAAGTTCACAACTCTGCAGTCTGACGCTATGCTACTTTCCTGTTTCTTCCAAACTCTAAAGTTCGCTCACTAGCTCGAAGTCTGGAACATACCGTTCAATTGAGAGATGCAACATTTCACAGCTGTGTTGCGGGTGAGCTGTACACCAGAAAATCTCAATACTATTTTAGCGAATTTTCAAGAAAAATAAGTTGTTTACTGCAATTATGATCCATAACTTTCAGTCATGAATTTTTGAAAACTTTACTTTGACGATATATCGGTACATTTAGAGAAGAGCGAGATGAATAAGTGTGAGTGTGAGATAAAAAATTCGAATTTCGCAAAAATGTCACTAAAGGCTGACAAGAGGAAATTTTCAAAAATAAAAAGTGGGTCAAATTAGAGTTTTTGGGGTCAGAAATGACAAAACTCTAATAGTTCAAGTAGGCAGGTAAAGTCGCGCACAGTGATTTGGCCTGATGGTTCAGCTGGAGACAGACCGAGGAAAATGATACCCCCACCACTCCTCCCACTACCACAACACTCCACCGGGATAGCTATACTGTAGTGGAAGGGGATGGTGAGAATACGGCCTGTCTCCTACGCACCTCAATTCACACAGGCCAAGGCATGGGAAACTCGCTAATATAGTCACCAAAACTATTTTTTTTCTTCCAAACCGACTGTAATAAAGACTCAAAAGTTGGCAGTTTTATGTTTTCAAATGCGTACAACACAAATTTGGTTCACAAATACCAGCAGTGACCAGAAACGAGGTCTAGAAGGTCGTTCTGCCTTATAAATGGGCATTTAAAAATCCGGCTTCATACGATTTTGAAAATTAGGGTTTTTTTAATAGTTAAATAGAGGTTATATGACTATGACAATGTTGTTGAAGGTGCCACTAAACTTTTTCTGAGAACGTACAGATGTTTTCGAGGAGGCACTTGTGCCTGGTATGCTAAAAGAAGACTCGGGCTGGTATAAATGTAGGTAGTACAAGAGATGGCAAACGAAAAAATGTGTATTTCATAATTTGTTAATTGAAATTTTGATAATTAAATACACGTTGTAACGATTATTTAGCCGTCCTTCTAACAAAGCAATAATTAAATAAATATTGGAACATCAGGAAAATCTAAATTTTTCTTTGTTTGTGAAAACTTTGTTGGTTCTGAATAGTTTTTGATTCAGAGTAGGTAAGCAGGTAAGAACTCTGTTTCGCTTTGTACGAGGAATAACTGTCAGCCTATCGATTTTTGAACCAGAACGCATCATCTGATACGAATGCCAGATAAAATGATTGAAAAGAATGTCCAATGGTAAAATTATTGATACGGATATCCGGTAAAAAAAGTGCTACCTAATTCTTCTTCTGGAGAATAATTAACGGCTCCCGTTTTGGAAGCCCCCGATCCTTGTTGTCTCTTTCCTCCTATATTCTTTTCCTTAGTTGTTTATTTTCAACAGCACGGGCGGAGACCCAATTATAATAGTGCCTAATGATTATCGAATGATGATTCTTAGTCTAAATACTCGTACGGAACAATGAAAACATTAATTCACAAATTAACAGAAGAATAGAAAAATACTGATTGCGTTAAACTGAACCTTAATAATTACTGAAACAATCAAATGCCCTTGATATAATATATTATGATATATAATAATACACGTAGGTAAGCAATATAATAGAACCTGTACAAGTATACAGCAGTGTATATAGAGAATGCAGTAATATAGATATATATTCCAATTAATCGATAAAAAAAAACCTTATAAATAATACCTAAGCAGTGTTCATACTATATGTCTGAAACCGTGTTCCACAAAATGTATCAGTATGGAAAAGATAGATAGATAGATAAGTAGGTAGTGGCAGGTATTAAAGTGGCAGTGGCAGTCTGATGGAGATTTTATTGTTCGAGAATGAGTTGGCAAGGTAACCTCAGCTCATCCAGTGTATTTACCCGATTTACCACTTGGCTGGTGCTCATGTGTCAGGAGGGCGATATTTAGGGTGTAAGTAGGCAGCCAAGGGAGGGACCTACTACAGTACGCACCTACTTGCAAGGGCATAAGAGGTTGATTGTTCCATGATATTATTTCATTTGAAGAATGATGGTTATTTTGATTTCAGTTGATAGGTACTTTTTCAATTTGAACAAACGTTATGCTTCATGAATAACAACAAATAACTAATTACAGTATTCTTGATTCTACAGCACATTTATGAAATTTGATTGCCTGGCTGGCTCCAGTACTTGATTTAGGGCTCTCTTTTGTGAACCACGTATTGACCACAGAAACCAGTGATCTACGCAGAAGGGGCATCTATACAGGTAAATAATAAACCGCTGTGTAATAATTTGCAACGTTTTTTCTTGTTGGGACCCACATTGTCCTCTTCGACGCTCGATGAGGTGCTGGGTATCATATTCAAGCCGGGAACTACCAGCATTTTGCCATTAACGAAAAGTATGCCATCCCTGAGAACGGCGTGACGTCCTTCATGTTGGTTTTTGGACGTTTTAAGACGCTTAATCTCTCACTTCCTTTGAATTCAGTGATGTTGTAATCAGAACCCTTCTTTTTCTTTACGTTACTCATAATTTTGTTTTTGATATAAATGTCTGTCACCGTGATTTTTATGGGTCTATTATTCCCACCGTCCAACCTCCCAATGCGACCTGCGTATCTAATGTCTTTAATATCCAGATCGATCATTAATCTTTCATTCAAGAATTGTGCAAGGCTATCCAACTTGGAAGTCTTCGCTGTTACATCCTCGGAAATATTGTGTAAAATCAATGAGAGGTGATGGTCTGCCTCTACCAGTTGTCTAATTAAACATTCTTGAGTCACGTGCGAATCCCCAAGAGCTTCAATTCTTCTGGAATGGATCTCAAGAGCCTCAGCAATTGATATCATGGTTACCTTAAGTTCTTGAAGAAGCTCCATTACGTGAATGTTAACCTGGTCTTCCAGGTGGGATATCTGAACAGCTTCACAATACGGAACAGGGCATCGAACTCACGTTGGTTGGCTTCCATCGAAAATGACCCGTCAGCGTGGCGTGGAAAATACGAGTATCGAACTGAAAGCGCGAATTAGGCTCCTTTCTAGACTGCGCTCAGGATAATACTGAGATATTATATGGGAGGAAAAAATATAGGTATGTGATATTATATGAAATATATATGAAAGCTGGAGCTTGCCTCCTCAGATTAGTCGTGAACTATTCCCCCAACTCTCCGCCGTTCTGCCGACAGCTGTGATGTGTCCGTAATACCACTAAAACGAACACACTGAAAAACATACAGATCCGGCAATACAGGGTGATCCGCTCGTAGATGCAAAAACAATTTGCGTAAAATTTCATCAAAAATGGAGTAAAATGCCGCCAACCGCATATTTTTATCTCAATCCGTTCTGGAGATATGATTTTTTAAAGGTTTTTTCAGGAAAACCGTGTTTTTTTCCTTTTAAACTCAAATTTCTCCACTTTACCTCATTTAATTTTACTTTTTGACCTCATTTTCGGAATCAGCGTTAAATTTTCCATACGCATGATGTACTTCAAGTCTTGAAAAGTACCATCTAGAGACCACAACAACAGCTCAAATATAAGACGAATTTGAAAAAATAAAATTTCTTAAATTTTAAAAACCTTACAACTCCTCCGAAAAAAAATCCTGGAAACTGGCAAATCTCTTGAAAACTTTTTCATTTAATAAGCTTTCCAATGGTATGGTCAACTTTGCGATTATCTTGTTTCTTTGATGAAAAATTCAAGTTTAAATGCAAGAAAACGTTAGGCACCTCAAAAGGGGGCATTCGATCACAGGGTAGAAAAAATGTAAAAAAATGTTTTTAATGTTTTTAATTGAAAAAATTGAGTCAATAATGCCAATTTACAATTCGAAATCAGGTTTTTCGGTAATTAGGAAAGCCCGTTTTCAAAATGCCCACCGTTATTTCTCCTCCACCCGTCGGCCAGGATATCTAGCACGATACTGCTGCTGTGCAGCAAGCGCATTTCCATCGCACAACCCGTACACGAAATGTATGTCGGCGTACTCGCGGTTAGTGAACAGTGCCATTTCTAACATCAAACTGCATTGGGAATAACTTCCCATTACGTTGTTGTTTAAACAGGTGGATACACGAACTCATTTAGATACACTGTAATGCGTTGATTTTGAACCTTAGAACTAATTTACTGTTCTGGGTCACTGCTCCCCCAGATGACAAACAACATAAAATCTCCTAACGTTTTCTTGCATTTAAACTAATTAAATTGGCACTATTGACTCAATTTTTTCAATTAAAAACATTAAAAACTTTTTTACTTTTTTTCTACCCTCTGATCAAATTCCCCCTTTTGAGGTGCCTAACGTTTTCTTGCATTTAAACTTGAATTTTTCATCAAAGAAACAAGATAATCGCAAAGTTGACCATGCCATTGGAAACCTTATTAAATGAAGAAGTTTTCAAGAGATTTGCCAGTTTCCAGGATTTTTTCCGGAGGAGTAGTAACGTTTTTAAAATTTCAGAAATTTTATTTTTTCAAATTCGTCTAACGTTTGAGCTGTTGTTGTGGTCTCTAGATGGTATCTTTCAAGACTTGAAGTACACCATGCGTATGGAAAATTTAACGCTGATTCCGAAAATGAGGTCAAAAAGTAAAATTAAATGAGGTAAAGCGGAGAAATTTGAGTTAAAAAAAAACACGGTTTTCCTGAAAAAACTTTAAAAAATCATATCTCCAGAACGGATTGAGATAAAAATATGCGGTTGGCGGCATTTTACTCAAGTTGTGATGTAATTTCACGCAAATGTTTTTTGCATCTATGAGCGGATCACCCTGTATAATAAATCAGACTGAAAAGAGATGCGAGAACCATGATTAGCAGTAGTGCATGAACCTACTTACCTGCAAGCAGACCTTATGAGACCTGGCGCTTGTTTTCATTTGAGAGGACATCTATACAAACAGAAACGGTTTTAACGTTTCTCCTATCCTTTCGAAATTCGACTCTCGCGCGTCTGATTATGTAGTTTGCCCCACTGCGCGCCACCGCCACTACCACAATGCGTGTGTTCAGCAAAGTTTTATTGCGTTGAATAAATGTGATATTGATGACGTTCACCGCTAATTATATGGATCCAATTATATAGAACCACAAATTATATAGATATATTCATAATAAAAAACAATATCCTACTGTCATGATCCAGTTCTATAAAGCTACTATTCGTGCTGTGTTGGATTACGGTAGCTTGTGGTGTGGCAGTGCTAGTAAATACCTCCTCGATCAACTAGATCGGATCCAATATAAAGCAGTGCGACGTTGTCTTGGCCCGCTTCTACCTACTCCCATAACAAGCGCATTAGCTGAATCAGGTGAGATGCCTCTAGCAATACGAGCACAGATGTTGGCAGATCGTTATAATATGATCAGGATGAGTAAAGTAAAGTAAAGTGAAGTAAACAGCCATTCCAGGTTGGGGCTTTTCGTCCGACTGCCCTGCCAGCGTCCGATGCGATCCAGGTATCACGTCGTCAGAAATTACAAAGAAACAAATGATTCATTAATTGATACAAGTAACTCAGCTATGAATATGATCAGGATGAGATCGTGCTGACTAGCATCATCCAACTAACCATAGAGGTTCTCACATCATATAATTATGTGGAGAAACAAACCATCTCCTCTTTTGGTAGATAGTTATACTCAAGAATATTTCCCCTTTGAAGAGCTACAGAATGTAGGACGAATTCTATCACAGTTTGCAATACCATTCGACGTATTATTCAGCCGCATAGAAGTTAAGAAGTTTCTTCAAGAGGTTCCTTCCAATATTCTCGCTACCGCCATCGACCTTCTCTGGGAAATGATAAATTTTAGATGGTCAGGATCTCGTTTTATCTTCAATGATGGTTCGAAAGGAAGAGAAGGAGCTGGAGCAGGGTTCTGGGACACGACGAGCGGAATGAGAAGAATGTACTTACAAGCTGCCTTCGCACGCGAGTTCATTCACAGCAGAGTTAGCGGGCATTAAGATGGGAGTGAAACACATCTTAGAGAGTTCATCAGCAGGCAACATTGCCATCATGCGCACTGACTCACTGAGTGTTATCAGCCTAATACAAAACCCAGTTCCAGCCGAAGTCAATAAATCCTTGGTTTCAGAAATAATATGCTTGTTGCAAGAATGCAAGACTATAAAAGGATAAGGGTTACTTCGATGTGGCTGAAGGCACACCATGGAATTAGATGCAATATATTAGTAAATGAGCTCGCTCGGCAGGGAGCCAAGCTGGGACCTTATCTACACATTGCCCTTCCAAAAGAACACGTGTATGCAGTCATCAGAAATCACTCCGTGGAACAATGGCGTCAGATCTACGTAGAGGACAACTCAATACCAACGTACAAATCATGGTTGTGCGGGTTGAATAATTTTGATGAAGGACCAGCGTCGAGAGAGGGACAAATAATTTAGGGGAAAAAACTTCGATAGCAAAACGGTAGATAACAAAATTTGACTTACCACAAGGTGGCTGGTTCAGTCGCCAAAAGCGAAGCGTGGTGGAAATTAATATTAATGTTTAGTTACCTGTTAAGGGAGGTGGTGGTGGTAGGGTAGGAGAGGGAAGGAAATGAAGGGTAAATGCTATGAATTGAATATTTTAAAACGCTCGCTTTCGGTGATCGTCGCGGCGGTGAGAGCCTGGGATTTTTCCTTGGTCACCAACCAAATAGGAACCGACACTGCACGACGATAGGATTTGATTCGGCGGAAATTATAAATAATGACGAGTCCGCGAGGCGGCGATTAATTAAATACTTTTGATTGGCGCGAATGACGAGGGAACTCACAGTCACGAGAGACTTCCTTTACCGATTGTTAATAATGGCTACTTCATGAATGAGACTGCTCGACGTCGTTATCGCTTGACAAGAAGGCGGGGGTTATCAAGAGAAGTGTATTCTGCATATCGACTCCATCTAGTGGGAGCTCAAGATACTATCGGACAAACCATACCCCCCACCCTGAAAGGTACTTTCTGAGCGGCAGTAAAATTTAATATGCGATTATTGGACAAAACGTAACATAGTTAATAATAATAAGTGCATTGATGCAAATAAATAACAATAACTAACAACAAGAGAAATGCATAACAACAAATTATTGTGTGGGCAAAGCACACACTTTACCCACTGGACGACAGTATGTTCCAGATCGAGTGCGCACGCTCACAACCCTAACACACCCGTCGGCTCCCGGGTAGACTTTTTCCACCACTCCAAGCGGCCAACGCAGCGGAGGTACATTATCTCGCATCAGAACCACGACGGTTCCCTCCTGGATTGGGGTGGTGTTCTTGGTCCATTTGGCGCGTGCTTGAAGGGTGTGCAAATATTCTCTGCGCCATCGTTCCCAGTAATCTTGAACAATGCGGTCAAGCATTTGGTAACGAGAGAGGCGGTTTAGCTGGGCATGTCTTACGTCCTGTGCAGGAAGTTGATCGAGGGATGCTCCCGGTGCGAGAAAATGGGCCGGAGTGAGCGCGGCTGGTGAGTGTGGATCGTTACTCAGGACACACAGTGGTCGGCTATTCATCACAGCCTCAATTTGAACGAGAACCGTGTTGAGTTCTTCGTAAGTGAGTACTTGCTCCCCTATAAAGCGATGAAGGTGCGATTTGAAGCTCTTGACGTTGGACTCCCAGAGTCCGCCGAACCATGGTCCATAGGCGGGATTGATTTTCCATTCAACTCCTTGAGATGTAAGTTCTCCTCCAACAGTGGATTGGAAGGATGCTGAATTCATCAACTTGTCGAGTTCACTCAATTGCCTGCGAGCCCCGATGAAGTTTGTCCCGCCGTCTGAAACCAACAGTGAACAGGGACCTCTACGGGATAGAAAACGTTTGTAGGCAGCTAGGAAACACTCGGCGCTCAAGTCAGATGCAAGCTCAATGTGTACCGCCTTGACAGTGAAACACACAAACAAGCAGACATATGCCTTGGTCAAGACTCGCTGTCCTCGACGGCGTTGGGGTGTGACTGTGAAAGGTCCAGCGTAATCCACACCGGTGCGCTGAAATGGACGGCAGCACTCAACTCGAAACCCCGGTAGGGGAGCCATCTTGGGAATGGTTGACTTGGGACGAGTGCGGAAACAGGTGTTGCAGCGGTGGATGCGGGTGCGAATGCGAGTAACTGCACAAGGTATCCAATACTTCTGGCGTAGATGTGAAAGTACCAGCTGCTGACCAGCGTGAAGTAAATCAATGTGGTACTGATCTATCAGCAGTTCCACAAAGCGACCTTTTGATGGAAGCAGTATTGGATGCTTCTGGCTGAATGACAAGTTTGGTGTGTTTTGTAAGCGACCTCCCACCCTAATGAGACCTTCATGCAAAAATGGATCAAGGTGACGGATGTTGCTTGTGATTGATTTACCCTTGCGTAGGAGGGATATGTCGCCACTGTAGTACTGTGCCTGCATGTGGCGAATCCAAAATTCATTGACCCTTTTAAGTTCCTCTTTCTTGATGAAAGGCACTCTCAGATTTGAGCGAGTGCATGCCCTAAAGACATAAGCGGTGGTACGAAGTAACTTCCTGAATGACGAGACCCGATCCAAAATTGGTGCTAGGAAATTTTGTGGAGGAGTCAAGGTAAGAAACGTTGTGACCTTGACTTCCTCATCAGGAACATAGGTTGGGGGACCATTTTCAGCTGCAGGCCAATGAGACTCTGGTTCCAATAACCATGACGGACCGTTGAACCAGAGCGGATGCTGAAGAAGACCATCAGGCAAGATACCACGTGAAAGTACGTCTGCGGGATTTTCATGTCCAGGTACGTGGCGCCAATATTGAGGACCTAAATTCTCATGAATTTGTGCTATGCGATTTCCAACAAAAATTTTCCATCGAGATGGATCTGAATGAATCCAGTGAAGGGTAACCCGTGAATCAGAAAATGCTGTTACTGAATCAAAGATGTGGCGTGGTTCGAAATTATCGAGGACGGCTCTCATGAGATATGATAAGAGCAGCGCTGCACATAGTTCCAAGCGAGGAATTGTAACGACCTGCCTGGGAGCCACTTTGGACTTGGCACACAATAGCCTGACAACTGGCAGTTGATTTTCAATTTCTGTGCGGATGTAGATGCAAGCACCGTATGCTTTGGTAGAGCTGTCAGCGAAACCAATCAAGGAAGTATGAGTGTTTTTGACTATTCCCACGTGACGATCAACAGTGATTCGACTCAACAGCGGAAGTGAATTTTTGAAGGTGAGCCACTGGTTTAAAATTGCTTTAGGAGGTTCCTCATCCCAACCAATATTATTTTTCCACAATTCCCTGAGAATGAGCTTTGCGATAAGGGTCACTGGTGCGATTAATCCTAGAGGATCAAAAATGCTCATGGTCAGCGATGAAATTTTGCGCTTGGTGTTGATGGACTCAGGGACGTCGACGACGCAGGAAAACACATCCTTTTGCGGCACCCAGTTGACTCCTAATACTTTGGAGGCTGAATCGCGATCAAAATCGACCGAAGGTAACAGACGAGCGTCTTGGGGAATTTTTTCCATGAGTTTTGAAGAGTTTGAATTCCATTTTGAGAGTTCAAAACCACCCGACGCGAACATTGCGCTCAGTTGGTCATACAGTTCGAGGATCTCTTCTTCGGTATTCGCTGATGTGGCGATATCATCTACAAATCTATCCCTCTTAGCAACAGCAGCCGCAAGGGGATAATGTTGTTGTTCTAACTCTGCCAATCGTTCAACTGTGCGGTTCGCGAGATAAGGCGAACTCGTGTTTCCAAAAACGACGGTGTTTATTTCAAAAACTTGAAGAGGCTGACTAGGATTTGATCGCCAGATGAAACGTTGAAATTTGCGGTGTGGGTCTGCGATCTTGATTCGAAGAAACATTCGCTTAGCGTCTGCAGTGACAACAAAGCGGAAGAGACGAAAGTGAATCAAAACGACGAAGATCTCCGCGTGTAATTTTGGGCCCACGAATAGAATGTCATTCAGTGAAAAGGAGGAACTTGTGGGAGCAGATGCGTTAAAAACAATGCGGAGTGGTGTGGTTGGATGACCTGGGCGATAAACCCCATGGTGAGGTAAATAATAGGCGCATCCATCATTTACTTCTGCGACTAGGCCAACTCTAGAAATGGTACCGTCTTGAAGATACTCCGCGATCAAGTTTGCGTATAACTTATGCATGGGTGGATTGCGAAGGAGCCTACGTTCGAGCGAGATAAATTTCGAGATGCAAGCTTCCTTAGAGGATCCTAAAACATCAGGTGCAGTGTGGAATGGAAGATGAACAGTGAAGGTTCCATCCTCGTTGCGAACATGTGATTCCATGAACAACTTTTCACACCTTTTATCCTCAGCACTCATCAGTTTGCGTTTGGGCACTTCTTCAAGTTCCCAGAATTTTTGGACTAATGCGTCAACAGCTGATTGAGTGAATAAACAAACGGGATCAATCTGTGGGCGAAATTCAATTGCGGTGCGACCCATAATTACAAAGCCCAGTGTAGTCTCCATTGCGATGGGTGTATCTTGAGGACCCGAAATTTTGCGTGTACCGACTATCAATGGCCATAGTTCGGCACCAATCAGTAAGTCCACCTCATGTGGCTTATGAAAATTGACATCTGCGAGCGGTAAATCTTTCAGGTGTGGAAGTTGTGTGACAGAGACTGGTGCAGATGGGATGCGATCACTCAGGCGCTCCACAACAAGTGCGTGCGCGATGTAATGGTGTGAAGGATCAACTCGCGAATAAAAATTAAGAACAGCGGATGCGGAAACATTGAGGGGAGAAGAACCTATTCCTTTTACAACGGTACGGATTGGTTCCATGGAGAGCCCTAATTTCCGACAAACTTTGTGCGTGAGAAAGTGCGATTGAGAGCCACCATCCAAAATGCCTCGAATTTCGTGCATCTCTCCATGAGAATCCTTGGCAAGGACAGTAACGGTTGCGAGGAGAACTGTTGAAGGCACACTGAAAGCAGTGGACACATCAGTGGAACAAAATGATTGTGATTGCGCTACGACTGGAATTTCAGGATTTTGCGATTGGGATTCAAAAGTGCGATGGAGTGAACTATGGTGTCTTTTGTTGCAGTCCTTTATTTGGCAGCCCTTAGAGGACTGGCAAGCGGAAATCATATGCATGTTTGAGAGACAGTTGAAACAAAGGTTTTTGGATTTCACATAACTCCACCTATCATCCACTTTCATTTTCTTGAACTCCGGACAATGGTAGGTGAAATGGATAGCCCCACTGTTACATAGTGTACATCCACTACCACCCCCAGAGGCGGCCTTCTGGGTAGGCACGGGCTGCGACGTAACTACACTCGACCTGGGTTCCTGCGTCAGCAATGAATAATTGAAATTTTGGGAATTCTTACCAGAAGGAATAGCCTTACTGGTTTGCGACTGCGTTTTCCCAGTGGAAGTTGAAGGTTTTTTCGAGTTATTGCTACGCCCCAAAATCTTAGCTTGCTCATAAACAAATGCGACCAGAGAATCAAATTTCGGAATATCTGGGCTAGAACGTTTGCTGTCCTCAAAAGCACGTGCGGTAGCTGAATCTAAACGTTTCAATCCTAAATGTAGGAATAGAAAATCGGCGAGGTCGGGTATTTTAATTTGCTTCAATGCGTTTACAGGCTCCACGAAACTACTCAAAAACTGTTCTAAACCTGATTCAGATTCTGTCTGAAGCTGTTTGAAGTTTAGTAATTTATCCAGATACGTGGAACCAAGTGATCTTTGGTCTTCAAATCTATCTACGAGTGCTTTGAGAATTAGCGGGTAGTTTTCCGCGGTTGGTGAAATGGAAGTGCAAACCGACTTGGCAGAACCCCCCAAATGAGTAATTAAATGCGTAGCCTTTTCAATGTCCGAATATGCAGAATTTTCATGAACAAGCCTTTTGAACAGTTCGTAAAATATTGGCCACTCCTCAGGAGCGCCCTGGAAAATTGGAAGCGAAATCGGCTGAAGTCTCTGTGCTGTGTTGCCCCCCACGTGACTAGATTTTTGGCCTAAAGGTTCCCTAGCTGCTGCCCTTCTCTCCTCAAACATCAAATGTGCGTTATTAGCGGCAGAATACATTTCATCAAATGCATCAACTTCTTTGTAGGTGGGGACAAACTTCTCATTCAGTTCTAAAGAAAGTTGATTAATTTTATCAATGCAGATTACGAACTCTTCCCTATAGTTGTGAACTAATCTAGCCTTAGAGCGAAACGCCTTATTTTCAATTGTGGCTGTGAGACTTAAATCGTAGATTTCCTGCATTCTAGTGAAATACATCTCTTTTTTCTTTCTAGTTTGAGCTAGGAGATTGTTTTTAGCAGATATTTCTTCCGCATTCATTTTGACAATGGGAAAGAATCAACAGTATCTGCGGGAAAACAGCGAAATAAATAAATGTGGTGAAAACAAATTAGTTAGAAGATGCGATGTAAACAATGTGATAACAACTGATACCTACTGACTCTGTTGGGTGCGGTGCGGAAACTTCAAGAATTTTCTAGAGTCAAGAAGGATGCGAGGTTTAGCCTACACCTTGAACTTGATAAAAGGAAGAGGCTTAGTGAAGATAATAGTGAAGGGCGCAGATAGACGAAACGATACCTGCCCAAGCAGGATTCAAGATTAATTCCCTCGTGCAGTGAGGCAACGATTCCCAGTTAATCTCACGGAATCCGGCTCGAAGGACCATACTTTATGGTTGTGCGGGTTGAATAATTTTGATGAAGGACCAGCGTCGAGAGAGGGACAAATAATTTAGGGGAAAAAACTTCGATAGCAAAACGGTAGATAACAAAATTTGACTTACCACAAGGTGGCTGGTTCAGTCGCCAAAAGCGAAGCGTGGTGGAAATTAATATTAATGTTTAGTTACCTGTTAAGGGAGGTGGTGGTGGTAGGGTAGGAGAGGGAAGGAAATGAAGGGTAAATGCTATGAATTGAATATTTTAAAACGCTCGCTTTCGGTGATCGTCGCGGCGGTGAGAGCCTGGGATTTTTCCTTGGTCACCAACCAAATAGGAACCGACACTGCACGACGATAGGATTTGATTCGGCGGAAATTATAAATAATGACGAGTCCGCGAGGCGGCGATTAATTAAATACTTTTGATTGGCGCGAATGACGAGGGAACTCACAGTCACGAGAGACTTCCTTTACCGATTGTTAATAATGGCTACTTCATGAATGAGACTGCTCGACGTCGTTATCGCTTGACAAGAAGGCGGGGGTTATCAAGAGAAGTGTATTCTGCATATCGACTCCATCTAGTGGGAGCTCAAGATACTATCGGACAAACCAAATCATATCAGCCTACGTTGCCAACTCGGCCTTGGATGCTCCAAGTCCCAGGAGACCGGAAGCTATGCCGAGTAATGTCGCGCTTGCGAACAGGAGTATGTGTAAGCCCAGCATATTTGTATAGAATAGGCGCTCGTCCGTTGCCGGAATGCTTATTCTGTGATCAACCTAATAGTGACGCTGAACATTTGGTCATGGAATACCGATTCTCTGCTTCACAAAGGGAAATATTTTTTCGTTTTCTGATTGGCAAAATACCATCACCATTTAATTGTAGTTGTGTCTTAAGAAACACTATGTTATACGAAGAGTGCTTTAAGTTTATTACAAATATTGGTCTGATGTTTTGATTTAACGATTTGTATATGTTTTTAATGATTTAGCGATTGTATCTGCATGGCTGTATCTATTATAAAATGCCAAAAAAAGTCATTCCTTAATGATATATGTGCGGAGAAACGCACACATCAGTCATTTTGTCTCACAGTTATCAAGTTCGTTTGCTCATGCACTGGAGTGAATGATAATTCAATTACCAATCTCCCCTAGAGAACATATCATTCGATAGGCAGCAATAATTTAGTCACCTACTGACTGAAATGACCTCGTCGAGGGGAACCCGCTCAATTTCCCCCAACCCCAATAACCAGATGTATTTCCAATTCAAATATACATGAAGGCTCCCTATAAATAAATGATGTCATCACCATTCTTCTCAACCAGCTTGATGTCTTTTTATTCTCATACGTTTTATTGTGGGACTTAGAATACGCTCTAAGCATCAACAAGGGGCAACTGACTCTTCAAATTCAACATGGTTATATATATATACATGATGCCTCAGCTAATGAGCTTAATTTTGTAACAATATATTTTAGACAAAAATAACAAATGGTAACTCCCCTTTCTTTAAGGTAGGATTCAAATATAAAAGTTATACGCACGTGCGCATGCGCAAAACGTGCGCAATGCACATTGATCTTATTTTTTAAAACGAGAACCCCCACTTTTTATTGCAGATTCGAATTTTACGTAGAATTTCATGAAAAAATGACCCGCCCCTCGAATTGTTGAGTGCGCAATAACGCAAATACAGTCCAAATGCTGGCTAAAAAATACGGGTGTCTCAGCTTATGATCCCCCTCCCCTCTCCTGCCACTCCTAATTTTTTAATAAGCAATTTTAGATAAAACTACTAAATTACAACTACCCTTAATTTTTGAGTGGAATAGAGCACGTGCGCATTCCCAAAATATGAAAAAATGAACTAACTCAAATTTTTGTGTGAGCCACAATATGCGCAAGACATGCACAATTTGTCCACAAAAGGCGAAACACTATGTTTTGTGGATGGGT
Source organism: Leptopterna dolabrata (assembly GCA_954871275.1). NCBI lineage: Eukaryota > Metazoa > Arthropoda > Insecta > Hemiptera > Miridae > Leptopterna > Leptopterna dolabrata. The sequence goes on from OX940974.1 coordinate 144,670,561, forward strand.
TGAACAACCTATGTACCAAATTAACATGGTAGGTTCCACGGTCGGTTTTCCAACGTTCAATAACCCGTATTGCGCAAATCGAAAAAACATAACCAACATAACCACGTCATTCAGCGTTTAAAAAAAAAACATTAAAATCATGCATCACACTTGGTAGATTACTGCAAAAATTTCTAGTGCATACCTACCTTCCCGTAATTCATCCGAAACCATCAAAGTTGTTTTTTCGAAATCGTTGTTATTAAGAATAACGACCCGCTTGTGACTACATATGTAGAGTCTTTATATAAGATGGATTCGAAATCAACTCTTGGTAAGTCTTTGTTCGTCAACAATGGATTCGCTCTGAATTTCCATTTGCTAATGGAATAATTATGTCATTTGCGAATGAAATTATTTTGGTGAGAACAATTAGGAAATGACTGTATTTGTATTGATGGTACACATAATCTTAAGATATTTGAAATCTCCACGAAAGGAATATGTGTAGCAGCCCTCTTATCAGTTGAGGTCATACGTCCTAGGTCGTGAATGTGCCCTGCATGAGTCCCTATATAGACCCTTAATTTTTGTTGCTGTATTTAGTTCTAAATAGCGTTTCCCTGTTCCCAGAGATGAAAAATAATAACCGTTTCCTTTGTAATGAAAACGAATTATTTTGTCAACCTTACACTATGTACCTGATCTTTCTCGATATACGAGTTTTCCAGGTCTGGAAAACGACTTCACGTTCAGTGGACACGCGTACTCCAGAAAGCTGTGATCGAATGACCAGGGGGTGTATAATTTATGCACTGCCACTTCGAGATTGTGTTCTGTGTTATGTGGTGTTCAAAAAGCTTTGAAATGCAAAAAGCAAGTGGACATTTCATTTAATTAATTAATTTATTTTTCCCCCTTCAGCTTCTTGTACGAATATAAGGTTTCCCTACCTCGGTAGTGAGAAAGCAATACGTAAAACATGCAAATGACATGAAATGGAATGCGAAGGTGAGATACAACCAAAGGATGAAACGCGCGAAAAAAAATACAGCTGGCAAAGTCGAAAAAACCGGTTATTTTTCTGGTCCTAGTTTATTCGTCCGGGTCGAAGGCGGTCCTATCCGGATATGGATCCTATATACATGTATACAGGGTGTACCCCTCCAACCAGCCGGACGTTTCCTGACCGTTGAGGTCTTCTACGTCCGCCATTTGTCCCTTACTCCTGGTCTTATTGCTCTCGAGTCGGGGTCTCTGGGTCCTTGTTGTGTGCCAGAACTTGTCAGTTTAGATCCTTTAGTGCCCCTGTAGTGCACCTTGCGTTACTTGAGTGCTGTCGTTACTTGCTGGTACTAATGGAGAAAAGAAATAAAAGAAACTTAAGAAAAGAGTGAGGAATTTGCCGCAAGCAACCTTTCGTCCTCTTGCTTCTTCGATAAGACCAAGTTGACCTTCAGCTTGAACCGCTTGAAATGGTTTGCACCATTAACTATCTCGTCTCTCGGTAGTGCCGCGAGCGCCGAAAACTCTTCATGCAGATCCGCTCATTGGCAACAGGCCCAAACGACGTGTTCGCTCGTCTCTTCCTCGCCACACAGGCACCTGTCCGTCATCGCGAGGTTGAAGGAACGCAGCTTCGCAGAGAAGTTCCCATGCCCAGTCATCGCCTGTACCAACGCCCTGTCTAGGCTCAGTCTTACCCCGAGCCTCTGGTCAATGCTGGGTATATATTGGTAGGTAATCCACCCCTTCGCACTGAGGTCCCAACGTGCCTGCCACTCGATGATCAGAAGATCAATGATCGCACTAAACTCAGTGTCTTCACTAGCCGGCGTCCCCAATATTCTCCCTGCCTGCTCATAATTGCGCTTCCGCCAGTGGTACTTAACCATGCTCGCCTTAATTTGAAGGTCAACTGGCCAGAGACCAGACAGGACCTGCAGCGCCTCAGTAGACGTCGTGCTGTACGCCTTTGTTACGGCAAGCAGGGCCGATCGCTGGGCGCTCTCTAGCCTACGTCTAGGATGGATGAGCACTGCTCTGTGCCCCCATACGGGGCTAGCATACATCACCAGGCCCTCGAAGACCCCTTTATAAGTAATGCTGAGAGTTCGCGTATCAGCAGTGTGCTGGTCTTTAAGGATCCGCCTCATCTTTTGGAAGAACCCTGAGGCCTCGTCGTCACGTGCTTAATGTGATTAATAAAATTTAACTTTTTGTCAACTAGGACGCCAAGGATTTGAACCACTTGCTTGACCTCGACTCTGTCCCCATCTAATTTCAAGATCGGCAGTCTCCCAGCATCCAGACGGCCCTTGATAATAATAGCTGTTGTTTTAGCAGCTGAGAGCATCATTTTGACCTGTGCCACCCATTGGGCGATTAGCTCTAAAGCTTTATTCCCAGAATCTTCAAGGCTCCTTCTGGAGTCGCCCCCAACGACCACGGTCCCATCATCGGCGTAGCCTGCCTGCTTCATCTTCAAGATCAGCGTGTTGGCAACCACATTCCAGAAGTAGGGTCCCAAGACCGAGCCGTGCGGACACCCTTTTGTACTCCCCTGAGACACCAAGGTGATCCCGTGACCCGTGAGGTAGCTCTTAACCATCAGGAACAAATTGCTGGGGATGTTGCACTTCTTTAGTTCCGCCAGCAAAGCTGGCCACCACTGATTGTCGAATGCCCCAGAAATCTAGGATAGCCAGCAACGCATCTGTGGTACTCTTGCCCGGGCGAAACCCATATTGCTCATCTTCCAACTTTATGTATTTCTCCAAGGAGTGTTGCATTTGCTTTTCAAGGCCCTTCCCCTCTACATCCAACAACTGAACGATGCGAAAGGAAGACACTTGGTCCATGGGCTTCTCATTGCCCTTATAGATGAGGACAGCGGTGCCCCGTTTCCAGCAGTCAGGGAAATATTCCAACTCATAGCATTTTACATATATCCTGGGGAGCATCCCAACATTGAGCTCTGTCAGGTGCTTGAGCAGTCGGCCCTGGAGCCCTGTTATTACGCATGGCCTTAATACCATTCATAGTATCCTCCAAGCCTGGAGGCGCTTCAGTGAGCCGCACCATCTGTTCGGTCAGCCGTGTGGAAGTGTACTGGAGCAATTGCCGCTCCACCGTGTCCGTCTCTGGATCATCCTGCGGCAACAAAACCTGCAAATACCTACTAGAGGTCTCACGCCAAGTCACAGTGAACCCCCCTGCTTCAGTCTGTACCGTTGCCATATTCGTCCTGGCCCTAAATCTCCCAGCAATCCATTTATAGAGGAAACCCCACGGGTCAGAGGGAATGTCAGAATTGACAAATCCCACCCATGAAGCCCTCTTCTTCTGTTTCCTCATGGTTTTGTACAAACGTCGGGCCCGCCTCAGGCGTTCTTTCGCCTCCCTCTTGAGACGTTCATATCACTCCCTCTGGTATTGTCTGCGAGCCACGTTATAAGCCGTCCTCAACGCCTGCAGCTCTCCATCCCAGTTTGGGGCGGGCAAAATTCCATTGCGCTCATAGACTTTAGTCAATGCCCTCCCATTGGTTTCATCCACCATCTCATTCCACATCCATACATCATTATCAACCTGACTAGCGTTCTCAATGCCACCAACGGGGCCCTTGGGATCGGCAGCAACCACCATTTCGCTGTTATACTTTTTCCAATCAGCCGTCTTCATACAGAACTTGTAGGTCCTTATCACGGGATTCTCCTGCACACCTACCGCTGTATAGTTTATGCGGATTGGTCTGTTTTCATTCATCTGCTCTTCTTCCAACATCCATTCTACATTGTGCTGAATCGTCCATGAGGCAAGAGTGATATCGATATTTGTGTGCTGGCCTGCATAAGCTGTGAAGGGGGGGGGGGGAGGGGGCTGGGGGAGGGTGGGGGAGGGGGTATGGCATTGGCTGGTTCATGACTGCAACGTCATTGGCATAAATTAACTCCTCAAACGCCTCACCTCGAATGTTGGTAACCTCTGAAAACCATAATATTGAATGAGCATTCGAATCGCTTCCTATTAGCACCCTTGGGAACTCGGCCACAATTCGCTGAAGCATGCGAATGTCATCGGCAGGATCACCGCGAATCCTACAATACTGGGAAACCAAGACAAGGTCCTCCGTCCTCATCGAAATTCGAATCGCTGCATTTGTGTCTGTCATGAACTGTGTCAGCGTCAGAAACTTAATTTCCGGGTTAGCTGCCCATGGCTGAGGCCCGCACGCAACCATACAACCTCTGAGTCCCAATCCTCGCACTCTGCCATCAAGCAAATAAGGCTCCTGGATTAGCACTATATCAATCCGGTCTTCAACGACCTTGCTCTGCAGAGCTGCCATCTCCCCCTTGCTTCGTCCTAAGTTCACCTGGATCAGTCTAATGCTGCTCGGCGCCATAGTCTGTCTGTCTTAAAAGGATCTGGAAGGCTCTTTCTCCCTCAGGGCATTGCTGGCTACGCACGTCGTGAGTAGAAGGCAAATTTGCCCTCTTATAATTTGCGCACACCGTCGGCCCTTCATGTGTACATTCCCTGTGTTTGTACCCCTCTTCACCACACTTACCACACATCTCGTGCTGCGCCCTACAATGCCTCGAGGTATACCCATACCGCTGACATTTAAAAAACTCACTAAGAAGGTCACTAAGAAGTCCTTGACCCTCACGCTGAGCCATAAAGCCTTCCTTCATCTATAATACGCCTTCTGATATCCGGGTGAACCATAAAGCATAGATTGGAGACATTGGATGCACCTTGCTTGGTTTCAAATGCTATGCGAGTATCTCGCATCTGCGCTTCACTGGCACTGTAGTGCTTGATCGCGTCCTTCAGCGCCTCCACGTTCGTACCGGACGGGACCCCATACGCCATCAGTTTGGGCAACTTCTTCCGTGGTTCATGAGCCTCAATCTTCCGCTCTTTAGCCACCTCTCTGGTCAATTTTTTCAGCGACTCTTCTGACCAGGACCCCCAATCAGGACCCCCTTGTCTTGTATTCTCCTCACAGTCCGTACCTTGATGCCCAGCTTCATCGGGTCTTTCAATGTTTCTTGGAGACACTTCTTAGTGTCCTCCAAGCTTCCCAGGGTTGGATCCGCAGAAAAAACCGTCGCCACAAACTTCTGCCTAGTGCCTTCTCTTTGTTAGCTTACAACATCCCTGAAGGTCCCTACGGACCTTCACGTCTGTCTGCCCTTTCTGTTCAGCTCTGGGAGACCCCAGTGCACCAAAAATTTCCTTGGCGATCTTAGGCACATATTGCTCAATCGCGTCCGACCTGCCGCACTTGTATTTGGCAATCATTGCAATTGTATCCACAAAGCCATTTATTTTGGTCCTCTGACTCACGTTTATCTTATTGCTAGGATCCAGCAGGTACACTTTCAACTTCCTCTGCTCATCCTCAATGCGATCGAAACTATATCCAGCCACTTCCGCACTCCCTCCCTGTTCCGCCTGAGCCATAAAATATGTTAAATTAAACAAAGCCATGGATGTTTTGCCACCGAATATCTCGCAGGGAAGGGGCTCCTATTGGTAGCGGGCGTGCCCTCGGCCCGAAGTATCCCTGTAGACGGGGTATGTGTGGTAGACCTACCTCAGTTCCCCGAGGCCCCAGTATCATGGACTTAGCCCTCGTCCTGACATACAGATGAGGAGGGACTCCTTCGCAGCACACAGGCAGTTCTGATTGATCTGTGCCCTGGGAGAATCCCTGATCTAGGCCCGAAGATGGTGGTCCGTGGCCAACTGGTCCTTGCACGCTTAGGGCAGGCAAGCCACATTCCCAGGTTAGGTGCCAGCTGCAGATCTTCGTTTGGTTTGTTAATGAGGTTTTCCTTCCCCGTTGGTGTTTTGAACAGGGTTCACCTTCCCTGGGCCGGGTGCTTATTTGAGAAGGCGGCACCGACTCAACTTCGCCTGGGGGCTTCGTCACATACAGGGTTTTTAGGTATCACCCCTAGAATGGCTTTGCCAAAGGCCATCCCCCCTGCACCTCAACCTTCAGGCAGCTAGAGGCTCCATTAAACCGTCCACATGCTCGCCACGCATGTCTGAGTTAACCTGTGTGAAAGGTACAGTCCCCTGGGTTTATGGAATATCCAACCAGGCGAACTACGGGTATCCCCATCCACTACTGCACACAGCGACGACCCAGCCTCTACAGACGGTCCCCAGTTCCGGCCGCATTTCTGCGTTAGTCCCCCTGGGGGGATGTATACAGGGTGTACCCTCCACCATCCCGGACGACACCTAACCGCTTGGGTCTTCTACATCCATCGTTATCTTTGCTAGCGGTCGTTAACGACTAGTGTCAGGGTCTGTTAGGCGTATCATAGTATGTCACCGCAAGCTCTCAGTTTACTTCTTTCTTGGATATATGTCTGTTTCTGCGTAGTGTGCAATTCCCATACTTATATGATTCTGCTTGAAAAGGAATGGATAAAATTAAAATTAAAATTAAATATATAGCCCCTAGCGCTCCCGAGTGAGCGCTCATTCGTCTACCTGTTTCTGGCGCATCAAATGATCGACAAAATCAGTGTACCTTCTCCAGGTTGCTCGAGTCCTAGGTATATCGCTTAGCGGAATCCCCTCCAACTCAGAAAAACCAGCCCGTACTCCCTCATAGCAGGGACATCTCCACAGTACATGCTCCACAGTCTCTATCTCACCACAGGTGCACAAATCGGTGTTTACCAGGGCAAACAAAAAAAGTTTCTGGGCAAAGTTTCCATGGCCAGTTACCACTTGCTTGTATATATACCTCCCCATCTCCACATACTTCTGCTTTTTTCTGTCCGCAATGGAGGGCCAAAACTGGAAGGTCACCCTCCCCTTTCCGGCCTTGCCGTCTCAGGGCAGGGCGTATACAGGGTGTACCAGACTCGACTCGCCAAAGTTCAGGGATCGATTCTAGGACTAATTTGCAACAAAAAGTGTCTCTTAGCATTTTTTTTTTACCCCGCCAAAAACCCTCTTTTTTTAATTTTAAGATTTTTTTCGTGTTTTCAACCTTGCGGCACTAAAATCGCCATAACTCCCTTAATTTAATGAGTAAATTAAAATATGAGAACACCGTTGGAAAGAGCGCTAAATTTTCTATCTGTCTGATGCAAAAACAAGTATTTTTGAGCAGCTCCAATAGCTAAACAATGAGGCCAAAGTCAAAATTTTGAGAAGTTTCCAAAATTTCACTTTTTAAAATCCGCTTTTTGGCCTTTTTAGCGTGGTGTTCTTGAATCCCTACCTACAGGAAAAACTTTCTTAGGACCTCAGCTTTCCAACGGTATAATCCAAATTAATTGTACCACGATAATTAGAGGAGAAAATCACGTTTGAATGAAAAAAAGTGGTTTTTCCCGCAAAATCGACGAAAAACTAGTTAGTCGTTGTTCAACGAGTTTGGTATCAACTTCTACGTATTTTTGATCGCTGAATCGATTTGTGGCACTCTTGAACCTCCCCGACTCATCAAAACCTAATGTATCGACATCCCAAACGTTCCTCCGTTATCTTACTCAGAGCCTCGTCATTCGCTTGGGGAGCTCACCTTTGAACACCGTTTCTTGTCGGAGAATGCTGAAATCTCAATCAAATATGAGGAAAGCTAATCATCAATTTTGTGTGAACCCTCCTTGTGTTGATTCGTTTGAATATGAGTTTCTCCAATGTGGAGTATTCCGATATGCTCTACGTGTACGCGTACACGGATGGGAATGTTCGCGCGGCTGTGAGGGAGAACCAGCGCCGTTTTCCCCACAGACAGGTCCTCACCGACAAACCATCGTCGAAATCCATAGGCGAGCACGGGAAACAGGCTCTCTAGCTTTCCCACGCAGGGAAGTCCGCCGCTCCTGTGGTGGAAGGTATTGAGGATCGTCTACTCGCATCGATTGAGATCGATGCTACTACAAGAGTATGCGGCGCATTGGGTATCATCTCAATGTATCGCATACGCCTGTGCACCGAGTATTGAAGAGGAACGAGCTTTATCTATTCAATCTAACAAAAGTTCAACATCTTCTTGATGGCGATTAAGCGAGGAGGATCGAATTCTGCAGGTGGTACCTTGATCAGCCAAGGACGGCCGTTTTTAGGGATAGCGTGTTGTGGACTGATGAAGCCGAATTTACTGATCAAGGTACCACCTACAGAATTCGATCCTCCTCGCATAATCGCCATCAAAAAGATGTTGAACTTTTGTTAGATGGAATGGATAAAGCTCGTTCCTCTTCAATACTCGGTGCACAGACGCATGCGATACATTGAGATGATACCCAATGCGCCGCGTACTTGTAGTAGCATCGATCTCAATCGATGCGAGTAGACGATCCTCAGTACCTTCCACCACAGGAGCGGCAATTTCCCTGCGTGGGAAAGCTAGAGAGCCTGTTTCCCGTGCTCGCCTATGGGTTTCAACGATGGTTTGTCGGTCGGGAACCCCAAGTTTGATATCAAAGTGATACCAATCTTGTCGAACAACGACTAACTAGTTTTTTGTCGATTTTGCGGGAAAACCCACATTTTTTTGCATTCAAACGTGATTTTCTCCTCTAATTATCGTGATACAATTAATTTGGATTATGCCGTTAGAAAGCTGAGACCCTAAGAAAGTTTTTCCTATAGGTAGGGATTCAAGAACACCACGCTAGAAAGGTCAAACAGTGGATTTAAAAAATTAAAATTTTGGATACTTCTCAAAATGTTGACTTTGGCCTCATTGTTTAGCTGTTGGAACTGCTCAAAAATACTTGTTTTGGTATCAGAGAGATAGGAAATTTAGCGCTCTCTCCAACGGTGTTCTCGGATTTTAATTTACACATTAAACTAAGGGAGTTATGGCCATTTTAGTGCCGCAAGGTTGAAAACACGAAAAAAATCTTAAAATTAAAAAGAGGGTTTTTGGCGGGGTAAACAAAAAAATTGCTAGGAGATACTTTCTGTTGCAAATTAGTTGTAGAATCGATCCCTGAACTTTGGCGAGTCGAGTCTGATACACCCTGTATAGGATCCATGTTCCAGATAAGGAATCAGCAATGCTCGTTGTGAATTTAGCATTCAGGTCCGGTAAGCTCGGCTTCAGTTCTCTCACACTCCCTTGTGTTTTCGTACTTAGGGATCCATTCCTTACATTATGACGCTAGTTTCAGTATGAGTTCTTATTAGAGAATTTTTAGTCAGAAAATGCCCACTGTTGAGGCGAACTGCGGCTGAACCCCCCTACCCCTCACCCCTCTATACAAGCTGCCTGCCAACCGATTCTGTTCTAGTAGGTGAAGAATGAATGTTGTCGTGAGTCCCTCCCGGGAACACTCCTCTAGTACACTTAAGTTCTCACCAATATTCTAACGCCAAACTTAGTTTCCGTCAATAAACGAATGAGTGGGGAGACAAGCCACAGAACCCAGGGTACACAACCTGGGGCCCCACCACCAACCCCTAACAGGGGGTTGGAGGGAGAGGCCTCCGTTTCCTATAAAACCCTGGATCCTGCGACTTTAACTTCATTCGACACTTCCTCTAACCAGCTCTCTCTTCTCTCCTCTACCTTGCTCTCTCTCTCTCTCCTCCTCTCTTAAAAGATCCTAGATGTCGGTGGATATCCGCCGCCTAGGCAAAACCTCCTCCGTCAAAAGATCCTAGATGTCGGTGGTGATTCGCTCATAACCGCCTAGGCAAACTCTACCACTCACCTCTCATCTCTCTCCTTCAAAAGATCCCAGATGTCGGTGGATATCCGCCGCCTGGGCAAATTCTATCACTCACCTCCACCTTTTCACTCTCCCAAAAGATCGTAGATGTCGGTGGTGATCCGCTCATAACCGCCTGCGCACTGAACCCGACGTTCACCCAACCTTCCTTACCTACTGTGTCAACCCCAGTCTCAAGTTCAGTTCGGTGTCCCCTTTTCAATTTCAAATTCGGTCAGTCAGTCAGTTAATGTTCGCAATTTTCGCCCACACTCCCTCAACCGCTCGGGGATCGCACACCTCTCACATCTCCGCTCAACCACACACACCTCCGCTCCCGATTTACGAATTTTGAATTTGAAATTTAAAATTTGAATTTTTTTCAAATTACAGACTCAACCATGGACCCGAACTCGACGCCGCCACTGCTTCTCCGGCCATCCACGCTGCAGCCACCCGCCGCCACGACAACGGACGCGACGGCCACTGTCGCCAACCCGTTCTCCACCCTTTCGCCACCCGAATCCGCCTCTTCACCTGTGCCCACCGCAGCCGCCGACGTCATGACCGCCTGTGCGTCATTTCCCCTCACACTACCACCCTTTTATTCACATGACCCCGCATTGTGGTTTTTTCAGGTAGACGCAGCATTCTCGGCCGCAGGAATCCGCAGCCAAAAGACACGCTACTCCCGCATCATCTCCCTTTTACCGTACGACATCTTGCTACAGACGTCAGACATCTTCCCCGACGCCGCAACCGCCTACGACGACTTCCGCGGCCCCCTCCACGGAACGCCGCCGGACCCCCTCCACGGACCGCCGACGCCCGCCTTCCCCCGAACGCCGCCCCACCCCTCCTCGGGAGCAGCGAAGAGGGAGATCGCCGGCCGCCACGACCCCCTCCACCACGCCTCGCCCCTCCAAGACGGCGTACCTCCCCGCCGACCCCCCCCCCCCCCACCGATGCTTCTACCATGAGAACTTCGGTGGGGAGGCCCGCAAGTGCCAACCCCCCTGCTCCTTCTTCCCCGGGCAGGGAAACGCCGACGCCCGCCGGTAAACCCAGCGGGCCCCCCTCCTCGCCAACACGGGGGGGACCCCCGCCAGCCCCCCCCCCCCCCGGCCCGAATTCACTCTACCACCACCACCAAACGATATTACCCCTCCTACGCCGCTGCCACGGCCGCCAACCTTCCAACCGCACCTCACGGCGCCGCCAAGCCCCTCTCCCAACCAACTACCGTTCCCCCACCCCGGAACGGCCCCACCACGAAAACCACCAAGCCCCACCACAACATTGCGAACCCCCCCCCCCCCCCCCACCGTTCCCCTACCCCGGAACGGGCGAAAAACCAACCGCGTCTCCTTTGCAGGGGACACACCCCCACCACCACCACCAACCCTCAACTCCAACACCCCTGCTACCGACAAGACGCCCCCCCCCCCCCACAGCCTCCGCAATTTTACCCCACTCCACACCAACCCACCAACGCCTGTTTTTAAAATGCGGGAAAACCAATGTCCCCTTCCTCATAGATACAGGGGCGGCGCTGTCCATTTTCCCCAACTCAATCTTACGTCGTCAGGCGCGCTGCTATCGCCAACTTCTCTACACCGCCAACGGTACCACCATCCCCTCGTACGGGACGTACCGCTCGTCCATCCATATGAGCGGACTCGCGTACGAGTGGGATTTCACCGTGGCGGATGTGGAGAAAGCGATCCTGGGGGCCGATTTTTTGGCTTATTTCGGCCTCCAGGTCGATGTGAAAAACGCGCGCCTGATCGACCCCTCCACAAACAAACCGATTCCCGGATTTATCCACACCATCGACCGACCGCCAAACAAATTTGAAACCCTCCTCCGCCAATACCAACCTCAGCGCCGCCCCTCAGCTCATATTTCCACCATCCAACATTTTATCGACACCACTGGCCCCCCCATTTCCGCCAAAGCCCGCCGCCTCCACCCTTTGCAGCTCTCTCAAGCCCGTCGGCACTTTGATAAATTAATCGCGGACGGTATTATCCGCCCCTCAAAATCCCCTTGGGCTTCCCCCCTACACATCGTCCAAAAGCCAAACGGGGATATCCGCACTAAATCACTCGCGACGAAATCGTGGAAACCCATTTCAAAGAAAAACGGAGTTATTGAAAAATAGTCTATTTCCACTAATACACGAAAAACGCAAAAAACACTGTTATACCGGTTTCGGTGATCAAACCATCGTCAGTAACACACAATAAGTTATTGTATGTTACTGACGATGGTTTGATCACCGAAACCGGTATAACAGTGTTTTTTGCGTTTTTCGTGTATTAGTGGAAATAGACTATTTTTCAATAACTCCGTTTTTCTTTGGGGATATCCGCCCCTGCGGCGACTACCGCCGCCTAAATTCTAAAACTACGTCCGACCTATACAATGTCCCCCACCTTCGAGATTTTTCCTCCCACCTACACGACACAACCATATTCTCCACTCTAGACATATCAAGAGCCTTTCACCATATCAACATCCACCCCCCAGATATACCGAAAACCGCTATTATCACACCCTTCGGCCTTTTCGATTATATCAAAATGGGTTTCAGCCTCAGGAACGCCGCCCAGACGTGGCAGCGTTACATGGATAATATCCTACGCGGCCTCCCATTTGTCTTCTGTTTTTTGGATGACATCCTGATCGCCTCCCGAAACCCCCAAGAGCACCTGGACCACCTCAAACAAATCCTGGACATATTCTCCGCCGAGGGATTGCAGATCAACATCGAGAAATGCGTACTCGCCCAATCCTCCGTCCGCTGCCTCGGCCACCAAGTCTCTTCCGACGGAATCAAGCCCCTACCGGATAAGGTCCACGCCATCACCGATTTTCCCCAGCCCCGTACCGTGACGGAACTCCGCCGTTTTCTGGGTATGTTGAACTTTTACCGTAGACACATCAAACACGCCGCACAACACCAACAACCACTCATACACGCCATCCCCCAACCCGCCAAAAAAAATGACAACCGCCCCATCCCCTGGACCCCCGAACTTACCACCGCCTTCCAAATTTGCAAACAGGACCTAGTAGACGCCGCTCTATTGGCCCACCCCGACCCCCACGCCCCCCTCTCCATCACAACCGATGCTTCCGACTGGGCCATCGGGGCAGTACTCCACCAGCACACTGGCGCCACCCCCCAACCACTAGGATTTTTCTCTAAAACCTTGTCCCCGACCCAAAAAAATTACTCAACATTCGACAGAGAACTCCTCGCCATCCACGAAGCCATTAAACACTTTCGTGACTTCGTGGAGGGCAGGCAGTTCTCTGTCATAACAGATCATAAACCCCTGACCCACGCCCTCCTCCAAAACCGCAAATCCGCCTCCCCACGTCGCCTCCGGCAACTCGAATTTATCGGACAATTCACGTCCGATATTCGCTACTTGCCGGGGGCCGACAACTGCGTGGCGGACGCGCTCTCACGCCCCACTCCCGCGCCGGTGGAGGAGTTACTGCCCTTCCCCTCCCCACACATCCTCAAATCAAAGCAAACTCCAAATTCCGACCCCGCCCTCTCCAACCTCATTTCCGCCTCCAAATTGGAACAACTGCCGCCCCTCGATCTCTGGTGCGACGTAACGGCCGATACACCGCGCCCTTACGTCCCACCGGAGCTGAGGCGGCAGCTGTTCCTCCACTACAACTCCCTACACCATCCCGGCATCCGGGCGAGCCGGGATCTCATCAAGACGCGGTACTTCTGGCCCCACATGAATACAGATATCCGTACCTGGGTTCTGGGGTGCCAGAAGTGCCAGCAGTTTAAGGTCTCGGCTCACCCCCATGTACCTCCTCAACCCATCCCCGACTCCCTCCCGTGGGAACACGTGCATATCGACCTGGTCGGCCCCCTTCCCCCCTCTGAGGGGAAGAGGTACTGCCTCACCATGATCGACCGTGCAACAAATTGGGTTGAGTGCATCCCACTTGCCCACATTACCGCGGACGCCGTCGCCGCGGCCTTCCTAAATCAGTGGATCAGCCGCTACGGTTGTCCGCGGACACTCACGGTCGATCAGGGGAGGCAGTTCGAATCAGCACACTTCTCCGACCTGCTCCGTTCCCTCGGGATCCAAAAAATCCGCACCACTCCCTATCACCCCCAATCCAACGGGAAAATAGAGCGGTGGCACTCGGTCCTGAAACAAGCCATTTCCACATCAGCCACATCTCCCTCCTGGACCAAAACCCTTCCCTACGTTTTATTAAGCCTCCGTACTTCCGCCCGTCCTTCAGACAACACAAGTCCCGCGCAAAATGCATTTAAAGACCCCCTCCGCTTACCAGCCGATATTTTTACCCCACAACACACACCGTCAATTAACAGGGAACCGCTACACACAACAACACCGACAAACGACACAACTTACCCCAAACGATTTTTCACCGCCACTCACATGTACCTGAAAGAGCCCGGCATGCATAAAACTTTCCAACCCCTTTATGCCGGGCCCTTTCAAGTCATCCGCTCAACACAAACCACCGCGACCCTGTTAATTGACGGAAAACCCCACACAGTCCCGTTAGCCAGATGTAAACCCGCTCCTGTGCTCCCTCAACCAACGAACCCTATCAGTCTCCCACCGTCCGTTCGCGATGTCGCACCAGCTCTTCCCTCAACGCCAGTCACCTCCGTCGCCGTTTCCGGATTTCGATTCGGATCCGGAAATGGCGGCGATTCTCCGGGACGTTTTCGTCCCGGACCCACTATCCCCCCTACCCCCTTCGCCCGGGCCCCCATCACCGCTTCTTTTCTTCCCGCAAAGGATCACCGGGTTACCTCCCCGGCCCCGGCGGTGGAAGTACCCCCAGTGGCAAATTCTGCGCGAATTTCGCACAGCCCAAGCCACTGGGGTACACCCCCATACATCCCCACCGACCCCTTAATGTCCTCCATCCTCCACGAGTTCCGCCTCGCGGAACTCATGCCCCCCCCACCCCCAACATTTTCAACCCCAACAACCCCCAATTTTCAACCCCCCCAACAACCCATACACCCCGCTTCCCCCCACATCAACAACCCCCAACAACCTCAACAATTCAACCCCCCCAAAATAGAATTCTCCCCACCACCCCCCAAAATCATCAAACCCCAACCACCCCCTACCCCCCCAACGCCGGGGATATCCGCAATAGTTCCCGCCGGGACAAAACGGCCCGGGCGGCGAAACGGACGGAGGGAGCGTCACCAAATTCCCCACGTCCCGGCGGCCCAATAGCCCCGCCCCGCCCCGAGCAACCACGGCGGGGCCTTGAGATGGCGGGGCAGTGCTTGTGTCTAAATCATCCACACGCACTGTGCCGCCCCTCACAACCCCGCCGCGGCCGCCCCATCACCGCCACCGCGCACGGATACAGCACGGGCGCACCGGCGAGGCGGAAGACCCTCCCGGTAGGTCCATCATTCCTCCTATCAGGGGTTCTTCCGCATCACCGAGGCGCCCCCACACTCCACCTAAACCACACCTACACCCATCCACACACCACATCCTACCCATACCCAAAGAACGGCGGACCCCCGCGGTCCCCGTATTGTGCCACCACCCCATGACCATCATTATAAAATTGTTGTATATACTATTTCTAAATAATATTGTAAATACTATAACTACTACCACTATACTAATACTATGTAAATACTACCACTATACTAATACTATGTAAATACTACCACTATACTAATACTAAAAATACTGTAAATATGCATCATTATCAACTTACTACCTAACATTGTACCAGTCCCAACACCCCATCATGCACACCCATTCGTTGTAAATAACACCTCATCCTACTCCCCCACCATTGTACATACCACCCTTAGTCTTAAGAACATGCATCAACTAGCATTAAGTCCTCATCCTACTCCCCCACCATTGTACATGCCACCCTTAGTCTTAAGAACATGCATCAGCTAGCATTAGATCCGAGGCCTTCAGCCCCTATTATGTTTGCCGTGGCCCTCAGCCTTTGTCACCTTTGGCCTTCAGCCCCACTTATGTTTGCCCTAGCCCTCAGCTCCTGTAACCTTGCGCCTTCAGCACCCAAATCTTGGTTTACTTGTCACCTTTGGCCTTCAGCCCTACAGATGTTTGCCTTGGCCCTCAGCCCCTGTCAACTTGCGCCTTCAGCTCCACGAATCTTGGTTCAAACTGGGGGGACCTCCCGGGAACACTCCTCTAGTACACTTAAGTTCTCACCAATATTCTAACGCCAAACTTAGTTTCCGTCAATAAACGAATGAGTGGGGAGACAAGCCACAGAACCCAGGGTACACAACCTGGGGCCCCACCACCAACCCCTAACAGGGGGTTGGAGGGAGAGGCCTCCGTTTCCTATAAAACCCTGGATCCTGCGACTTTAACTTCATTCGACACTTCCTCTAACCAGCTCTCTCTTCTCTCCTCTACCTTGCTCTCTCTCTCTCTCCTCCTCTCTTAAAAGATCCTAGATGTCGGTGGATATCCGCCGCCTAGGCAAAACCTCCTCCTTCAAAAGATCCTAGATGTCGGTGGTGATTCGCTCATAACCGCCTAGGCAAACTCTACCACTCACCTCTCATCTCTCTCCTTCAAAAGATCCCAGATGTCGGTGGATATCCGCCGCCTGGGCAAATTCTATCACTCACCTCCACCTTTTCACTCTCCCAAAAGATCGTAGATGTCGGTGGTGATCCGCTCATAACCGCCTGCGCACTTCCTCACGCCACCGTGATGAACCAATTTTAAATTCATCACAAATGTAATAGAATGGGCATAAATATGCAGTCAGCTCATGGTCTACAATCAATGAACAATACCGGGGCTCGAACAGGCGAAATCTCTCTAATCCGCAGAGCGTACTGACAGCTGTGCTATGCACCCATCATTGATTTGGAACAGCAGGTTGGATGAGGCCGCAACGGACAATTTTCTTTCCAAATGAAGATCTAGATCTTAGATCTTCATTAAAGACACAAGATTACAGATATACTTTACACACTTTGTGTCTGCTGGAAACATTGTTCTCCCTAGACCGCAGCTGGTTCTTACTACACATAGTGCTACGTATGTGTTATACACAATCTACAGAAATCTAATTTTTTCTCCTACGACCTATACGAGAACAAACTACAAACCTGAAATTTTCCTATTTTTTTGATCGGAAATTTTTTGAAATTGGCATGTGAAGTGTTCACCAAATCAGAATAATGTAGTGCAACAAACAACCTTATGTACGTCTCGGAATCACATTTTTATGTTATTGGACAAACGACTGCCTAACAGCATGGGCCAAGCCTATGGTTAGGCAGCATTAATGCAGCGACTTGTAAAATAACCTTGTAAACTATGCGTACACCTGGGTATTTGTCTGACTGCAATTGAATTATTTGTCAATAAACTTATTCTACTATATTCTAAAGCGCTTGAACACCACATAAACGAAAGAACTGAGAATTCATGAGCGGCCCTGACTAGTGAAAATGAACCCACCCAGTGGCCTGAGATTCTTTTTCAAGAAAGCCCCCCACATTACTGATTAGGAAGGTGCCGATTCATGCTGACTGCTCGATTTCGAGAGACCTATTAATAAAGTTTAATGTGAGAGCGTATTTAGCTTTTAGCCACTAACATGAACTCTTGAAAAGTATTTCAATACCTGCGAAACGATTTCAGACCATTTCAGTATATATCTAAGAAATGTTCGAAGTTCATGTAGAAGCGTTGAAAACAGCGAACAAAAAAACCTCCATTGAATTCCAAATTATATTTACAACGCAAAATATAAACAGGTTTTTTTAGTGATTTTTTCAACCAAGTAGGCAAATCTGATTTTTTTTTAAGGGTCAAAAATGCAGAAATAGCTGAAAGTTCCAACTTCGAAAACTATGTCAAATATGGATGGCCTTGTTGCATGATTGGACTGTTTTTGAAGGCACGACAACAACAATATTTCAATACATAATTACGTGAGTGGGTGTAATAACTACTTACAATATTAATCGACAGCGGGCGAATCCAATCAATATACATGCAGCCAGAATAAAGGGTTTTATAAGAAGTAGCATTTCGTATCACTTACCCATTCCCGTTGCGGTCAAACCTAGATTTATACCTAACTACGTAAATAGCCTCCCTCGTTTAGACGTCCTCCGTCTCCAAATACACAGTTTCCGAATAGAGTTTGACTATCACAAATTCACCCGGTGCTTTGTTAAATCATGCGGGATACTGCAATAAATTAATATTGGTTTATTATTTTCAATAATGAACCATTGGAATCGAGCATGAAAAAAAAAAATTCTAACCCCCCCCCCCCCTAAAAATTTGATAGTTTACGTTTCAAGGTATGTAGAATCCAAAACTGCAATAAAAAAATTTCTGTCTGTCCGCGGTACGCCGTACGCCTTTTCTTAGTTACCATGAAACAAAATTGATGAAATTCGGGTTATAGGTTCCGTTCGGGGTCTAGTTGGTCCTCGAAGCTCGGCGTTACTGTCAGTCATCTCTAAGGGGTTCAAAATAGGGGTTGCAATTTTCAGAACGCCGTAGCTCGAAAACTTTCGATAGAAGGGTTTTTTTTACGTCATTAAATTTGTCTTGAGCTAAACAATTTTTTGAGACCACCCGGAGCATTGTACGTCCAGCCGTTCGTGTGCACCAAAAAGCTTCGTCAACACGATCGTGAATCAAACGGTATGAATCCGGGCCAGACAATCATCACTAGGGAGCACCTGATTATAATCAAGGATGGCTGTATGAAGTCGAGTTGGTTGTTCTGCGATATTATTTCATTTGATAAGTGATGGACTATTGGATTTTGTTGGAAGGTACTTCTGAAACTTAAACAAACGTTGAAGTATTATTGGTGGGTAAATTATTACACAATGGCAAATTATTACTCAACGGCAAATTATTACACAACGGTAATTATTACACAACGGTTCATCTACCAAGAAGGGGCTGGATTTTGTTGATCGGTACTTTTGTAACTTGAACAAACGTTGAAGTATTGTTGATGGGTAAATTATGCACAACGGCAAATTATTACACAACGATAAATTCTTACATAACGGTAAATTATTACACAACGGCAAATTATTACACAACGGTAAATTATTTCACAACGGTAAATTATTACACAACGGTTCATCAACCAAGAAGGGGCTGGATTTTGTTGATCAGACTTGAATAGCCGTTGAAGTATTATTGATGGGCAAGTTATTTCACAACGGTTCATTATACTTGACCACGAAGGTAGGTACTGACCACAGAAAACAGTGATCTACGCAGAAGGGGCATCCATTTCACTCCATATCAACAATTTTCCTTCAGAACTTCATTATTTGCGTTTCTTTTTGCCGTTCTAGTTACTGCTTGTCATCGACAGAATTCTTTTAGCAACATTTAACTCGTGATTTAGGTAGGTACCTGGTAACGAGTACGGGGTTAGGCACGAACCTACGGAGGATCTGCGATCTACATAATATTGTATAGACTAGTACATATTATTTAGACGGGTTATCTATACAGAGAGCTGTGATCTGTAACAGAAGGGTTTTCTGTACAAAATAATAAACCGTTGTGCACGGATTTGCAGCGTTTATAATTAATTATTATTATTAATTATTATTCGTATATTTTCCCCGAACTCGACTGGAGGTAGATTTATGCTAACCCGCACGACTGATCTGTCTTGAAGGTGAGGAAGGAATGCGTCGTCCATGAACAAAACGCTGATATTCAGTTTCTGACGTGAATGGTATCCAGTTTTCAGTGAACTGTCGTTGAATAATGACTATTATTTTAGTAGCCAGATTAATTTACAAGTGTGAAGTAGGTAGGTGCACCTCAGCCGGTATAGGTTCCACGTAAATAATGTAACTTCACAACAATAACAGGTTGAAGTTCTTGAGGGTTGGTCAATAATTACAAATAATATGATCTCTAGGTCGACGTGTCGACAAGTTTATTCGTCTTTTTCAAGGCTTAGAACGGGGGTGGAGGACTCTCAGATAGATGTTTCGTGGACACAGACGTTCGCAGTGGGTAGTGTACTGTTTAATTTTACCCACTGGTGGCAGTTAAACATACTGAACATTTGAGTTAGCGTTAACTTAAGTCTTAAGTTGAAACTGAACACATTGTTTATCACATTAAGCATCGTGTTTATCACATTACTTCTGTGTTCAGTTTCAACTTAAAAGTTATACTAATTCAAATGTTCAGTATGCTTCTAAACTGCCACCAATGGGCAAAATTAATCAGTACACTACCCATTGCGAACTTCTCTGTCCACGAAACATCTATGTGGGAGTCCCCCCCCCCCCCCCCCCCCCTTTCTATGAATTGAAAAAGACGAATTTATTTCGCGCTTCCATATCGTAATGAGTAGTTACAATCTATATAGTTTCATTACTGTACCCGAATCCCACAGTGAACGAAAATCGGAAGTTCGAATTCGCCCTCATCAAAGGCTACAAGTAATGCGCTCGCCTCAAAATCTAACCTGCTTTCAGCCGGAGTCGTCGAGACCTACTGCAAGACCCCAGTTTGGCATCAGGGTAGAAGGATGAGATCTAGGAAGGTGATCTTGGGGGAATTACCAACAGCTCCACTCGGAAGATGAATTCAATATTGGCGACTCTTTCGGGGGTATCTAAAGTCAAAGGTTTATGGTGACAAGCCGCGAACCCTTCCCGACTTGAAGCGCGATACTGAGACGATCCCACTGGACATGTTGGATCGTGTGATGGCAAACTTCGAGGACCACCTCCGCGAATGCATATCCGTCGAAGGACGTCCTCTATAGGACATTCTTTTCCACAATTATTATTTTTATTATTATTACTATTATTATGTAAATAAAAATCACCGAAATACACTCACACTTGTGATTATTTATAACATTTCACTGAAAATTGATAATTTGACGTCAATTTCAAATCCATGAATATTTTTTTTTTTTTTTTTCCTTTATTTTGGCTGGGGATTACCCATGTGCCACAAGCATTTTTACATTATTTACAATTCAAACAAAATCAACGTTAAATAAAATCAACAAATTTTTCTTTTCATAAAATTATTTCACACACTTCAAGGAAACGCAATATTTGGTAATATTCTTTTTTGTCCTTATTTCTAAGTAGATCTGGTAGCGAACCATTATGTTTAGACAGAGTCTCCGCTAGTAGGACTTCACGCTCTGCATTGTATTTGGAGCAGGTAACTATAATATGTTCCATATCTTCTAAAACATCGCACTCCGTACATAACTGGTTGTTTGCCAATTCGTAGAGGTACATCGTTCTTCGATTGTTGCCGTGGTTTGTACGGAGTCTCGTGAGTTGTACGTATTGGCGACGAGTCATATCCCAGTTCGTTGGAATCCACGGTTTATTGGATATTTCAGGCTGCACTTGATAATGGTATTGCCCCTTTATCAAAGCTGTTTCCTCATACTGCGCTTGCCAATAACAGTTCCGTTTTCTTTTAAGGGCAGTGACCAAATCCGGGATTGGCATTGCGTTTAAAAGTTGCTGTGATTCTTGGTCACAACCTCTCCTAGCGGCAGAATCAGCTTCATCGTTTCCTCTCAGGTTACAACGCCCAGGAATCCATTGTATGGTGATTGTATTGTTTAATACACGAATGTGATTTGCCAGTTCGTAGAGTACATAGTGTTGGTTCTGTGACTTGTTCAGAGCAACCAAAGCCTCACACGCGCTCCTGGAGTCGGTTAAAATAACTCCTCTGTCGTAACCTTGTTCTTGCAAATATTTTATTGCTGTTGATATGGCTATGAGTTCAGCCGTCAGTACACTAACGCTGTTTTTTAATCGTATTGATCTAGATGATCTAGTTTGCTCATCGTAAACGCCAATGCCACATACATCTAGTGTCTTGGAAGCATCCGCATATATTTTAGGTATCCCCGTGTAGCGTGTGTATAACATTTCCTCAACGCATGCCTTAATTTCAGCGATTGACAACGTTTTCTTTGCTGAGTTTATCCCTGGAACTCTAGTTTTGATGGGAAGAACGATTTGGGAAACAGGGATGTCCAGACAGTATACAAGAAGACGTGGAGACATGTGAATATTGTCAAGTAAAGTTCCCATCTCCTGAAGTCCAATATGCACTATGTCCCGTCTGTTGAGTCGATCAATTGTAGTTTTTCTTCTCAGTTCTGTGTATGGAATGTGAAGGGGATGTGATCCATCAGCCATTATTTTTATCGCTCTCTTTTGTCCAAGCCATTTCCTTCGGATGCTCAACGGGAGTAGGCCCGCTTCACCTTGAAGTGCGTTTATAGGTGTGGATTTGTAACATCCCATCCCAATCCGGATAGCGTGATTTTGGATAACCTCGAGCTTGGTTAAACTTTTATTGTGTCCACAATCGTACAGAGGTGAGGCATAATCCAATATCGCACGTGTTAGTCCTTTGTAAATCCTCATGATTTTCTCCGGATGGAGGCCCCTAGATCCACACGCAACAGTCCTCAATAAATTCAAAGATCTAAAACCTCTCTTTACAAGCTCTTTCAAGTGTTGTTGTAACGTCAATTTTCTGTCTAGAATTACGCCAAGGAATTTATGGCTGACGTTCACTGGAATTTGTATGTCATTCATCATTATTCGTATTTCAGTCAAGTTTAATCGACGGTTTGAGAAAGGGACCACTTTACATTTCACCGGATTCACTGTCAAATTTAAGGCTGTGAATTCTGGTGCAAGTTGGTTAAGAGAAGTTTGTAAATTCCATACGGCAGCCGCTAGGTCTGAATGTTCCCCATAAACTGCAAAATCATCCGCAAATTGTAGTAGTTTGCAACCAGTCAGTTGCACGGAACGGACTCGGTCAGTATATAGGTTGAAAAGTAATGGACTGAGAGGACAACCTTGGGCCAGAGATCCTTCAATTTCTCTTCTTACAACACCATCTGCTGAGTGAATCGTGAGTTCCTTCCGGGATACGTAGCTCGAGATCCACCTTATGATGGAATAGGGTATTTTCATATTCAACAGGGTCTGTTCCATGATGTCCCCGCGAACATTGTCGTAAGCCGCTGAAATGTCCAAAAAAGCCACCAAGATGATCGTTTTATTGTTTTGAGCGTTGACTATGTCCTGCTTCAAAATTTCCAAGTTGTCCTGGCTACTTCTACCTCTTCTGAACCCTGTACAGTTCGCCTGAATTAGGTTTTCCGTCTCGACAAACCATTGCAGCCGGTTCTTCACCATTATAATGAAAACTTTAGCTATGCATGATATGAGTGCAATCGACCGATAAGAAGATATTTCATTGGGACTTTTATTTGCTTTTAGAATAGGCCAAGTTATAATTTTCTGCCATTCCACAGGACATATTCCTTCAGACCACTTGTAATTATAGCATTGAAGTAATTTTTCTTTGGCAATTATCGGCAGAGAAGATAGCATTTTATAGCTGACCTCGTCGTACCCTGGGGTGGTTCCTCGTCGGCCACTTAAAGCAGTTAGAAGTTCCGTCATGGAGAAAGGTTGATCCAATGCTTCGTGTGACTGTGGATTATGAGTTGAAGGGGATGTGCGTGGGTTACTATGTGACGGTAACCGTGCTAGGAATTCAGTCGCTTTGTCTTTTGAGGAGCATGGTAGCGGAGTCCTGAATTTGGTTTTTCCTCGCAGAGCGTTTACCTGTTTCCATAGTATCATGTTACTGGCATTATTCATATCTTCAATGAAATTCTCCCATAATTTCTTTTTTTCTTTACTTATTTCAGCCTTTGTTATTTTGTCCGATTCACTGTATTTGAGGAAAGTAAGTTGATTTGGACAGGCTCGGTAAGCTCTTAGAAGTTTAGAGGATTCAACATAAAGTCTCTCAATATGTGGGTTCCACCAAGGTTTCGGTTGAAAACCAGTGTCTCCATTTTTGGATTTAGTTCTGGGGATTGCTTCTTCGCCAGCCTCATTGATCAAGATGGTTATTTGCTCTAAGGTATAATTCTCCTCTGATTTTATTAATCTGGCACAAGCTCGTGAGTATTTGTCTGGGTCAAAAAGCCTGTGGATGCGTCTATTTTTCATTTGAAGGAATCTGAATTCTTGGATGACCATTTCAATAATTATGTGGTCACTCCCCAGTGTTGTGTCTGTTACCTTCCAGTGAATATGTCGCTCTATAGAGGGATGTGCCACCGTGACATCAATGGCGGATTCTGTGCCTGTTCTTGATGAAATTCTTGTTCCCTCTCCATCATTCAGAATCAGAAGATTGGATTCAATTATTGCATCCCAAATTTCCTCTCCACGCCTATCTACTTGAGTTCCCCATGACCAATGTTTTGCATTAACATCTCCTCCAAGAATGCAATTTTCCTGGTTAGATGCGAAATTTAATAGTGTTCGGATCGATTGGCTAGTGGGTCTAGCATCAGGTGGAATGTATATTGATATGAAGGTAATTTTGGGAACAATGTTCAGAACCTTAATTCCAACTAGTTCTATACCATTGAACTGGAATGGAAAGGCGATTTCCTCAAACATAAGGTTCCGATGTACTGCTATGGCAACTCCTCCATACCCATCTGGTCTATCAGTTCTGCATAAATTGTATTGATTGATATTTTGTCTTGTTCCTTGTCTGCACCAAGTTTCAGATAGTAATGCCACGTGTATTTTATTTACATTTAGGTAATTACTCAGTTCGTCAATTTTGGCTGGTAAACTGCGGCAATTGAATTGTATGACCTTTACTTGCTGCATGTTCGATTACTACATTCGATTACTTGTGGTTTATGTTTTAATATTTTTCACTCTCTGATCTTGATCGTTTGTATTTACTATTAATTTCGTCCATTGTTTTTTGATTGTTTGTCATTAACATTGTTAAAGTCATCCCGATGGTGTCGATCGCATCGAAATCCGATAATTTGTCCGATTTTAGTTTATTTAGCAGATGTTCAATTTCTGAGATGAATTTCCGAGTCTCCGGAGTTTTGTGTGGGTTTTCCCCCTGTTCTGTTATAGAGAGTTTCGGTAAAGTTGGATAGTATTGGTTTGGTAATGGTAGTTTGGACCTAGGATCATTGGGGGTTATTATTTTGTTTTTTGGAGCCTTGGCTGACCAATCTTTAGGCTCAAACCAATTTACACGGCCGTTGTTCGCCGGCTTATGTCGATATTCTGCATACGAACTCTGAGCGTTTGACTTCTTTTCCGGTAAAGGTGGGAAATCCGAAAGTAGATTGAAACTATTCTGAATGTGAACAGGTATGGGAATTTTTCATTGGCTATTCTATAAGATATAGATTGTTCTGCCATTGCTCTTTTGATTATTTTTTGTCTTTCAAATTCTGGACATTTAGTATCTATGGCTTTGTGAGGTCCCTTGCAATGTAAACAAGTTGGTTGTGTTTCGGTGCAATTTTGTGTACCATGTTCAGTACTTCCGCAATTCCCACACCTAGGTTTACCGCTTTTGCATGACTTTGTAGTGTGTCCATACCGTAAACATGTTTCACATTGTGTTACTCGGAAGATGAAGGGTTCGACGCGACGATTTGCAAGATATAGTTGGACGCTATCAGGTAAGTTTTGTGAGTAAAAAGTGACCTTGACAGATTGCGTTGGTGCGTTCGCCGAAGATGCATTTTTAAACGTTATTGATACTCTTTGTCTCCCGGAGTGATCAATTTTTAAAACGTCGTTAACGCTATTGTTAGTAAACATTAATTTACCTAGTTTCAAATCATGAAGTGGAGTTTCATCTGTGTTTTCAACAACAATCACATACGGTCCTTTGAACGCCCGTAGGTATTTCATTGTTAGGTTCTTCGTTGTTTCTGCCTGTCTGGTATCTCCTGCTCCGGTTGTATCCATTTCCACTTCTGATAAAATGTTTATCTGATCAGGGGGCTTGTCTGGTGGTATCTTGTCCTTGCCCGTCATCATAAACTACCGAGTCCAACTAAATTGATCACAATTCGAACTACCGATAAAAGAAAATAAACTGAAATAAAATTTAATCCGCTTATCCTGATAAACGTGTGTTGGCGATACTTCTTAGATCCGTTCAATACAAAGATCGAAGAGCTACTGATCCATGAATATATGCTCCGCCACCCTGTATAAGCCAGAGTTTCCAAGTGGTCATGACGAGTTAATACAGCATCAACATTTTTATCTGTTGAAATAGAAAGATCGTCATCAAGTTCGAGATAAAAGGTTTCGCGCATAAACTTGAGGAGTTGCGCTCCATCAGTTCTCTGAATGTTGATGTTCAGGTCTCCTCCATGACTAATTGGAATGGAATGCAGTCAAAGCTCGACCAATTCACCTAAGAAAATGATATGCTAACAAGTTGAGTAGGAAGAATGGCTGTAGCTGTGTGATGTAATAGTGAAACTAACAACGCTCATTTGTCACTGATAAGGGTCTCCAAGCTTCGATGTCTCCAACTCCGTCATGTAATGTTTTAAATTCTATTTACTTGCACATGTTACGAAGGACGCATTGTAAGCCGTTGTGTTGCTGGTTTTAACGATTAAATGATGACAATTCTCTCTTCCCCGAAAAGGATTTGCCACCCTGGTAGTGCGATACATTATTATTGATTCGCAGCGTACACCTCAGCGTGTACCAAAAGCGAAGAAAGGATGCACCCATATTCGATTATGGATAAAAAATATTGAGTGAAAAAACGCGCTACGTAAAAGACAGGGCGAGAAGTGATGTGGGTGGTACATCGGGTCACTACCTCCGGAGACCATAAAACAAGGTAAAGTATACAAAGTGAGGCCCATAGCGAAGTGATACAGCAGCGAAGGTGGAAGGAGAAGAGCGTAACAAATATGGCCCCGCTGAGGATATCGTCATACCAAACTGGCATTCGGCCATGGGCTAAACGAGTCGTTGTATAAATCAACAGTGAACATCCCACATTTGGAAGGTTCTACCCCCTGCACCCCACCAGACCCTTCGAGGGTGTTTCCCCGATATCTCTGTTACCCCGTCGACCCTCCTGTCCGCCTCTCGGAGAATCGCAAATCCCGTGTTCAGTTGGCAAAAGGTTCATCATCCCATGCTAGGACCTCTTCCACTCCCTGGCCCGCTCTCGCTGCCTCCTCAACTCAAATCACTTCACTTTCCTTTGTCGGTCATTTCATTAACCCTTTGCCAGGGGCTCTATAGAACCATTGTGCTGCTGCACCGTCTTGGTAGTCTCTTCGGATCTTCAAAGGCCCCGAGGGCATCACAACCACACGCAGAGTGAGAATACCCCACACACACCACCAACACGAAGTTGATTGTCTCCGATTGGTCCGAAATTGGTCACTTTCTGTTCTTAAATACTATACAATCGTTGATCTGAACCCCTTTCAATTTTTGATAAAAATTTAATAAGACAGTGTAATACTTATCGAAAGTTGGTTTTTCTTAATTTTTTCCTAAAATTTCGGGTACAGATCATCTCGTCCGAAGTAAGAGGATTATTATAGTAAGCTGGTGTTCGGTTCTCTAATGAGCCCCCCTTGGGTGAAAGGTGTGGGGCATGTGTCAACTCGTCCGTTCGGGCTACTCGGTCAAGGACGTCAATACCAGTGCAGTATCAAGTCAGTGATAACTCGGCTAACGGTACGCGCACATCTTCTCTCATCCGATTGGATTATGGAAATCAGCGAAATGTTGAGTCAACGTGGCGAAGTGATCAAAGTGATAGACGGGTTCAAGTATCGGCTCGGGTCAATTTTATCAAATGATGTGCACAAATATCGGTGCCCGAAAAACGGATGTGGTGCGTACCCGAAATTTAGTGGAAGTGTTCGAGTGGAAAGTTCACTCGCTCACAATCACGCGCCAGACGACGTCTCAGAACTTCTACGTCAGAGTGTGAGCAACTCAGTGAAAAAGAAGGCCGCTGACCAGATGAACATTAGACCAAGTAAGCTGTTCCATGCAGAAAAAACGAATTTTAAAATAACGGACCTGACGAAAAAAAAAACTCAATACGTCAGCCCCGTTATTCACCGCGCCCGATCCCAACGCCGTCCGAAATGTCCATGTAATATTTGCAAAGTTTGGACGTAAAAACCAATGACGGCGAACCCTTTGTTTTCCATAAGGCCGACGGTATTATTATGTTTAGTACACAACGCAATTTGCAGTTTTTGGCTCGTTCGACCGTACTGTACGTAGATGGGACTTTTAGATGTAGCGCAAAATTTTTCACGCAACGTTTCACGGTTCACGCATACTATAACACGCACTACATTCCACTTGTATTTTTTTAAATAGCCGATAAGAAACAAGAAAGTTAAGAAACAGCATTTCGGCTATTACTTGATAAATGTTCATCTGCAAGTGAGTTACCTGCAAGTTGGAGCACTGTAGTAGTTGATTTTGAGGTTGCCATCCACCAGGCACCAAAAAATGTACTCAAGTGTACTATTGCTGGCGCAAAATTTAAAATTTAGGGTTGGCCTGCGACCACAAAAACAATACCGAAGTAGGCAAATATCTGAGAACGCTGTTCGGCCTGCCATACCTCTCTTTTTTGTGAAAAGGTGAAAGAAGCCCCCCCCCCCCCCCCCCGGACGAGCTGACATTACCCAAGATTCGTGTGATGTCAGCTCGTCCGGAGGGTAGGATTAACGAAACCGGAAGAGCTGAAAAACCCCCCATCGGACGAGCTGACACTGTAATCGGACGAGCAGACCGGATCCGAAAATTTCTTGGTTTTTAATGGAACATTTCCATTACGATCAGGTACGATTTAAAAATTCTGGTGATACAAATTATAGTCAAAGAACTCATATAGATCCTAGAACGGATTTTTGTTTTGTTTTGGGAGGGGACAAAAAAATCAAGAAATTTTTCCTGTAATATTTTGACTAAAATCATGCGAATAGTTTGTGTTTTCTCACGTCTTGTACTGGCAAAAAAAGTCATTGTTTCGTTACTCCTAGAGTAGTTTTACGTTATAGCGATCATATCAGCTAACCTGTAAATTTGATCGCCGTCTTCGGCCGTATGTGTTCACAGTTCACAGTTGAGCGGTAGATTTTAGGTACAAGGTGTACGTGATGTACGTTCCATTGTAAACAGTGCGCACTATTCAAACAAGTATTTGTTATTATCCCGTACATCATGAGCTCAATTATTTTAGTTCTCTCGCGACTACTGTTAGATCACCAGTACCAGCGTCATTTACTTGCAGTTGATACAGTTTTATCAGTTTTTTTTAAATGACAGTTTCAATAATTCCTTACCGTGTTTTGTGTGGACTGTTCTTCAAAATGGATAGTCAGGAACACTTTCGGCAGCTGTTAAGTAAGAAATATCCGTAACTTTTAGAAAAAGTTGTTGCAGGTAAGCCATGAGATTAGAAAACTTTCTGATTCGAAATATACTAAGAAGAAGAAGAAAGCAGTGAAGTACATCAAGTAAAACTGTCCAAGGAACAATGAGAAGTGGCTGAAAGGTGAATTTACGGTTACTTTTCCCGAGATTTAGCTTACCGGTCTCCATGGGTGATCTGACGTTCCATGTTCCGATTCGGTTTTCCGTTCCATGCCAAAGGTCTGCGCCGACTGATCAGTCCAGGTATTATTCATTTCAGTTAACGTAATCACAGGTGATTCGAATGTGCGGGGGATTGGCCCACAGCACCCTAGCTTGGTGGGGTTGTTACCCCATGGCTACCAAGCTAGCCCTGCCGCTGCTTCTGAGTCCTGATATAGAATAAGGGCCTCTACTTCCTGAGACGGATGTGATTCCCTATCAGGTTCCAGCGACACTCCCTATAAGTCGCCTCGTACAGTTAAGGAAATGGTTCGCGAAGAGACATTAAAAAAACAAAAAAAACCGTTATTGGCAAAAACACGCAAAATTACAGAGAGCAACAATTGACGAACCACTAGAACGACCGGCTGAAGAGCGAGGATTGAGAGCGTAGACCACCTCAGAACTAATGAGAACGAAAGACAAACATGTTGAGCCTTTATATAGGATCTGAACCCGTGAACAACTAATTTGTAAACACTTGGGTAATGGAAAATAATATATAAGATAATGAGGTGAGAGCGGTAAACAATAAACAACCTAATGGGCCTAGACAAGTCCTTAACTCTATGACACGATGGAAAAGCGTCAGGGAAATTCTAGGCCACATCCCTGCAGGGCACACACTAGCAAGGTTTTGTCCAAGATTATCTTGGAAAGAATCAAGGATCATGTACAGCGGCTCTTACGAAAAGAACAAGCTGGCTTCAGAAAGCACAGGAGTTGCATTGATTTGATCAATACACTCCTATAATTTTGAAGCGAAGTGCTGAATGGCAAAGCCCCCTATATGCGCTTTTTATTGACTTTCAGAAGGTGTTTGAATCGATCAATACGGACGCTATCTGGAAAACCCTTCAACTATATGGAATCCCCGAAAAGATCCTCCACTTGATACAGGAAATGTACAGTCAGGTATCCACAAAGGTTCGCTGTCTCCTTCTACACCAATCAGCGCAGGCGTTCGGCAGGGCTGTGTGCTCTCTCTCCCACCCTCTTCCTTGTAGTTTTAGACTTCATGATGAGAAAAGCGCTAGGAAGAATCCAGTGGTAGGGGTGGGCCGTTCCAGCTAAAATCTGTCACCGTTCCAACCGCGACAGTGACTCTACTATCGCTGTTCCAAATAGCCGTTCCAGTGACAGCAGTTCCAATGCATTATCAGAACCTTGACTGGAAAGCGACAAGCCGTGACAGCGACTGCAATAGGTGACAGCGATATAAAGTTATGAAGGTTTCGTTCCAGTGACAAACAGATGTGAAGTGACAAACACAAGGCTCCGGCTCCGCCGCTCCAGTGACCGGTGGGGCGGTGGAGCCGCTCCTTCTTCTTCTCCTTTCATGGTTAATGTCTTGGCCACAGCCATATCAGACATTGTGGTGGGATACTGGAATGTGGAATGAGAGGAAACTGGAGTGAACCTTAGAGAGCCAAGTTGAAGGCTTCAGCAAGATCAGACAAGTTTTCACCTCATTTTAATTTTTCAGGCTCATCAAGAATCAACACCGTTCCAGCTGGAACCGGTTCCGGGACGAATTTGTCACGGTGACAGTCTCTTTTGTAAAGTATTCGGTTCCACGGAACAGTGACAGCTGGAACGGCCCACACCTATCCAGTGGGGTTTGAGAGATCGTCTGAAGAAACGTCTGTCTGCTTGCTTAGAGGCTGTGCGATATTAAGCGAGTTTAAGTTAGGTAAGCTGAACGAGTACTCCTCCATGGCCGGCCTGAAGATCACCGTGAATAAAACGAAAGAAATCCGGATGAGGGTGTGACAGGGTTGTCGTACAGGTGGATTCCTTCCAATATCTTGGGAGCAACGTTGATGCTCAAGGAGGAGCTGACAGTGACATAAAACTCAGAATTAGGAAAGCAATTGGCGCGTTTGTACAGCTGTTACTAGTTTGGCGAAATAGAAATATATCACAATGGATCAACCTACCTACGCCTGTTTAATACTAATGCCAAATTATTCTCCTCTACGAATGCGAAACGTGGAAGGTCACAAAAGCGCTCACCAACAAGCTCCAGGTTTTTACGAACCGCTGTCTAAGGCGAATCCTGCGGATATGGTGGCAAGAGGTGATATCTAATGATGAGCTGCGGCGCCGCACCAACCAGAAACATATCTCTATAGAAATAGAGAAGAGAAAATGGAGCTGGATAGATCATACCCCGAAAAACCGAAGGAGCTATAGAACGGAGGGCTCTGGACTGGAAAACCACAAGAATTTTGACGACGAGGGCGACCCAAGGCAACGTGGAGAAGGTCTGTGGAGGTAGAAGCCCGTCAAGCAGGGACAACGTGCCAGGTGATAAATCGTCTGAATGAAGATCGATCAGAATGGAAAACATTCAGTGAAGCCCTATGCTCGTCCCAGTGTCAGGGAATGCACACATTCCAGAGGCTGATTCTTCCAACTCGTCCCACAGCGAATATCACACAGGATATGTTTAGCGACTGGTGACGAAGCTCAACTGTATAAAATTAAAAACTTCCGTTCATCTGTAGAACAAGAACTTATAGATGCAGCTGCTTCAGACTCCCCAACAAATTAGAAAAGTGCAGTTTTCGACGCTGATTCCGGGTTAGCTGTTTTTATCCAGGCACAACTGAGGTAATCAGTATGATGTAATCAGACAGGCGATTAGAGACAGGAGTTTAAATATTTTCCCATGTTATAAGAAATTAGCTGAATCTAAAAAGAAATGGTACCCGGAAAATGTCGAAATTTCGGAAAATTCTGCACAAGTATCTTCACAAGATTTACTGAATCATAGAGCCACTAGACTTCTACAAACGAAATCCAGAACAGAAATCGAAGGGTGGAAAGAAAATCTTCTTCTCCACACAAAACGGGGATTTGACGCGGTGCCTCTGGCCAAAACTAATTCATGCAACGTTTTTCGGATGGTGTTGTGGGTACGTCCGATGCTCGTGTGTTCATGGCATCTTTGCTACCAGTGAAAATGACACTAGCTAGTAACGATACAGCAGAACTGTGGAAAAATTACCGTCCTTCTTCGACAAATTACTGAAGAACCTTAAAAATCCAGTATAAGAAGGAAACACCTGAATTGATTGAAGAGGAATAGAGACGTATTGATAACGACATCAAGGAACATCACACTTCAGTTATTAGTCGTGGAGCTACTACAACTGAAGTTGAACACGTCCTAGATTTTACGATGATTGACGGCAAAGTCGCTCAAGTAGTTACTGATACAACTTAACAGTTTGTAAAGCGATGCCTCCACATTATGAACGACCTATCCAGACTTGAATTTAAGAGTAGGAAAGGGGAAGTTGTCCACGCTTTATGAGCGCATAAAATTTATGGAAATATATAGGCTTGTAGCTCAAGTGCAGCATATAGCTGCACTTGAGCTACAAGCCTACAACACAGAATTCAAAGCCTGTGCGAGTCAATAATTCTAAACGTTTATTGAAAGAGGGAAAAAAAGGAACACGTTCAAAACAAATTTGCTAAAAGAATGGGGATGAAAGTAGATGTCGTGAAACAAGGTTCTGGAACCACTAATGACGGCAACATGTCTCGAAGGTTTTTCAATAACCCAGCAGTAACTGCAGAAATCACCGGAATTGATGCTGCGTTAATCCACAGATTAAGCAAAATACTACAGACAATTTGTGGTCGAAGTCCACTTGGCCCAGTGAATTAGGTGCTACGCCGCTGAAACCGCTAAATTAGCCGTAGCGCTGTATCCTTGGTACTATTTACCATCAACTGTTCACAAAATGTTATTTCATGGCGCCGAGTTCATAGAACATGCAGCTATACCAATACGAATGCCGCAACAAAGACCGCATCATTCAAGAAAATGTTTGCGTGAGGCTACAAATGAAGATGTTTTTAATTTATTAATGTTCAGACCCATTTATCACTAATTCGAGGCCTCAATTAAAAAAAGAAAAAGTGCCACTCAGTTAAGGCACACTGAACTTACTTTTATTATAGTGAGTAGATACAGTTTATTCTTATTCATAAATTACTATTCATACAAAAAGTAGGTCACTTATTGCGTTCAGTTTTAAAAACTATTCAGTTTATTTATCAAAGAGCTAAACTTTTTTCTAAACGCTTCATTTTATCCCACCTGGGAACTGTTTCAAAGCACTGAATTACTTTATTTGCTTGATGAAGCAACCGAATCGTATAGACAAGTTTTGACAAGATATGTAATAATTTGCTGCAAATAACTCAACGGTTTATTACTTACCTGTGCCTTCTCATTCACGATCACGTAGAGGAAGCTTTTCGGTGTAACTTCAGGGCCGCACAGTGAACGAACTGCTGGATGCACTCGTACAATGTGCCGAGTGGTTTCAAAAAATTTCCAAATTCGAGAACTATTTAAAATAAAGGTAAAAAATTCGAGATAACGGTGTCCTGGAGACTTCAACCCCTATTTTCCACCCCTTAGAGATGATAGACAGTAACGTGGAGCTTTGCAGGCCAACTAGACCTCAAATGTGACCCACAAACCAAATTTCATTAATTTTTCGTTCATGGTAACTAAGTGCGAAGTAAGGCGGACGGACTTCCATTCCATTCCATTTTCGGATTCTTCGTATCTTGACACGGAAACCATCAAATTGCATGCTCGTTCCAAAGGTTCATTATTGAAAATAATAAACCAAAAGGGCCGTAAACATTTGCTCAGAAGTACGCGGAATGGGTTTGGTGAATGGGGTAGCTGCAGTACTGCTTCCTCAGGTTATTTTGAGTTTTATAACTTGAAAATGGGAGAATAGGTCGAAAAACATAGCTTGTAAATTTGGCTCTGCTACTTGAGCCGGCTGCGTTAGTCGATTTTCAACAACAAAAACCTACGCATGCGTGAACATGAAATTTCTGGTCCCATGACTGTAGTTTTACTCGAATTTGCAGGAATCATGCAGGTGTTCCTCTGGAGAATATTGGCACGGCCCAAAATGAATTAGTGAAATCAATCATCCTCTATGAATTTCAAACCAATCAGAATGACAGCAACACCTGGCAAACAACGAAAACCTTGTAACACAGTTTTATCCGACCGATTCAAATGAATTTTCAAGTATCATAACTTCTCAGCTCTTCCCATATGAATTCCATAGTGACCAGCTGATAGGCTATGCGCATGCCTGAACTTTTTTTCTTGTTCGATTTTTGGATTGAACTAGGAAAATACGAATTTCAACGTAGGTACACCTTCTCATAAAACTGATACATACCTATGCATAATAAACGGACTAAAACGTTCATGTTCTGAATTCGCTAATACTTGAATAATATTGGCGCCGTGGGCTACTTCACTCGAATCACTATCCGCCTCTAAAGAGATCTTTCCACGTGATTGATTTCCGTTAGTTACGAACCATTAATTTGGAGAGAAAATGTTCTCAAGGGATCAAAATCTTAGGGAGCGACCGAGAGAAAAAAGGTTCAGGCCGGGGCCGAGAAGAGGGCCAGAATGCTAGAGTAGATATTGATTGTGCCCATGCGGGAGTTCAAATGTATCGGAAGTGATTGGTTGTGTTTGGAAAGGTTGGCGGCACCGGGGAACAGTTTACTTTGCTCTTCTCTCGGTCCTAATTGCGTCAAATTGAATCATCTATGACCAGGAAATACTTTAGAGCGGCAGGTACAACAGTTACCTGCCTAATGGCCCTGAATAACACACTTGGTTTATCGGAAGCATTTCAACACGGTACTGATGGAACGAGTTAATCACCCTCCCGGTAGTTTGAGTTCCTTTCTTGGTAAATGAGGCAATGTCGAGTCGTTATGAAAACGGTAAGAATCCATTACTTACATAAATCTAGAAACAAGTACTCAGTTCACATATGAGAACATTATCACTGAGTTCCTCCAAAGCTCCATGACTACTTAACATTTTTCTGATTCAGTGCAGTTTGACACATCTATTCGTCGTTTCCCAGTTCCATTAACCAATACCTTTTTTTTCTTCTTTTTCTTTTTACACTCTTCACCCAATATTCCTGAACTCCTGTCTTGTGTCCTGGACTTTATTTCACACCTTTTTTAAAACCTAACTTCTTTGAACTCGTAGGCACCATATAATCTACACATAAATGTATTTATATCCGCGGAAGTTGGTCGAATCATAAGCAAGGTTTTCACACTTCACCGGGACGGTTACCCTTTTCCTACCTCGAGAAGCAAACGACGAGGTAATCTGCAAAGGAGGAGACCCCTCTCTAAGTACGCCGAAGAAAAACATTACGAATGCAAAATAAAAACGGAGTTACTGAAAGGTTGTCTTCATCTATTAATAACAAAAAAATACTGTCATACCGGTTTCGGTGATCAAACCATCATGAGTAACAAACAATAACTGTGTTATTTGTTATGTGTAAAGTTATTGTTTGTGACCGACGAGCGTTTGATCACCGGAACCGGTATAACAGTATTTTTAGTGTACTATTAGAAATATACAACCTTTTTATTCCGTTTTTTATTACGAAATTGATTTCCACGATTTCATCGCGACTGATTTAGTTCGTATAAGTACGCCGTAACTTCCAGGATACATACCCACCTATGTAGGGGCCAAGTAAAGTAAGAGTTTACTTTACTTGGCCCCTACATAGGTGGGTGGTACGTATCCTGTAAGTACTTTAGCAAAAATAAGTTGAAAAACCTACATACCACCCCTACTCTACTTTTTCATTTACGGACTCCTTTACGTACGATACTTATGGTTGCACAAACTCTTTTACCAATATAAAGCTACAGTTTACCATTCACGAATAGGCCAAAGAGCCCTCGGGAAGCTTAATCACTAGTGTGGCAGTGCAAACGAGAGAGGAATGCGTTTAGAGCGATAGCATGGAATCTACCTTAAGCAACCACTGGCAAAGAACGAAATTCGCTATTTATCTCAGCAAACACTCGTCTCAAGCACACAAGTGAAGTCTCTCTCCTTCGTCAAACTACTGCGAGACACTCGGGTATGACGAAACGTCTTCTTGTTTGATCAAGACAGAGAGGTCAACGGAGAATAGGCGTTTACAGCTCATTCAAGTTGGAGTCTCATTTGACTGGTGTTTGACTTATCCCTTCAGAGCAGGACCGACTGGATTAATGAAAAACTCATTTATAACATGGATGAGGTGGGGGATAAGGTATGTCTCCCTAAAGGCAAAATTAACATTTTGGCATTCGCAGATGACATTGCCCCCGGCCAAACGCCACTACAACACCAATGACCAGTGACACCAATCGATGCTGTAGAATGTGGAATCTTACAATTAATAAAGAAAAAACAAAAATAATGATTTTTTGTAACGGTGGGAAAAGATCTCGGAGGGAATAACTGACCCTCTTGGAGGGTCAAATATTGATCTATTAAACAAATATAAATACACTCACTCCAAAACTCTCTTCTGAACTCCACTTTAAAGAGAAACTTGGCTCGACCAACTTTGCCCTGAACTCGCTGTAAAATACAATGGAACTAAATCAACAACCCAACACTTCAAATCTACCACTTGAAAGTAAACAAAGGTATTCTCAGCAGCACTGAGATCGATTACGTCCTACGGCATCCAGGTTTGGGGGCAGTAAAAAAATATGCAGCCGTGGAAAACTGCCAACATATGTTCACTCGACGCCTGTTCGGACTTCCATATGATACGCTCAAATACATGCTGCTGTTGGAAAACGGTCTGACTTCAATATATCTGCAGTTACATCATGTCCTTACTAAATTCATAGTGAGGTCCCTAAACGCCATTGAGAAACGGTACGTCCGCTAGGTAGCGCAGGAGAGCAATCTCGCCTGGGCTGCTGATTGGAGGACAGCTGAGGAGAGAGCGTCAGTCCCTGGATATATTATTCTGATACATACAGACAGACATTAAATTAGATAACTCACCTTTTTCAAACACATTTAAATTAGAATCGTGACTCAACCTATTAACAACTACTCTTTACATCTATCGACATTAATGTTGGTAAAGAGGCTGACCACGTCAAAAGATGTAAGTTTAGCATTTGGAGGCACTTGAATATCCTTAATTTTACTAACAAAATCTTCAGAATTTAGAACAGTATGTTTTGGAAGAAAATGAACTATATAACTTTTCGCCAACTTATAAGCAGGAGCACCAATGTATTATACAACTGGTCTCATTGGTGCTCTTACTCCGTGCCTTTATGACAGACAAGACAACCTAGGTGCATATGGATTCATTCCTGTAAATCCTGGTTTTTACGTATGTTTAGGTATATTTTCGGACTTAAGAACTGACAAAGTTATAAGTCTTATAAAGAAACCGGTCTAAGTGTATTTTTCGTGTATTAGTAGTGTTTCAAGTGTTTATTCTTTGAAATGGGTTTCCACTATTTCATCGCGAGTGATTTAGTTTTTGTGTCTGCATGCTTACAACAGTTCTGCTACAACAGCTCTGGACAAAAAACGAAGCAACTGTTGTCGAGAAAGCAGAATAACAGTTGAAATAACAGCTTACTTTTACAGCGGCGTGACAAACCTCAACACTCATAAGAGATGTAAAGCTGTTTTCAGAGATCTGCTATTTTGGCATAACCTAGTTTTTTCCAGTTCAAAATAGCCATGGAATTATAAAGAATGATTCCATGGAAATAACCAACATTTCGTAGTGTGTGTGTGTGTGTGTGTGTGTGTGTGTGTGTGTGTGTGTGTGTGGGTGTGTGTGTGTGTGTGTGTGTGTGTGTGTGTGTGTGTGTGTGTGTGTGTGTGTGTGTGTGTGTGTGTGTGTGTGTGTGTGTGTGTGTGTGTGTGTGTGTGTGTGTGTGTGTGTGTGTGTGTGTGTGTGTGTGTGTGTGTGTGCGTGCGTGCGTGCGTGCGTGCGTGCGTGCGTGCGTGCGTGTGTGTGTGTGTGTGTGTGTGTGTGTGTGTGTGTGTGTGTGCGTGTGCGCGTGCGTGCGTGCGTGCGTGTGTGTGTGTGTGTGTGTGTGTGTGTGTGTGTGTGTGTGTGTGTGTGTGTGTGTGTGCGTGCGTGCGTGCGTGCGTGCGTGCGTGCGTGCGTGTGTGTGTGTGTGTGTGTGTGTGTGTGTGTGTGTGTGTGTGTGTGTGTGTGTGCGCGTGAGTGACTCTTCATTTACTGTTTGAATACGCAAAATAAATGGATTGACCGATCGAGCGGCCTGTTACTCTGTACCAAAGCCAAATTGCGTGCGCTCCTATGGTCTTCTCAACTCCCTATACATATTTCACTGGAATGAAATTCTCATTTCATCCCCCCTTTCTGACGGAGCAACTCGTTTTGGTTTACTTGGTTTGGTTCTGTGAATAATACACCTATGTATTCGCTCAGCAAAAAATTTTTATAACACCCCCTCAAAATTTTTTCTTTTCCGTTTCAAGGTGCGTAGATTCAAAAACGCTGCAAAGTCCTTGTCACATGGGTTTATTATTCTATTGGAGTTCTAGAGATTTTTGTTGGCTGTTAAATGTATTGTTTCTTTCATGTGGAATGATTGAAATAGCTATTTCTGATGATTTCCACCAATTTTGGCCCCCAAAACATGAAATAGGTACGCTTTTTTTTCTTTTTTTTTTAAGATCATCTTTGATCATTGGTAGTGGCATTTAATGGTCTTGATTCACCTGTTTACACTTTTTCCAATGTTATTGTACACATTGATGGTGATTTCAGACAGTTTTCCAGGTTTTTGACTCATAAAAAACCAATTTTGGGAGCTGAACCTTTGGTAAAACCTCAATTTCCGTGTCTTTGGTCAAAATCGACTTCATATTCGGTCTTCTCGTCCTCAAAAACATGGAAAAAGATACCTCAAAAGCTCATGTTACTAACATGTTGTTAAAACGCAAAAAGTACCTATTTTTATACACATTTTCACTCATAACACCCCTGGGTATATTCCGATCGGGCTGAAAAGTTTCGGGACACAACTAGGGCCCAAATGGAGCATGTGTGCGAAAGAACGACTTTTTTAGACCGAAAATGAAGCCTGTACACGTGATACGGCGTACGGCGGACGGACATTGCATTTTTGGAATCTACGCACCTTGAAACGGAAAAGAAAAAATTTTGAGGGGGGTGTTATAAAAATTTTTTGCTAAGCGAATACATAGGTGTATTATTCACAGAAAATGCAATGTCCGTCCGCCGTACGCCGTCCGCCGTCCGCCGTATCACGTGTACAGGCTTCATTTTTGGTCTAAAAAATTCGTTCTTTCGCACACATGCTCCATTTGGGCCCTAGTTGTGTCCCGAAACTTTTCAGCCCGATCGGAATATACCCAGGGGTGTTATGAGTGAAAATGTGTGTAAAAATAGGTACTTTTTGCGTTTTAGCGACATGTTGGTAACATGAGCTTTTAAGGTATCGTTTTTCATGTTCTTGGGGACGAGAAGACCGAATATGAAGTCGATTTCGACCAAAGAATAGAAAATTGAGGTTCTACCAGATGTTCAGCTCCCGAAATTGATTTTTTATGAGTCAAAAACCTGGGAAATCGTCTGAAATCACCATCAATTTGTAGAATAACACTGGAAAATGTTTCAACAGGTGGATCAAGACGATTAAATGGTACTATCAATGATCAGAGATAATTTAGATTTAAAAAAAAGGAGCGTACCTTATTCGTGTTTTGGGGGCGAAAATTGGTGGAAACCACCAGAGATAGCTATTTCAATTATTTTATATGAATGAAACAATAAATAAACAGCCAAAATCACTGTAGGTATGTCGAATAGAATAATAAACCCATGTGACAAGGACTTTGCAGCGTTTTTTTTTCTTTGCACAGTACGACTCCGTAAAAATTAAAACGAAAATTTTCCGTAAATACTGAAAAGTAAAACGTCCAAAACGACAGGTATTCAACGTAAAAATTAAAACGTCCAAAACTGGAGGTGTTATCAACAGCTCATCAACAACCGAATGTTATTGGTTGAGTTCGTATATTAGAGTTTTCTTGAAAGAAACAACAGACTGTTATTTATTACAAATGTTATTCTTGGGTAACCAACAGCCTGTTATCGTTTTCTGAAAACAGCCATAACGCCCACCACTAGGTGCGAGAGAGGATGTCCTCCACTTGTTGGTACATGCCCATTGCTCTCTGAGTTTCGAGCCAGAGCATTCCAGAAACCTGCTCTAAGAGAAGAGACAGTATGGGCATTGAGGGAGGCGAGCTTTGGGGCTATTAGCAAATTTTTTAATGTAGCCTGGTTGTACAGATGGGAAATCATTTGATTTAAACTACTGGAACGAAAAAAGTATCCAGTAAGTATCCGATAAGACGATGTTTATTTAGTAAAAGAATTTATCATTATGTTCAACTAGCTGTGTACCCGCGCTTCTCAACGGTAGAACAGACACCCCCTTTAGGACAGGCCCCACTCATAACAGATACCACCTCCTCAACTGATCAGAAACCTTCCCAATGCCAACCCTAACTGCCTTTAACCCCCCCCCCCCCCCCCCGTATCCTATGAACCCTCCCTACCTGGTTAGAAACATTCCTCAATGTTCACACAACAAATTCCCAAAGTTGCACTCCAATTGGTCAAGTAGTTTTGAAATTTCTGTAGACCCCCCCCCCCTCTCATAACCTGTACCCCCCTCCCACTAACATCCTGATTGAAGTACCACTTGAATGTACTCGTCGAGCTGAATCCAGAATCTAATTACAATCGGATTTACGTCCAACCGTTCAAAGTTATTATAAGCATTAACGTCCTCATAGAAGTGATTATAACACGTTTTTTAGTAGTATTTCATTCATAGCGTTTCAACGGATGGACAGATTCAAATGCGGATTTTTCATAAACCTTCCCAGATAAATTCTGCGTCAAATGGTACCAGCCGCAACTTTCTACGTTCAGCCGTTCTCAATTGATACCGAGACAAACAAACAAACAAACAAACAGACACTGTTTTATTATATGTATAGATAAAAACGGTTTCTCTCTTCTCCCCCCCCCCCCCACCCATCTCCTGCTCAGAAAAACTGAAATTTGACCCAATGATTTTTTTTCAAATCCCTGTCTTCTAACACATCCATCTTTTGGGACGGAAATGACTTTGGCATTAGGAATCTTCGGAATCCAGCTAAAAATGTATTCAACGGAACTTTTCCACGTAAAACGTGGAACTTCTACGTGGAACGGATCCACGTGAAATAATAAATGCAATGGTCAGTTTTTTTTTTATGACGCCGCATCAATTTGGCTCTAAATACAAACTACTGTATTGAATCGATTGAACTCAAGTGCTAAGCCGCTGGAATTACTGTGGACTAAGAGCTGACAACAGCTTTAGTAGGACTAGAAATATAGGTAATCCATCTGATGCTGTGTATGCTGAGTTTTTTCATCGAGTGCCTAGCCCACGAACGTAATGACCGTGGCGTATCAAGCAACTAATGAAGGTAGACCCAACTAAATACCGGTGAAAGAATCTACCGTGAGAGCCATCAATCTAAATACTGGGTGTGTTAGGATACTTTCAAAGAAAATACATCACTGCAATGGCTTCAAAATCCCTCCGTTGGGAAGTACATTACGTTAAATGCCCCGTCCGCTCATTTTTCAAAGATGCGCATACTTCGCTTGCGTATTAGCGAATTTTCAAAGAAAATGAAGCTATTGCAATGGCTTCGAAATTTAAATAATATAAATTTTTGGAAATTTTCTTCATAGAAATCCGTTTCAGACCATTCTAAAACGATTCCTGAAATTTAACACTTTTTTATATGTATATATATATATATGTGTCACTCCAGACGATAACTCTCGATAGAATTGAGATAAACAGCTCAAATTTGCACAAAAAATCTATCTTGGCAATCGAAAGGCTAAGTTCGAAGATGGGCGAAATTGGCCTACTCTAAGGAGGGTTTTGGCGCATTTAAAGTGCGCAAAAATTACCCAAAAATCCCCAAAATGTTATTTTCCAACAAGTGACCCCTCATTTTAAAGGTTTTTGCACGCTGAACACGATGGTGGAATCGGATTTTAGATATCTTGATCCGTTCTCAAATTAGAGCATTTAAAGTGCGCAAAAATTACCCAAAAATCCCCAAAATGTTATTTTCTAACAAGTGACCCCTCATTTTAAAGGTTTTTGCACGCTGAACACGATGGTGAAATCGGATTTTAGATATCTAAATCCGTTCTTAAATTAGAGCATTTAAAGTGCGCAAAAATTACCCAAAACTAGGATAATCTTTAAACTCTTACCCCCCCCCCCCACCCCCTTAGAGTGGTCAGATTGAAAAATGTGAGAAGTATTAATTGAAGACGAGAGTTCGAAGCAAAAAAGGGAGAGGCAAACGATTAGCACAACTCCTTGAATTTCCCATTTGACATATAATTTATTGTTATGATACCTTCATAGATAGACAAGTACCGGCCCACGTATTACTAGAAGGAAGACGAAAGAAAAAATCTATTTCAAATTATTCAAT
The DNA here is from genome assembly GCA_954871275.1 of Leptopterna dolabrata. Lineage (NCBI taxonomy): Eukaryota > Metazoa > Arthropoda > Insecta > Hemiptera > Miridae > Leptopterna > Leptopterna dolabrata. Next base: position 144,713,273 of record OX940974.1, read on the forward strand.
TTAGGTACTAACAGTAGGAGGAAGAAGGTTAGGTAGGTATCTTATCAATTTATTATCAGTATCATACGAATATTTGATATTCAAAGGTAGGTAGGTACTTAACATGATAAAAATAATATCAATGAAGAAGGAAGGATCTACCTACCTAGTAGAGCAAATCTTGAACTGGTTTTAGATACCAGGCCTGAAATCGTAGTCAAGAGGAAAGGCCATTCAGAAGGAACAAGGAATCTACTCATAACAAACGGTAGAATCAGGATGGACAAAACGTACAAATTAAAATAAATACGAAGAGAATATACATAGAAAACCAAATTTTAGACCGAAGTTTTCCTTTATTCAAAACCATAGCCATTAATTCGAATATTTCTTTGAAAATTCGCTCATTAAGTCATGCTGCATGACTGGTTTTTTTTTGAACTTCAACTTCAATTTTTGCAATATTAAACAAATGTAGACGAGTTTTAACGTTGTTTCTAACCTTGATTTTTTAATGCAAATTACGCCAACAGTAAAAACGCTGCAAAGTCCTTGTCACATGGGTTTATTATTCTATTGGACATACCCACGGAAATGTTGGCTGTTCATTTATTGTTTCTTTCATGTTAAATAATTGAAATAGCTATTTTTGATGGTTTTCACCAATTTTGGCCACCCCACAAACACCTATTTTTGACAATATATCTGTGATCATTGCGTTTTTGGAATTTACGCACCTTGAAACGTAAAAGCAAAAATAGTGACCGGAATGAGCCTGAGGACTACAGAATAATATTTGGAAAAAGAGGAAATAGGTAACAAAAGATATCCACAAATTCCTATCCCTATGAACGCTGGAGCTGTGCGGGTCACATCGCAATGGATGAGTCGCAGCGAACATAGCGTCCTGTTGGGGGCCATACTGTGAGCGGGGAATCGAGTGGTGGGAAGGCGTCGGGCAAGAAGCTAGAATAGCTTAGAATTTATTGTAAGCTTCTAGGCGACCCTTGTACACTCGTGCACTGGCCTTTCCTCGACGGGACTGTACCAAATTTAGGCATAAGAAACAGCTCCCAATTCCGTCCCATGCAATCCTCACGGAATAAGGGAGCGTATTCCCCCTCGCCTTGTTAGCTCCCGCCACAGAACACATGAAGGGCCCCTATGTATTCTTTGGCTCCCAGCCTCCAGCCACGGAGCCAAAAGAGCCGCACCAAATATCTGGCGATGGGGTGGCAGATATTTTACCCCGTAGTTATTACTGAGTGTGTATTTTTACCGGGCGTAGACGCGTAGGTACCAGCTGTTATGACGAACGGTTTTCAGGTCTCTTCCTGATTGTTTATTCACTCAATTAATCTTCATCATTCTTCACTCTATCAACCTGAACAATAATCTGATATGCCAGTTAGTTAGGGATAGAGGATTTTCCACGCCACCTTATGGAATAGACAAGAAATATGTGTAGCTTATATTACTTTTTATCTGTATCTTCTTCAAATGGAGGGTGGAGTCTTGTGAAACAGAATTGCAATTTCATTGTCTAAACCATGGAGAGGGTACCTCTAGGTCTCGTTACCTCACCACCGGAGGTTCACCGCCTTGTTACGCTGAGATTATCATATCACCCAGATTTTTCTACCACCATCTGTATGGTGTCGTATCCCTACCGTTTGGATGAAACTTTAATGAAATTGGTCACAATAATGTCGCTGATATCTGTTTAACTCCTTCGTAGAAAATAAATACCTGTTCAAATCTAGACTGAATATAATAGAGTAAAATGTAGTCAACAAATTTAATTAGGGAGGTATCCGCCATGCAGAAATGAAAAAGTGTTTTAATGCAAATACGCGAATGTATGGGAATGTAAACGTATTAGTTAGTGTAATAATAGACGAGATTACATGGCAGGTACGTAGGCGTGGTTAGCTGTAATAAAAAGAGGACGAGGGTAGCAATTGTGGATAGTTTTGGAATACGGGACATTGGGTGGAAGGTGTAGAGTAACTACTGTTGTTAGCAACATATGAAATGAGGTGATGATGAAGGTGAGGAAAATCATGCGAGGTGATAGGATCTGGAAAGCGAATAAGGAAGTCCTATTCGGTTTACATCACCGTAATACCTTGACCAAATCAATATAATACTTAATTAACCCAGAAACGAGAAATATGAATAAGAAACAAATAATAACATAAAATACAGTAGGTAAGCAGTAGGTATATCAGCAACTCAAAACAACAGCAACATAGATGTAGATAATCCAATTCGTAAATAATAAATATAATAGTAGATCAGAAAATTCCTTAAAAAAAATAACTGAATTTAATACGAGATGACCAGGAGTACGTAAGTATCAAAATGCTAATTCAAGCAACAGCAACAAGTATTATATCAACTACCTTATATAGTAAACGGAAAAAAAGTATCTACAAGTATAGGTGTGATGAATTTAAAATTCTCATCACGGTGGCGTGGAAGGAAGGTGAGTGAGTGAATTTAGGTAAAGGAGCGAAAAGAAGGAAAAGTCGCAGGCGGCTGTAGTCAACCGAACATCTACGACTTTGGAGGAGAGAGAGGTGGATGAGGGAATTTTACCTAGGCGGCTGTAGTCAACCGTTCATCTAGGTAAAGGAGAGGAAAGGAGAGGTCCCTTGTCTAGGCGGCTGTATTCAACCGATCATCTAGACAAGGAGGAGGAGAGAGGAGGTGAAATTCTCAGGCGGCTGTAGTCAACCGATCATCTGAGAGGGAAGGTAAGAGAGAGAAGAGAGAGCTGGTTAGAGGAAGTGTCGAATGAATCTTGAGCGCCAGGATCCGGGGTTTTATAGTACTTGGGGGCCTCTCCCTCCAGCTCCTTGCAGGGAGCTGGTAGTGGGGCCCCAGGTTGAGTAACCCTGGGTTCTGTCGCCTGTCCCCACTCATATCTTTATTTACGGAGCTTTAGTTTGGCGTTTGGATATTGGTGAGAACTTAATATGATAGGAGTGTTCCCGGGAGGGACTCACGACAGAGGTCCCCCCAGTTTGAACCAATATTGGTGGAGCTGAAGGCGCAAGGTGACAGGAGCTGAGGGCTACGGCAAACAAAAGGTGGTGCTGAAGGCGCAAGGTGACAGGAGCTGAGGGCTACGGCAAACAAAAGGTGGTGCTGAAGGCGCAAGGTGACAGGAGCTGAGGGCCGATGCAAACAAGTGGGTGAGCTGAAGGCGAATCTTAAGGCTAGGAGTAACATGGTAGTATAAGAGAGGATTAACATGGTAGTATGAGAGAGGATTAACATGGTAAGTATATAACATGGTAGTATAAGAGAGGATTAACATGGTAGTATAAGAGAGGATTAACATGGTAAGTATATAGTACTAGAGTATAGAGAGGATTAATATGGTAAGTAGATAGTATTAGCATAGTTTAGAGTTTAAGTAGATAGTATTAACATGGTGATGAGTTACAGGGGGTATTTACAAAAGATGAGTATTTACATGGAGTATGGGCAAAAGATGAAGGAGGAGTGATGAGAGATGAATGAGTATCTACAAAAGATGAATGAGTATTTACAAGAGTAGAAGGGTATGTACAAAGTTGGTTAACCGAAGGGAACGGGGTGTTGGAATCCGCCGTTTCCTGGGTGTGGTGAGTGTGTGGCGAGTGGTAGTGAGTGTGTGGGTGTGGCGTGTGTGCAGTGTGAGGGGAGGTGGGTGATGGGTAAGATGGGTGCCACCCTCTAACAGTCTTTACGTTGGTGAAGACTGATAGAGGGGTCCCTTCACTGCCAGGGTGGCGGTGAAGGGGGAGAGCTGTTGGGAGCCGGTACCCGGGACGTCGCGGAGCGAGGCGACGACGTCGGGGTCCGTTGGTTGAGACGGAGGTGATGTGTGTTGTTTGTGGTGTGGGGGTGGGCGGGGGATTGGTGTGGTGTGATTGGTCGGGGAGGACTGGGGCTGGTTTGCACCGTGCCAATGGCACGGTGTGGGGCTTTCCGTCAATCAACAGGGTAGCGGTGGATTGTGTCGAGCGGATGACCTGAAAGGGCCCGGCATACAGGGGTTGAAAAGTTTTATGCATGCCGGGCTCTTTCAGGTACATGTGTGTGGCGGTGAAGAAGCGTTTGGGGTAAGTGGTGTCGTTTGTGGGTGTTGTGGAGTGTAGCGGTTCCCTGTTAATTGACGGTGTGTGATTTGGGGTGAAAATGTCGGCTGGTAGACGTAGTGGGTCTTTAAAGGCATTTTGTGCGGGGCTGGTTTGGTCTGAAGGACGGGCTGATGTGCGTAGGCTGAGTAAAATGTAGGGAAGGGATTTTGTCCAGGAAGGGGAATTGGTTGATGTAGAAATGGCCTGTTTGAGGACCGAGTGCCACCGCTCTATTTTCCCGTTGGATTGGGGATGGTACGGGGTAGTGTGGATTTTTTGGATGCCGAGGGAACGTAGTAAATCGGAAAAGTGGGCGGATTCGAACTGCCTCCCTTGATCGACCGTGATTGTTCGCGGACAACCGTAACGGCTAACCCATTGAGTGAGGAAAGCCGTCGCGACGGCGTCCGCGGTGATGTGGGCGAGCGGGATGCACTCTACCCAGTTGGTGGCACGGTCGATCATCGTGAGGCAGTATTTCTTCCCCTCGGATGGGGGAAGGGGGCCCACTAAGTCCAGATGTACATGTTCCCACGGGAGGGAGTCGGGAATGGTTTGAGGGGGGACATGGGGGTGGGCCGAGACCTTAAACCGCTGGCACTTCTGGCACCCCAGAACCCAGTTACGAATATCTGTGTTCATGTGGGGCCAGAAGTACCGCGTCTTGATAAGGTCCCGGCTAGCCCGAATGCCAGGATGGTGAAGGGAATGGTAATGGAGGAACAACTGCCGCCTCTGTTCCGGTGGGACGTAAGGGCGTGGTGAGTCGGCCGTTACGTCGCACCAGAGGTTGAGGGGCGGCAGTTGTTCCAACTTGGAGGCGGAAATGAGGTTGGAGAGGGCTGGATCAGTGGAAGGGTTTTGGTTGTTTTTGAGGGATTGGGGGGAGGGGAACGGCAGTAACTCAGCCACCGGCGCGGGAGTAGGGGTGGGCCGGGAGAGCGCGTCCGCCACGCAGTTGTCAGCCCCCGGCAAGTATCGGATATCGGACGTAAATTGTCCGATAAACTCGAGTTGCCGGAGGCGACGCGGGGAGGCGGATTTGCGGTTTTGTAGGAGGGCGTGGGTCAGGGGCTTGTGATCGGTGACGACAGAGAACTGCCTGCCCTCCACGAAGTCACGAAAGTGCTTGATGGCTTCGTGGATGGCGAGGAGTTCTCTGTCGAACGTGGAGTAATTTTTCTGGGTGGGGGACAATGTTTTAGAAAAGAAGCCTAGGGGTTGGGGGGTGGCGCCGGTGTGCTGATGGAGCACTGCCCCGATGGCCCAGTCGGACGCATCGGTAGTGATGGACAGGGGGGCATGGGGATCGGGATGGGCCAATAGAGCGGCGTCTACTAGGTCCTGTTTGCAAATTTTGAAGGAGGAGATGAGTTGGGGGGTCCAGGTGATGGGGCGGTTGTCATTTTTTTTGGAGGGTTGGGGGATGGCGTGTATGAGTGGTTGTTGATGTTGTGCTGCGTGTTTTATGTGTCTGCGGTAAAAGTTTAACATACCCAGGAAGCGGCGGAGTTCCGTCACCGTGCGGGGTTGCGGGAAGTCACTAATGGCGTGGACCTTGTCCGGGAGGGGTTTGATGCCCTCGGACGAAACTTGGTGGCCGAGGCAGCGGACGGAGGGTTGGCCGAGAACGCATTTGTCCGTGTTAACCAGGAGGCCCTCGGTGGAGAAGATGTCGAGGATCTGTTGGAGATGGCTGAGGTGTTCTTCCGGCGTCCTGGAGGCCACCAGGACGTCGTCGAGGAAGCAAAAGACGAACGGTAGGCCTCGCAGGATGCTGTCCATATAGCGCTGCCACGTCTGTGCAGCGTTCCTCAACCCGAAGCCCATTTTCACGTATTCGAATAGTCCGAACGGGGTAATGATGGCGGTTTTTTGGACGTCGGGGGGGTGGATGTTAATGTGGTGGAATGCCCTTGAAATGTCGAGGGTAGAGAAAATAGTAGCACCATGTAGATGTGACGAGAAATCCCGTAGGTGGGGAACGTTGTAAAGATCCGGCGTGGTTTTAGTATTGAGGCGCCGGTAGTCCCCGCAGGGGCGGATATCCCCATTGGGCTTCTGCACGATGTGGAGTGGAGAAGCCCAAGGGGATTTTGAGGGGCGGACGATACCGTCGGCTATGAGCTTGTTAAAGTGTTGTCGAGCTTTTGATAGTTGAAGGGGGTGGAGTCGTCGGGCTTTCGCTGTGATGGGGGGGGCCGGAAGTCTCAATGTGATGTTGGACGGTGGAGATGTGGGCAGAGGGGCGGCGCTGGGGGCGGTAGTTGAGGAGGAGGCGTTCAAATTGTGTGGGGGGGTGGTTGATGGCATGCATAAATCCGGGTATGGGTTTATTTGTGGCGGGGTCTATCAGGCGCGCATACCGGACGTCGACCTGGAGACCGAAATACGCGAGGAAATCGGCCCCCAGGATCGCCTTCTCCACGTCCGCCACGGTAAAGTCCCACTCGTACGCGAGTCCGCTCATGTAAACGGAGGAGCGGTACGTCCCGTACGAGGGGATGGTGGTACCGTTGGCGGCGTAGAGAAGTTGCCGGTAGCAGCGCGCCTGACGACGGAGGATGTTATTGGGGAATATGGACAGCGCCGCCCCCGTGTCCACCAAGAAAGGTACATTCGTTTTCTTGCAGCGCAAGAAAAGTCGCTGGTGGGTAGGCAGGGCGTTTTGCAGGATTGCGGAGGTGGGTATTTGCGCCGGCTGGTCCGCTTCGAAGGAGACGCGGGGTGGTTTCTTGCCGTTCCGGAGGGGGGGAACGGTGGAGTCGGCAGGGGGGCTGATCCTTTTGGTAGGAGGTGGTTTGGTTTTGTTCCGGGGAGGGGGAACGGTAGTGGCGGCGTGAGTGGTGGCCGGAGGGGGTTGTGCCCTGGAGGCGCGCGTGGAGGGGCCGTTCCGTGGTGGGGGAACGGTCGCGGCGGCGTGAGTGGCGGCCGGAAGGTTGTCGGCCCTGGTGGCGGGCGTGGAGGGGCCGTTCCGGGGTGGGGGAATGGTAGCGGCGGCGTGAGTGGCGGCCGGAAGGTTGGTTGCCCTGGTGGCGGGCGGGGAGGGGCCGTTCCGTTGGTGGTGGGGTGAGGGTTTTGGCGGCGCTGCAGGCGCGGCCGGGAGGTTGGCAGCCGTGGCGGCGGCGTAGGAGGGGTAGCGGGGCTTGGTGGTGGTGGTGTGAATGCGGGCGGGGGGGGGGGGGGGGGGGGTTGGTCATGGTCCCCCCCGTGTTGGCGAGGAGGGGGGCCCGCCGGGTTTACCGGAGGGGGGCCCGCCGGGTTTACCGGCGGGCGTCTGCGTTTCCCTGCTTAGGGGCGAATGAGCAGGGGGGTTGGCACTTGCGGGCCTCCCCACCGAAGTTGACATGATAGAAACAACGGTGGGGGGGGGGTCCGCAGGGAGGTAGGTGGTGTTGGTGGGGCGGGTCGAGGTGGAGGGGCGTGCAGCGGCCGGGGACCGTCCTCCGCGTTGGCGAGGAGGGGATGCGTTGCGGCGCTCGGGTGAGCGCTGGCGACGGCGGTCGGCGGAGGAGTCGCGTCGGCGATCCGTCGAAGTGGGGCGACGTCTGTCGAGGGAGGGGGGCCGGCCGCGGTCTCGGGACTTGGTGCGGTCCCGTAGAGGCGGGGGGTGACGCGGCGTACGTACTTCGCTGACGGCGGCCGCTGCGGCCAAGTCGTGAACGGTGTCCGCAAGTCGCAGGAGGGGCTCGTCGGGACCGACGAGATGGCTGGCCAGGGCCATCTGGATGGGGTGGGGGAGGGCACGTAACCAGAACGTGCGTGCGATGTCGGCGGTCATAATGCCCTGCAGCTGGTGTCGCAGCCGTCGGTAGAGGTGGGAGGGCTTCTGGTCGCCGAGGCGTTGAGGTTGGGAGAGGGCGGCGACACGGGCGATTTTTGACGGCTGGTAGGTGTTGATGAGGCGGCTGCGGAGGTCGTCGTACGCAGCGGCGGCGTCGGGGGAGATATCTGAAGTCTGAAGTAGGATCTCGTAGGGTAGCAACGAAATGATCCGGGAATATCTAGTTTTCTGGCTGCGGATGTTGGCGGCCGAAAACGCAGCGTCCACTTGGAAAAACCATAGCGCGGGGTCGTGCGTGTAGAAGGGGGGCAGCGACAGAGGGAACGCTGCGGACGCTGTCATGACGTCGGCGGCGGCCGCGGCCGTAGCGGCGGCGGTGGCGGCGGTGGCTGCTGCGGATGCGGAGGAGCCGGGTGGTGAGAGGCTGGTGAAGGGGTTGTCGGCGGCGTCAGTCGCCGCAGCGGTCGGCGGCGTCAGTCGCCGCAGCGGTCGGCGGCTGCAGCAGGGACGGCCGGAGGAGCGGCGGCGTCGGAGAGTTCGGGTCCATGTCTGTAACTAAAATTCAAAAAATTTTAGGCGGTGTTGAATTTCGAAATTCGCAATCGGCGGGAGCGGAGGTGCGTTGAGTTGAGAGTTGAGTGGTGAGGTTGGGCCAAGAATTGCGAATTCACACTGACTGTTGAAATTTGAATTTAAAATTGGGACACCGAACTATACTGGGGCGACACATGAGGCGGGAAGGTGGGAAGGAAGAAGGTTGAGTGAACGTCGGGTTCACCACTGTGATGAATTTAAAATTCTCATCACGGTGGCGTGGAAGGAAGGTGAGTGAGTGAATTTAGGTAAAGGAGCGAAAAGAAGGAAAAGTCGCAGGCGGCTGTAGTCAACCGAACATCTACGACTTTGGAGGAGAGAGAGGTGGATGAGGGAATTTTACCTAGGCGGCTGTAGTCAACCGTTCATCTAGGTAAAGGAGAGGAAAGGAGAGGTCCCTTGTCTAGGCGGCTGTATTCAACCGATCATCTAGACAAGGAGGAGGAGAGAGGAGGTGAAATTCTCAGGCGGCTGTAGTCAACCGATCATCTGAGAGGGAAGGTAAGAGAGAGAAGAGAGAGCTGGTTAGAGGAAGTGTCGAATGAATCTTGAGCGCCAGGATCCGGGGTTTTATAGTACTTGGGGGCCTCTCCCTCCAGCTCCTTGCAGGGAGCTGGTAGTGGGGCCCCAGGTTGAGTAACCCTGGGTTCTGTCGCCTGTCCCCACTCATATCTTTATTTACGGAGCTTTAGTTTGGCGTTTGGATATTGGTGAGAACTTAATATGATAGGAGTGTTCCCGGGAGGGACTCACGACAATAGGAAAAGAGCCTTTTGGAGAAAACGAAAGCACGCACAGACATTATACATGAATCGCGGATTACCGTACATTATACATGCTGAATTAGCCGGGTGGCGGGTCCGTTTCGGCCGGGAAGTGGGACAATGAATTAGTCAGGAGAATTTGGAGTAAATGAAGTCTAAGTTGGAAGGCAGATTCGTCATCGTAAGTGAACAATATGTTTTGAGGATCACTATGAAGCGCCAAAGTGACCGCATAGGCACTTGCAAACACACCGCATTGAACGGCATCTCTGTGCGGTTGGGCTACTTTCAAAAAAAAAACCAGTCATGCAGCATGACTTAATGAGCGAATTTTCAAAGAAATATTCGAATTAATGGCTATGGTTTTGAATAAAGGAAAACTTCGGTCTAAAATTTGGTTTTCTATGTATATTCTCTTCGTATTTATTTTAATTTGTACGTTTTGTCCATCCTGATTCTACCGTTTGTTTATTACGTAATTGTACTAAGTGCTTATTTATTTGATCGCTGTGGGTTCATATTAGGTAGGATAGGGTAGTTAGGACTTTTGACTTACCTACTCAAGAGAGTGCAGTAGGTAAAGGAGTTGTTATAGAAAATCATGAGTGCTTCAAGTGCAGGTTGTTTTTCATGCAGGCTCAATCTTGAAATAAACTATGAAGGAAGGATGTGGTTTCTGGAAGGATCACTTGGAAAAACATGTGGGTGCTACGTTGAAATATTGTTCTATTCTAGTATTCAACATTGAGTGGACCTGAAACTGCTTGAGAATTATTGGAATCGAAAGTTGCCTGTACGGATACATCGCAACTTTCCATTCCACGTTATGGTTCACGATGTAAACAGGACCAATGGTGCAGTATAATTCGGATCGGTACCTAAGCACCTCTCATGTGATTTCCATATCTGACCACTCTAAGGGGGTGGGGGGGGGGGTAAGAGTTTAAAGATTATCCTAGTTTTGGGTAATTTTTGCGCACTTTAAATGCTCTAATTTAAGAACGGATTTAGATATCTAAAATCCGATTTCACCATCGTGTTCAGCGTGCAAAAACCTTTAAAATGAGGGGTCACTTGTTAGAAAATAACATTTTGGGGATTTTTGGGTAATTTTTGCGCACTTTAAATGCTCTAATTTGAGAACGGATCAAGATATCTAAAATCCGATTCCACCATCGTGTTCAGCGTGCAAAAACCTTTAAAATGAGGGGTCACTTGTTGGAAAATAACACTTTGGGGATTTTTGGGTAATTTTTGCGCACTTTAAATGCGCCAAAACCCTCCTTAGAGTAGGCCAATTTCGCCCATCTTCGAACTTAGCCTTTCGATTGCCAAGATAGATTTTTTGTGCAAATTTGAGCTGTTTATCTCAATTCTATCGAGAGTTATCGTCTGGAGTGACACATATATATATATATATACATATAAAAAAGTGTTAAATTTCAGGAATCGTTTTAGAATGGTCTGAAACGGATTTCTATGAAGAAAATTTCCAAAAATTTATATTATTTAAATTTCGAAGCCATTGCAATAGCTTCATTTTCTTTGAAAATTCGCTAAAACTTGATGTCAGTTGTGGGATTGATAAAAGGGTATAAATTTTTGATAATGACTTTCTGAGTTGGGGTGAGATGGTTACCATTTAAACTATCATAAACCCTGACGGTTCTGGAAAACGAATCATAGAATGTGGTTATCCAATGCCCATGTTCAAGAGACCCCTGGAAAAGAATTTGGATGTCATCATTATTTGGAGGGACAAGGTTATAACGGTGAGGTGCTTGATAATAAATTGTATCTTGGGGTTGAAAATTAGTGTTGTGCTTGATTACCCCCAACAAACAGTTGATCGTCTCATCGGTAAGCATTTCACCCGAAAGAATTTCGTTTTCAATCAAATCAGTCACCTCAATGCCACGACGCCAAACAAACTCTGGTTCACGAATGATTTGGGGGTCGTTAATTGGGAGAACGGATTCATTTATAGGTGGAGAGTTAGAGAGGACTGAGTGGTCCACCTTTGGACTAGAAACCACTTCCTCAATTTTAGGAATTGGCGTCGTTGAGACCGATATTTTGAGGTGAGCTGAGGGAATTGGGATCATTTCTTGATCACCAGAAAGCCCTATGAAAATAGGTTTGTGATCAGAAAATACTGAATCGTAAGTACCAGAATCAAAATACTCTACGTTTTTCACCCAAATCGTGTCAATCTGGGTGTTGAAATCAGTGGTAGGGGTTCCCGCGAGTAAACCCCGATTGAAACCAAGCCCGTTCATGAAGGTTTCAAACCCACTTCGCTCTGAAAATGCATCGACATTAAAGTCTCCCAGAAACGCAATGACATCAGTTGGGTCAAACTTTTCGAATAATGAGATGAGGGTCTTCTTGAATGTGGTCACTGGATATTTAGGAGACCTGTATCCAGAAACTACGCGGACATTATGAAAAGCTATAATTACTATGTCGAAATGACTTTGACTAGCAATAAATCGGTTGTTGTCAGTTATCGTAAACTGTGACATAAATTTAATTTTTGCAGAGGACAAGTATACCTTGACCCATAGTTGATTTGTTAGATTCGTTAATTCGGAACAGTTCATTATATGTTTCAAAAGGAAAGCTATCATTTTGTGACAAATTTGTCTCTGAGAAAATAATCAAATCACCCTGTGAAAACCATGGATCGCGCTGAATATATTTCTAGTTCGTTTTGAGTGACCTACAGTTATGATAGATTACTTTAATTAAGTTCCAGTTGAAATTTTTGGAGTATGAAAGGGTGAGGAGTTTATTTTGTCTCAAGTCTTTCAAGGCCTCAACCACGGGATCTGAATCTGACGGTTCCTTAGGTGGTTTGAAAGTGCCTAAGATGAACAGATCATTGAGTTGCCGAACTCGACTCAGGGCAACGTACAACATTGAGCGCTGAACACCTCGAATTTTCGTGAAATCAAGACACACCCTGTCGTACGTTTGGCCTTGAGATTTGTGAATGGTGAGGGCTTCGGCAGGAACGATGGGAAATTGAGTTCTCGAAGATTGATAACCAATTTTTTTGGAGAGGCTTATTTGAACAGTATTACGAGAAATAAGAACCCAGTTTTTGTTTGAAACCCCAAAATTCTCCGCAATTTGAGAGCATTTTTGTCGAAGATTTTGCCCCACTCTTTCTTCCCCAAAATTAAACCAAAGGTATCGAGGATCGTCAGCTGGCGTTATTCTTTCAAGCACTCCACACGCCCCATTTACAAGCCCGTCTGCTACATCAATGTTTGAAATTATCATGTACTTGATCCCGACTTTCAAAATTAATTTGTATGGAAGTCCCCCAGTTTCAGTGCGATTTTTATTTTTTAAAGCCTCCAGAAATCACTCTTTTTGTTGAGGGGCGCAGTTCTTAACCATGATCCGATCAATGGATGTACACTCAACTGGGGGGTTTTGTTTGATTTTATCTTTGCCTCGTTGAACTCATCGACGTCACTATTTTTCTGGAAGAGCCTAATGGCACTTTCTGGTACTTCTTCCGGTTGAACTTCACGTTGTTTTAGAGTTGACATATCTTGACCCGTCATTTTGCCGATTGCTACGTTATTTAGAGCCCTGATGAAAGATAGTTCATCTTTCTGCCTCATTATTTCAGTCAGCTCAAAATACTTAAATTCATCCCAGATTACAGTCCCAGCCAACTTGGTCAAACCACTTCTTTTGGTGGACTTGTATATTGGGCTATCTTGAACGGGAGGTAACTGGTTCAAATCCCCAACAAGCAGAACGGAAACCCCTCCGAATGACGTGCCGCGTCCCATGATTTGCCTCAGTCGCGTGTCGATTCGGTGGAACATGAGGCTTCCGCACATTGAAACTTCATCGATAATGAGAAGTTTTAGCCGCGACAGGTTACAACGGATCGTGTTCGCAATGTCTTCAGATAATTCAGGCATTTGACCCCCATACTGCGACACGGGTAACGCGAACGCGGAATGTAGCGTGATACCACCGATGAGGAAAGCGGCTTTACCTGAAGGGGCTGTGAGGAGTACGTATACGGGATTGTCAACTTTTTCGATTTCAGGTTGATGTGAAAAATGATGAGTGAGCAGCTGATAAATAGTTTTGATCACAGTACTCTTTCCAACTCCTGCCAAGCCCGACAAAAATATCCTGATGGGAAGTAATTTCGTCTTAAAGCAATACAAGACGTGCATCACGATGTCTCTTTGTTTTTCGTTGAGGAGCAACATATTAGAAAAGATCTCGTCTCTAGTCGGCAAAGCAGGGGTTTTGTACGTGTATTTGGAACCGCCAGTTCTTTTAGGATCTTCAACTCCTCCCTGAGCAAAAACGTCGACAGGGTAGTCCGGTTCGTCATCGTCACTGAGCTGTTCGAACTGGTCGACCTCATTCTCCACTCGTTCAATCGCGTTTTCAAGTGTTTCTGTCGAGATTCCACTGAAATATTTTGACCTGTTTTCGGATATTTGGGACAGATTTTGAGTATAAAGGTTGGAACAGTTGTTTTGGATAATGTCTGATTGTTCATTGCGCCACGGCAAAAAAAGAAGAACTTGCTCTCTATGAAAGTTGATCTTGCTCCTCTTTGTAAGAGCGAAACCGAAGAATTCTCGTTTTGTAGGTTGTTGAGGGAAGAATTTGCTTGCGGTCATTATCTTCATCGGGTTCGTAAACTTTGTTTCTGAGTTTTGGAGGGAGGTTACATGCAAAGTCTGCCAGGCAAGTATTCTCGAGATGAACAGACCTTTTGCTGTATTTTTCTAAAATGTTGGGCAAAAAAATATCCTCCGAATCAGCGTTTGCTTCGAATTCTTTGCGCAAGTTTTTCTCAGTTTTCAACATTCTCACTCTCTCTTCAGGTGGGGAAGTATTAATGAAAACAGCTGAACGGCTCATAAGCGATAATGGAAGAGAGAGGACATGATAGCACGCTTCTTGAGCCGACATAACGCTACCATTGATGAAAACATTACCAATTTTCCTCAATCTGTCCCGCACTGACAAATTCCCATCGCTCAAAAGTTTTGAAAGGCCGCCCTCTGCTTTGCTGATGTAATTAACCACGTAAGAGGCACATCTGTAAGGGTTTCAAAATGAATTGCATGTCCATGTTGTAGCGGTTTAAATTTAGAATGACAGGATTGTAAGCGTTAGTCGCTACTTCCAAGCTCGATCGTTTCAAGAAAACTTGAGCGTTTTTCAAGGAACATCTTATCGCTGAGATATATTAATCCTCGGTCAGTTCGAGTTTGTGTAGAACGTCCTCCCACGACACTGTAGTATTGTGGTCAAAAAACTCGTATTTTTTCCAAACTTTGGATCATTTGGGGTGTAATTTTATCTTCTTTTCCAAAGGGCTCAAGAATGGTTGTTCGAGGCATAACCGGCAACGGATAATTAAAACGGCAGTGTTTTTTGTTTTTCTGACCTTTATGACAGGTGAAAGTGTGACGGTGCCTCTGGACGGACATCAAAGGGTTTTTTGGATCGTATTCACATGTAATAAATTTGTCAATGAACGAGACGCAATTCCCGATCTTTGAATGATCAAAGGGGTCGTATTCTGGTGGGTCATTAACATAGAGAAGATTATGCGTATGAACAGACCCTCGTGCTTGGAACTCCCTTCTTTGGTAACTGTCAACCATAAAATGCTCTCCAAAAGGGCCTGCACTGCTCTCAAGCACTTTCATTAGGTTGGTAGCTTTTTGTTCGAAATACCTGACGCAAGTAACTGGATCATCTTTCACTAATTTGGTTTTAGTGAAATCATCCAATTCGGAGGCTTCCCTGATCGAAATAGTTCTGTTGAAATGAATTTTGTACAAAATTGCCAAGAGTTCAGGACAGTGGAGTTCAGCCGCAGAGAATGTCAAGAAAATGGTGGGCTTTCCAAGTTGCCTTACCATGGCCAATACGTTTCTTTTTTTCTCTTCCCAATACGCGGGAGACCCCCTGATCTGTTTAAGAAACTTGTAACCCTCGTTGTGGCGAATAGCATCAGGAATAAAATTCGAATAAGTAACGTCTTTAGCACGGAAATTTTGACGGTCTTTTTTGCATTTTCTGAGGCAAACGTTGGCCGTTGACACGACACCCATTTCAATTTTCTTCTTTGCCATGAAAAATAGTCTTTCTGGAGTACATGACCTCCTGTCCCTGTGTCGGGCTTCATATTTAATCCTCTGGGCGTAGCTCAACTTATTTTCAGGGTCAAATTTTTGCCCAGTGAAAACCCTTGGAAAACACAACTCTTCCAAATCAGGAACGACGTGCCAAGGTATCGGCTGTTTTCCCTGCCCAGGCGCAATAACATGCAAGTCAAAATTCTCATTTCCCCTCCGATCAACAATCAAAACGTCGTCATCCATCACATCATTGAAAATCAAGTTCTCGAGTTCGTCTTCAGGAAGGTCGACTTCACCCGTATCCATACCACTCACTGTTGATTCCAAGCAATCCTCCTTATTGACAATGAAGTCGACATCCGTATGGTGGGTGGTTTTTGACAAAAAGGAATCATCTAGTTTAATTTCATGTTTGACGTACAAAGGGGTTTTTATGAGATCATTGAGAGCATCACAAATATTTTGTGGTTTAATGGTTTCAAACATATAATGAGATTTATGGTCAATGTGTCTTTTCAATTTCAACTGTATTGTACTCATGTGGTTGAAACTTCTAGGGAGAACATCAATCATTTCATTTACATCAACTGACACATTTACTACGCTACCTTTAATGCACTGTTGACCATTCAGAATATTCGGCATTAACGATTTTATCTGCATGAAAGGGATATAGGGAGACACCATGCGAAGCTCCAGGGGTGTTAATTTGGCAACTGTCTCGGGTATATCAGGGAAAGTCAAGTTTTTGTTTGCAGTTGTCTTAGGGTACGTTCCATTTTTTATATACTTCAAACATGTATGACAAACCAAATCAGAATCACATGTTTTAATTTCAGTTAAAAATTGTTCATGCTCTTGAGGGTTCAATACTGTAGAAACCAAATTTTGAGAAAATTTCCGCATGGAATGCGGGAAGAATAAATTCTGGCAGCACATACATAGATTTTCGGGCCCAATTAGCTTTGAGTTCATGTACCACTATTGAAGTTCTGACGATGATATGTCTTTGCCTTCGTCAATGTTGTTTTTCAAGGTTTTCAGATAGTGTTCTCGGTGATTTATCATTTCATTCTCTCTTTCCTTCTTTTTTCGAATCCTATCTCTTTGTCTTTCATTATGTTTCACCTCATAAGATAGCCTGTTTTTGGTTTTTCTTTCACGATCATCCTCACGCCCTTTAACACCCTTCTTCTCCCTGTTCTTTTTCCGTTTCTCAGCTTCAATCGCCCTGGTATCTGGATTCTGTCGAGAAACTCTCTTCCTCCCTCTATCTTTTTCTAGGCCTTCCTCACCATCATTTATCCTGCTCTCCCTCCGTTTCTCAGCTTCTGTCTCCCTGGTATCTGGATTTTGTCGAGAAACTCTCTTCCTCCCTCTATCTTTTTCTAGGCCTTCCTCACCATCATTTATCCTGCTCTCCCTCCGTTTCTCAGCTTCTGTCTCCCTGGTATCTGGATTTTGTCGAGAAACTCTCTTCCTCCCTCTATCTTTTTCTAGGCCTTCCTCACCATCATTTATCCTGCTCTCCCTCCGTTTCTCAGCTTCTGTCTCCCTGGTATCTGGATTTTTTCGAGAAACTCTCTTCCTCCCTCTATCTTTTTCTAGGCCTTCCTCACCATCATTTATCCTGCTCTCCCTCCGTTTCTCAGCTTCTGTCTCCCTGGTATCTGGATTTTGTCGAGAAACTCTCTTCCTCCCTCTATCTTTTTCTAGGTCTTCCTCACCATCATTTATCCTGCTCTCCCTCCGTTTCTCAGCTTCTGTCTCCCTGGTATCTGGATTTTTTCGAGAAACTCTCTTCCTCTCTCTATCTTTTTCTAGGCCTTCCTCACCATCATTCATCCTGCTCTCCCTCCGTTTCTCAGCTTCTGTCTCCCTGAAATCTGGATTTTTTCGTCTCAGATGTGACAGCCTCTTCCTCTCCTTTTCTAGGCCTTCCTCACCATCATTTATCCTGCTCTCCCTCCGTTTCTCAGCTTCTGTCTCCCTGGTATCTGGATTTTGTCGAGAAACTCTCTTCCTCTCTCTATCTTTTTCTAAGCCTTCCTCACCATCATTCATCCTGCTCTCCCTCCGTTTCTCAGCTTCTGTCTCCCTGGTATCTGGATTTTGTCGTCTCAGATCTGACAGCCTCTTCCTCTCCTTTTCTAGGCCTTCCTCACCATCATTTATCCTGCTCTCCCTTCGTTTCTCAGCTTCTGTCTCCCTGGTATATGGATTTTTTCGAGACACTCTCTTCCTCCCTCTATCTTTTTCTACGCCTTGCTCACCTTCGTTTTCCCTGCTCTTTTTCCGTTTCTCAGCTTCACGAAAACGAACATCGGAATTTTCTCGTGCAATTTTTTGACGCGTTCTCATATCAGCTAAATGTTTTCTGCGGTTGCCGCGCTTCTTTCGTTTCCTCCCAGGCTCTAAGTCAGATTCAATAGCTAATTCAGTTGTATGAAAAGCTGTTGTCTCGGGAGAAGATTCGTTTCTGTCACGCAGAATCTCCACTTCAGACGAATCCATTTTAAGGCTTTCTCCTACATAAGATGAATAAATAAATACCAAAGTATTCGTGCGAGCGAATCGTATATGAGCGAATTTTCAAAACTAGTAACAAAATTGCTCGTAATTTTCGACCCTTTTTTTCGAAAAGTGTATCTTTTATAACAATAAGATCAATTTGTAGGTACAAATTTACTTTTTTCTTATTTTCCAATATCATATATCATCAGGATTGACACTCTAGGCAAATCAATCACGCCCTTAAAAGGAATTGCTTTTTATCAGACGTTTTGAAATGAATTTGTGTTAGTCACTATAAAAGGTTGGTAGCGGATTTGAAGTTTTCAGACATGCATTTAATCTACCATTGCAATTCCTTATTTTCTTTGAAAATGTGCTTATACCTACGGCAATGAGATCGCACATACAGATTGCTAGTTACATAGACAACATTTCGAGTCATAAATATTTGATTTTTTTAAAAATAATTTCCGACCTTATCGCCGCGCAGAGTCATAACGAAAGAACATTCAGCTGATTCCGACGATCGGTCGAGTTATCGTAATTTCGGAATTGAAATCAAGAGAACTATTCGAAGGGTATTTTTTGCAGAACAGACAGATTGACGGGGAATACAAAGGCCAGACGGGGGAAACAATGAGGAAACAAATAAAAGTCATTACCTAGTAATTATTTCAAATTTTTAGGTACTAAGGTAATTATTACGGTATGAGGTATTTATTTTTGAGTAAAAATGTAGTTTAATTTTTTTAAGTAAAAATTAATGCGTCGAGTTCCTATATAAATAACACTTTTCCATATACCTTCTGTGTATTACACATAGAAAAGTTGGTACCTAAATTCATCATGAAATACCTACCGGATCAACGATTTTATTTTCAATCAGAACATTTCAATGTATCCTGAGTAGGAAAGAGACCCCTCTCGTGGAAGGGGGTATCTACTTCTATCATGTTGATTATCAACAATAATTATTATTACAAATGGTTCGTATTTTATGGGTTCAGCCATCTTTCCATCTAATAGTTGAAGTTTAAAGACCCCATCCCAAAGAAATTATTATTTGTTGCATGTTAAATACCAGCGCGTGGAGCGCTGCATTGGGGCGGGAAAATGCAATGGTTCTCCCCGCACAACATTGAAAGAATTCGTGTTGGGGTGAGGGAGAAGAATGAAACTTCAGGCTAACATGGGCTGTGAGCTGTGACGGACCGTTGGGGTGCAACCGCCCACCTCTGGTGCTAAGGCGCTGGTTCTTTAAGGGGCGGTTGCTGAGCTGGGGGTTTGAAAATCTCGGACTAACTGTTAGTCCATGACTTCATGATAACGGAGTTAAAAATGGGAAAAAACGGCTTGCTGAGTCCCAGACTACGTTTTTTAGTTCCGGGATCATCTCAGCCCGGGACTAAAAATTAGTTCTAGACTTTCCGAAGAAAGTACTAGATCAAAGGAGGGAAACCTACGGGAATTGCTGTTATTATGTTGGTAGTAGGTACCATCATTTCCATCTGATTCTCGCCTTCTTCCAGGTTATCTCCAACTTTACCTCACTCATGCCCGTGTTTTTCGCCTATTGTTTGTTGCCAACCTAGAGTTGTTTCCTTTCGTCGGTGTGTTGACTCATTGTTCCTTATCCTACATTGTAATTCCTAAAGGTTTCGACTGACTGCACCTACTCATATTTCTAGAGCCTTTGCAACATTCTATGCGTTTTAATGATAAATATATTTTAAAATATATTTATAGAGTTTTATGCATGATTATCAAAAGTTCGAGTTAGGTACTCTTATCAAAATGCGAGTTTCAAGTCGACTATTTTGCAAAACCGGGGTTTAGCGAATTTTCGAAGAGCTATTGCGCTGGTTGGTATTTCAACTTGCTAGGTAGGTGCCACTCGCTTTCCCGGTGCTTTTGGGTAGAAAGAATCTATAGTAGTTACAATCACTTCTCGTGTTAAATTTGAAATATCAAAACATCAATTTACTAAAATTATGTACGGCAAAGTCATTGGAAAAAGCGATGAATTAAATCATCCCTTGTTGTTCTTCTCGGAAAAAATATTCATTCGTCCCACTCGCGGTCAGTGACATCCTCTTCATTTTGAGTATAATCATCTGAGTCCTCCCATCTGTTGATCACCAGTTTCTCGGTGGAGGGTTCCTTCGGCAAAAAACCTTACCGCTACCAAGTCCTTGCTCCACACAGTTATGGTATGAGGGGCTCGAGAGTCTGGCATCTTCAATTCTGCCACCATTTCTATAAAATTTCTAACGCTTTCTTTTGAGAGTCTGTAACTGTCTTTGAACTCTACGCCCGAGAGATCATCAAATGGTTGATTGGATTCCCTATCATACCTGGGCCTCCGAATGTCATCTGGTATGTAGTCTAGGTAGTCCATTAAAGTTAAAACAAACTATTAAAAACACAAACTACCAAACAAGAACGCAAACCTCAAAAAAAAAACCTCTCGAGACAGCAGATAAACTCTGGGATCAAAGAGATAATTCTGCAGAAGGGAGGGATTAAAAATCAGGGCTAAAGTGAGCCCAGGACCAACATCTAATTCTGGACTAAGTACTATTGGGAGCTCAGCAAGGCACCAGAGTTAAAAATTAGTCATGGTTTATGTCGAATTTGAACTCAGCAAGTGATTTCAAGAAGTCCGGGTTTAAAATTAGTCGAGGTCTAGAAATTGACCCTGGATCTAGGCATAGTCCAGGACCAAATATAATCTGAGTCTCGGCAACGTATTTTTCTGATAAACCCGGACTATCACCATTTAGTCCAGGACTAACACCTAACTTCGAGCTCAGCAACCACCCCTAAGTGACACGGCGCGGCGCCCTGAGGAATGATGAGTGATAAAACAAGAAGTGAATGAATGAAATGGGCTTCCCCTCGCCACTAGGACCCCCCCCCCACCCACCGCCATGCATCCTAGCCTCGCCCCCTAGACGCACCCCCTAGACTCCCCCCCCCCCCCTAATCAGCCACTTTGGCTCCACACCATAACCACATGGTCCCCGCGGGGGGGGGGGGGGGGGAGTAATCGGGCTACTACTCAGTTCCACTCTGTCCAGTGGTGCAAACCCCCACTCCGGACATCCCATTGCAACCATAAAACAAGGAAAACTATTACATTCCAATTTACATAACAGATTATTGATCTATATCACAAGTGCAGTACTCATTGGCTCTAATTAAATAATTAAAATAAAATACCCATTTATATGTATATTAGAAACTCACCTGGAACGGTAAGTGGGAGAAAACGGGTTCAGTAAAGGGGGGTTTTCACGACCTGATTTCGGGACCCTAAATCGGGCCCGATCACCGTCGGCCCTGAAATCCGATGGTGAAAATCTGTGCTGCTGGTCACGTTTTGGCGAGGTGACCAGGCAGGGCGGTCGGGAGAGATTTCCAACCGATTTAGGGTGGAAGGGTGGGGACAGACCAGGACCCCACCTCTTCTCTTCCACCTCGAGTGCCATACGCAAGAAATTCCGGAGATCTTCAGCATCCAAAACGTTCATAAGTCTTGCATGACGTCTTTTTCTTCCTTTGTTTCTCGCACACGGCCAAAGCAGTTAATGCCACACCAACAGCTAACCGCTTTGAAAAAAACGCTGCAAAGTCCTTGTCACATGGGTTTATTATTCTATTGGAGTTCTAGAGATTCTTGTTGGCTGTTAAATTTATTGTTTCTTTCATGTGGAATGATTGAAATAGCTATTTCTGACGATTTCCACCAATTTTGGCCACCAAAACATGAAATAGGTACGCCTTTTTTTTCAGATCATCTTTGATCATTGGTAGTGCCATTTAATGGTCTTGATTCACCTGTTTACACTTTTTCCTATGTTATTATACACATTGATGGTGATTTCAGACAGTTTTCCAGGTTTTTGACTCATAAAAAACCAATTTTGGGAGCTGAACCTTTGGTAAAACCTCAATTTCCGCGTCTTTGGCCAAATCGACTTCATATTCGGTCTTCTCGTCCCCAAAAACATGGAAAACGATACCTCAAAAGCTCATGTTACTAACATCTTGCTAAAACGCAAAAAGTACCTATTTTTACACACATTTTCACTCATAACACCCCTGGGTATATTCCGATCGGGCTGAAAAGTTTCGGGACACAACTAGGGCCCAAATGGAGCATGTGTGCGAAAGAACGAATTTTTTAGACCGAAAATGAGCCCGGTATACGTGATACGGCGGACGGACATTGCATTTTTGGAATCTACGCACCTTAAAACGGAAAACAAACAATTTTGAGGGGGGGTTATAAAAATTTTTTGCTGAGCGAATACATAGACGTTTATTATTCACAGAATAATAAACCAATACGGAGCCATTTCATTAAAATTTTTAAAACTTTAAAAACTGTGGAACTAACTGTTCCTGGACGAAAGAATGGCAACGGACCGAGCAGTAAGTCCGGCGCTTCAGAACGGGTCGTGAAAATACAACGCTCTGCGAGGCAGAGGAGAGAACAGTGGCAGGGAGATCGGGACCATGAACGGAAAAGGGCGGTCGGGAACGCGTCGTGAAAACCCCGCTTTAGGGGGAAGAGAACTCAGAAGGGAGATAAAGTTAATAATCTGAACACAACACAAAGAGCCAAACAAAGTGTGATAAGTAATACTTGTTTCGCAAAACTATTTACGAGAGTAAATTACTATAATATGAAATTGGGGAAAGCTTTCGCTGACGCCTCAATTTTCCACTCCTTGGCCAAAATCGACCTCATATTCGGTCTTCTCGTCCCCAAAAACATGGAAAACGATACCTCAAAAGCTCATGTTACCAACATGTTGCTAAAACGCAAAAAAGTACCTATTTTTACACACATTTTCACTCACAACACCCCTGGGAATATTCCGATCGGGCTGAAAAGTTTCGGGACACAACTAGGGCCCAAATGGAGAATGTGTGCGAAAGAACGACTTTTTTAGACCGAAAATGAAGCCTGTACACGTGATACGGCGGACGGCGTACGGCGGACGGCGGACGGACATTGCATTTTAGCGAATTTTCAAAGAAAATGAAGCTATTGCAATGGCTTCGAAATTTAAATAATATAAATTTTTGGAAATTTTCTTCATAGAAATCCGTTTCAGACCATTCTAAAACGATTCCTGAAATTTAACACTTTTTTATATGTATATATATATATATTTATTTATATATGTGTCACTCCAGACGATAACTCTCGATAGAATTGAGATAAACAGCTCAAATTTGCACAAAAAATCTATCTTGGCAATCGAAAGGCTAAGTTCGAAGATGGGCGAAATTGGCCTACTCTAAGGAGGGTTTTGGCGCATTTAAAGTGCGCAAAAATTACCCAAAAATCCCCAAAATGTTATTTTCCAACAAGTGACCCCTCATTTTAAAGGTTTTTGCACGCTGAACACGATGGTGGAATCGGATTTTAGATATCTTGATCCGTTCTCAAATTAGAGCATTTAAAGTGCGCAAAAATTACCTAAAAATCCCCAAAATGTTATTTTCTAACAAGTGACCCCTCATTTTAAAGGTTTTTGCACGCTGAACACGATGGTGGAATCGGATTTTAGATATCTTGATCCGTTCTCAAATTAGAGCATTTAAAGTGCGCAAAAATTACCCAAAAATCCCCAAAATGTTATTTTCCAACAAGTGACCCCTCATTTTAAAGGTTTTTGCACGCTGAACACGATGGTGGAATCGGATTTTAGATATCTTGATCCGTTCTCAAATTAGAGCATTTAAAGTGCGCAAAAATTACCCAAAAATCCCCAAAATGTTATTTTCTAACAAGTGACCCCTCATTTTAAAGGTTTTTGCACGCTGAACACGATAGTGAAATCGGATTTTAGATATCTAAATCCGTTCTTAAATTAGAGCATTTAAAGTGCGCAAAAATTACCCAAAACTAGGATAATCTTTAAACTCTTACCCCCACCCCCTTAGAGTGGTCAGATTGAAAAATGTGAGAAGTATTAATTGAAGACGAGAGTTCGAAGCAAAAAAGGGGGAGGCAAACGATTAGTACAACTCCTTGAATTTACCCACAGCGATCAAATAAATAAGCACTTAGTACAATTACGTAATAAACAAACGGTAGAATCAGGATGGACAAAACGTACAAATTAAAATAAATACGAAGAGAATATACATAGAAAACCAAATTTTAGACCGAAGTTTTCCTTTATTCAAAACCATAGCCATTAATTCGAATATTTCTTTGAAAATTCGCTCATTAAGTCATGCTGCATGACTGATTTTTTTGAATCTACGCACCTTGAAACGGAAAAGAAAAAAGTTTGAGGGGGGGTTATAAAAATTTTTTGCTGAGCGATTACATAGGTGTATTATTCAGAGAATAATAAACCAAAATGCAATGTCCGTCCGCCGCCCGCCGTATCACGTGTACAGGCTTCATTTTCGGTCTAAAAAAATCGTTCTTTCGCACACATGCTCCATTTGGGCCCTAGTTGTGTCCCGAAATTTTTCAGCCCGATCGGAATATACCCAGGGGTGTTATGAGTGAAAATGTGTGTAAAAATAGTTACTTTTTGCGTTTTAGCGACATGTTGGTAACATGAGCTTTTAAGGTATCGTTTTTCATGTTTTTGGGGACGAGAAGACCGAATATGAAGTCAATTTTGACCAAAGAGTAGAAAATTGAGGTTCTACCAGATGTTTAGCTCCCGAAATTGATTTTTTATGAGTCAAAAACCTGGGAAATCGTCTGAAATCACCATCAATTTGTAGAATAACACTGGAAAAAGTGTCAACAGGTGGATCAAGACGATTAAATGGTACTATCAATGATCAGAAATAATTTATAAAAAAAAGGAGCTTACCTTATTTGTGTTTTGGGGGCAAAAATTGGTGGAAACCAACAGAAATAGCTATTTCAATTATTTTATATGAAAGAAACAATAAATAAACAGCCAACATCTCTGTAGGTATGTCCAATAGAATAATTAACCCATGTGACAAGGACTTTGCAGCGTTTTTCCTTAGTTCCCACGAACGAACATTCACGAAATTCGGTGTATGGGTCCCATTTAGGCTCTATTTGGTCCTCGAAGATCGGCGTTACTGTCACTCAACTCTAAGAGGTGAAAAATAGGGGTTGACATATTCAGAGCTCCCCTATCTCGGAAAATTGTATTTTGAGGCGTGGGTTTTCTCGCATTTTTAAATAGTTTGATTTTTGTATGAATTTTCGAGACCATCCGTAGCATTCTACGATGTTGCCATAAAATTGCATTTGCCCTAAAGAAAAGCCTGTATGCAAGCATCAACGTGCAGCGAGAGCGCACATCACTTGCCTCTTACCAATGTGGCCCCGTAGATCAGTGGGCTAGACGTCGGAATCGCACGCTGAAGGCAGGTTCGAATCCCAACCGGGACCACAACATCTTTTTCACTCCACATCAACTATTTACCTTCAAAACTGCATCTGAATTTTGCTATTTTACATATTGGCTTTTATGAAACTGTAATTCCTGGGCCGGCTCCAATACTCGATTAGGGCTTTCAGGGGGGAGCTCGAGGGTAGGTATTGACCACAGAAAACAGTGATCTACGCAGAAGGGGCATCTATACAGGTAAATAATAAATCGCAGCGCAATAATTTGCAGCGTTTTTTCAACCATTTCTATCAGCCGAAAAACTTGAGTTCGAATTCGAAAAAATCGTAAAATGTTGAGCAATATCGAGGGTTTTCCTATATTTCGTGCAATTTATTTCCTATTTTCCAGGAGGACTACTTGGCTCTGTTAAATAACTCTATCTGACTACCTGGTTCATTACCGTTCAAGTTTGCACTGATTCGGTGAATTCTTTTACCTTCGAGGAATATGCGGAGCAGATGGTCGAAAATATGCCGGCATGTTCCCATCGGGTGTTGTCGATAGCAGGAGCAACCGTGCCAACAATCACCAGGGAGGGAGCCTCCTGTTGACTCCTTTCCTACGGCCTAAATCTTGGATCTGGTTCGTCAGAACCCTCTCTGAGCACCCAAAGAATGGGTGTCCGATCGGGTGTCTCAAACGCCGTGGTTCATCGGGTTCCACGCTACCACAACACAATTTTTACACCCTCCAATTAACATCAATCCAAGAACATTGCCCACGAGAAACGTTCAGCTACGCAACTGGCGATTTTCGAGTAAGAACACGACGATATTTCGCAAGTTGAATCTTGAAAACCACCTTACAACAGCAGCGTGATCCTGAGCATAACATAAGTAAAATGAGAAGAAAGAATAAAAACGGAGTCATTGAAAGGTGGCCTATTTTCACTAATACACAAAAATTACACATAGGTACATAATTTCGATACAATCGTCATCGAAACAATCTTGCGAAACTGTTACGATATAAAACATTGCAAAAAATAGGTACTGGAACATCATTAGCGAAGTGGTATTAAGTAAAATATGACTTTGTCAATGGTTTCATCTGGATCGAATTCGTACCTGATATGTATAATGTCACTCACTATATGTCTATTCAATATTGAAACGATTTTTTGAGAAATACGTATCGAGAAATGAGTAAGTTTAACGATGAATCGACAGTTTGATATGACCAAACCCCACCACTATCCCTCCAAACGCAATAATTGCCTTCCAGAATGTGGTTTCGTCCCAGTTACTATTAACGTTATTTTATGGGGCTTCGTTGCCTCGAGGTTTACTAGCATTAGCCAACGTTTCGTCCTCACCCTGATCTCGTTCAGACACAAACTGAAAACCTTCCCACAATTCAAGGGAGCGAAACGCCATTGGCTGGCAGTCACGGGAGTGAATCACCACTTTCTCGTGTCAGATACGGGAGCGAAATGTCACACCTCTGTGTCACCATCGGAAATGAAACGCCGGATTTTTCTGCAAGGAGGAGCGAAACGCCGGAACCCGTTTGGATGATTGTGAAGATTATTCAACCACGTAATCTGGACGGACGATGCAACCTTTACAATGGCGGGGATTTCAAACTTGCTTAAGTCGCATAAGTAAGTTGTGCAACTGTGCACCCTCAAAATTTGCCTAAAACTGTTTCCCACGGCCTTAATCGAAATTAAATGGATAACACAGGTGTTGAGAGATGATTCTGGTGTTGCTAGTCAGGGAATTAGGGTGTGTAGATTTGGATGTTTGCTTCGAACTTTGTAATTCCTGTTCCCTTATTTGCCGCGATTCTAGGCTTATTTTCATTTCTGGTTGAATAAAATAGCGTTATTCAAGCCGGCCTCATTCTTAACAGTAGTTTTTCTTGGGGGTTTACAAGACACGTTCCGACCAGTTTTTCTGTGCGGCAAACCGTCACGGACTCGTCGCCGTCGCTTTTGGAACCGACATCTTTGTGCAGATTGAACGGACGTGTTCCATGACTGTTGTAACAAGTTCTGCTTGTTGTTTCGGTCTTGACCCCAGTAGAAAATGGAATATTGGTCTCGCCCACGTGTATATCCGGTCGGGAGTCGATTTGTTGAAATTTTAGGAGGAATCCCTGAGGCTGAAGGTCGATTACTTGGAGCAGATAATCAACGGGACATTTTACCCACCAAACCGCCATCCGAACAGTGGTAATCGGATAACCTTTGGAACGAAACAGCTCCACGTTCTTTCACGAGTTTCTCAATAGGATCAATACACCGGGTCATCGCCAGTCGATGGTGGGTGGTTCCATTTGATTAAGCCAAATGAGCCAGTGCGGCCGACACCGATAATTTTTCAAAAGGAAAACCTCTTCATCAGGATCTAATTAGATGCATTCTTCAAGTTCTCTAGGCTTCGAAGACATCAACTTCGGAAAAATATCTAATAGCTCCAAATAGCTTATACTGAACCAAAAAAGTTGGAGAAAATTCATCCTACTGACTCGGGTGAACTAACTGAGTAAGCCAGACTCAAATGAAAACTGATTATTGACTGAGTGAATCGTCAAAAGTATATAAACAAATACCACCGAGAACTACTTCAAATTCACGTTACCTCCAAAATTCGCTCCTATAGCCATACTGCATGACTGGTACTTTTCCAGGTTCAGCCTGAAGTACTGCACAAACCTCGGAAGAGCTTGAACCCACACAGAGATTACAGTATTGTAGATGGGTCTAACGAGTTCCATCAACTTACTTTTGTAATGGGTTACTTTTGTTGTGAATCGCTACCGTCCCTAGGATTCCCATGTTAATACAAATAATGATGTACCTAGTTCACTACAAACTGTTTTTGTAGAAGTTCCAATCACATTGACAGGTTTTCCCAAAGCGTTTTCAGTACAGGAATAGCCATTCCGTGAAAAATATATTTTAGGAAGAGATGTAGCTTCATTCGTAATCAGCATTAGTGGCTGGGGACGTCACAGGTGTAATTCTACTGGGATCTCTCAGTGAGATGTTTTTCTAATGGTTCAAAAGGAGGTGGAGATGGTGTCATTTGCCACAGCCATTCCAGGAACGCTTAGCTGGGGACGAGGTGCTAAAAAAGAGATACACGAGTGATTTCAAGTGAAACCCGACCATTAGTTGCTTCGTCTATGGAAAAAATGTGTCTACTCTTACTCGCTAGTACAATTATTTACACCGTGGGGTGTGTGTTCCTTTAACCATCTGTGTTTTCTCATAGTGCAGTGTACTAGAAATAATGGTTAGAAATGGATAGAAATGATGATGATAAGTAGGTAGGTAAATCATTCACTCCCCGTTCTACGGTACCTGTGTAATAATAATAATAAGAATAATAATAATAAAAAAGTAATAATAATAATAACAATAATAATAGTTAATATAAGGGGAATGATTACATTTTAAAGGAGGGCAAATTGGTAGGTAGAAAATAAAGATAGGGCAAATAAAATTTAAAAAACGCTGCAAATTCGTTGCCACATGGGTTTA
Source organism: Leptopterna dolabrata (assembly GCA_954871275.1). Taxonomy (NCBI): domain Eukaryota; kingdom Metazoa; phylum Arthropoda; class Insecta; order Hemiptera; family Miridae; genus Leptopterna; species Leptopterna dolabrata. The sequence goes on from OX940974.1 coordinate 144,742,092, forward strand.
TTATTCTACTGGACACACCTAGAGAAATGTTGGCTTTTCATTTATTGTTTCTTTCATATGCAATAATTGAAATAGTTATTTTTGATGATTTCCACCAATTTTGGATCCCCAAAACACAAATTACGCTCCAACTTTTTTACAAATTATCTTTGATCATTGATACTGCCATTTAACTGTCTTGATTTACCTGCTAATACTGCTTCTAGTAGTATTAGCAGGTGAATCAAGACAATAAAACCCTTTCTGAGGTCGTGCTATTATACAGATTTATGGTGATTTCAGACAATTTGCCAGGTTCTGACTCACGAAAGAATTTTTTATGAGACAACCTCAATTCTTCATTCTTGGTCAAAATCAACTTCATATTCGGTCTTCTCGCCCTAAAAAACATAGAAAACGATATCTCACAAGCTCATATTCACTAAAACCTCAAAAATCCCTCCAAAACCCCTATTTTTACACTCATTTTTCTTCCATATCACCCCTGGGTGTATGCCGATCGGGCTGCGGAGCTTCGGAGCACAATTAGGATCCATGTGTCTCCAAATGGAGATTCAAACTGTGTGACCAAATTTCAACGTCGATTTAAGGCTGAAACTTCAATAGAACCTCAATTTTCCACTCTACGGTCAAAATGGACATCATATTCGGTCTCCTCGTCCTAAAAAACATGGGAAACGATACATCACCAGCTCATGTTCACTAAAACACCGACAAACCCTATTTTTACACCCATTTTTCACCCATAACACCCCTGGATTTATTCCGATCGGGCTGCAAAGTTTCGGGACACAACTAGGGCCCAAATGGAGCATGTGTGCGAAAGAACGAATTTTTTAGACCGAAAATGAAGCCGGTACACGCGATACGGTGGACGGCGGACGGCCATCGCATTTTGGTTTATTATTCTGTGAATAATACACCTATGTATTCGCTCAGCAAAAAATTTTTATAACAACCCCTCAAAATGTTTTCTTTTCCGTTTCAAGGTGCGTAGATTCCAAAAATGCAATGTCCGTCCGCCGTTTCACGTGAACCGGCTTCATTTTCGGTCTAAAAAATTCGTTCTTTCGCACACATGCTCCATTTGGGCCCTAGATGTGTCCCGAAACTTTGCAGCCCGATCGGAATATACCCAGGGGTGTTATGAGTGAAAATGTGTATAAAAATAGGTACTTTTTGTGTTTTAGTAACATGTTGGTAACATGAGCTTTTGAGATATAGTTTTCCATGTTTTTGGGGACGAGAGGACCGAATACGAAGTCGATTTTGACCAATTGAGTTCTACCAAATGTTCAGCTCCCAAGATTGATTTTTTATGAGTGAAAAACCTGGGAAATATTCTGAAATCACCATCAATTTGTATAATAACACTGGAAAAAGTGTCAACCCGTGGATCAAGACAATTAAATGGTACTACCATTGTTCAAAGATAGTTTTAAAAAAAAGCGTACCTAATTTGTGTTTTAGGGGCCAAAATTGTTGGAAACCATCAGAAATAGCTATTTCGATTATCACGCATGAAACAAACAATAAATGAACACCCAAAATTTCTGCAGGTATGTCCAATAGAATACTAAACCCATGTGACAAGGACTTGGAATCTACGCACCTTGAAACGGAAAAGAAAAAATTTTGAGGGGGGGTTATAAAAAATGTTTGCTGAGCGAATACATAGGTAGGTGTATTATTCACAGAATAATAAACCAAAATGTACATTGTGGATGGGTGGTGGATGCAAGCCCAGGTGCATTGGGTAGGTTTACCCTGTAAGGGGAAGGGGGGGGGGGGTATTTTGGGGCTAGCTCAGGTATGGTATTGTGGATGGGTGTGCCTGGTGGGTGAGGGGTGGGGTGGGCTGAGGTCCGGAGGCGGTAGAATGGGGTCCTTGGTGGGGGGGGGGGGGGGGGGGGGGGTCAGAACTCAACCAATAAGGCCCGAGGGACCTGGCTTGAAACAGGAATGTGCCAGAACATACATTTTGGTTTAGTATTATTTTATGTGTTCTAGTGTTAATTATACAAATTGATGATGATTTCAGACAACTTCCCAGATTTTTGACCCATAAAAAAATGAATTTCGGGAGCTTAACCCTCGTTTTAACCTCAATTCCTCACTTTTTGGTCAAAATCGACTTCATTTTCGCCCTAAAAACATGGAAAAACATACCTCAACAGGTCGTTTTGGTTTATTCTTCTGTGAATAATACACCTATGTAATCGCTCAGCAAAACATTTTTATAACACCCCCTCACATTTTTTTCTTTTCCGTTTCGAGGTGCGTAGATTCCAAAAATGCAATGTCCGTCCGCCGTATCACGTGTACCGGCCTCATTTTCGGTCTAAAAAATTCGTTCTTTCGCACACATGCTCTATTTGGGCCTTAGTTGTGTCCCGAAACTTTGCAGCCCGATTCTTGTATGTAAGAGGTCGCGGGTTTAGATCGCTCGAATCGGAACTGAACAAAATGTGGCTGAAGGCCATTTTACAATAATTACGACGATGGTCGTCTGAGGGATGGTGTAATATGTGTGGAGGTATGGAAAATGAAGGTACGACGATAAATCCACTCACCGATGACGCCGAAGACAGTACTTACCCCCGGCGAGGGTGTGCGGAGGCAGCTGAATATTCGATGGTTGCTGCAGGAGACAGATGGGTGGGCCAATTGTAGATCTACACCCAGGTCACCAAAAAGTGGTAGATATACCCCCGCTAAGCATTGGTTCTTCTACACCGAGTTTGTACACTGAGCTTTTGGTTTATTATTCTGTGAATAATACACCTATGTAATCGCTCAGCAACAAATTTTATAACACCCTCTCAAAAATTCTTCTTTTACGTTTCAAGGTGGGTAGATTCCAAAAATGCAATGTCCGTCCGCCGTCCGCCGTATCACGCTTACCGGCTTCATTTTCGGTCTAAAAAATTCGTTCTTTCGCACACATGCTACATTTGGGCCCTAGTTGTGTTCCGAAACTTTGCAGCCCGATCGGGATATACCCAGGGGTGTTATGAGTGAAAATGTGTGTAAAAATAGGTACTTTTCACGTTTTAGCAACATGTTGGTAACATGAGCTTCTGAGATATCGTTTTCTATGTTTTTGGGAACGAGAAGACCGAATATGAATTCGATTTTGACCAAATAGTGGAAAATTGAGGTTCTACCAAATGTTCAGCTCCCAAGATTGATTTTTTATGAGTCAAAAACATGGGAAATCGTCTGAAATCACCAACAATCTGTATAATAACACTAGAAAAAGTGCCAACACGTGGATCAAGACGATTAAGTGGCACTACCAATGATCGAAGATAATTTTGAAAAAAAAAGGAGCGTACCTACCTAATTCGTGTTTTGGGGGCCAAAATTGGTGGAAACCATCAGAAATAGCTATTTCAATTATTTAACATGAAGAAACAATAAAAGAACAGCCAAAATTTCTGCAGGTGTCCAATAGAATAATAACCCATGTGACAAGGAATTTGCAGCGTTTTTCGTGTCATTTCTTCGAATGGGGAGAGAACCTCAATTAAATCTTTGAGTGTTTTTCCATTCTGGTTGAACATATTTGGTAACTCACGGTCCCAGACCTAATGTTGCTCGAATGGCTTCTTTTAGAAGTACAAAACGTTGAATCATATAAAAGGTGAAGTTCCACCTTGTAGATACATATCTTGAATCAGTCGTTTAGGCTGAGAGTCCCCGTTGTTGGCTTGATATTGTAGAAGTCGCTCTTGGCCACTGTGGCTCCTTTTGTAAAATGCCACAATGGTTTTTACTTTCAGAATAAGTGGTTTCACACAGTCCAATGCCAAAGCTGTTTGCACAGTGAGATTCAAAGGTGTGTGGGTAGCGTCCGTAGTGTTTCCATTTCAAATAGTTTTCGAATGCTTCAGATATGTTGAACGCATTGTCAGACACAGCAAAATGAATTTTTCCTTTCAAATTCCAGTCGGAAATAACAGGATCTACCTCAATGGCTAGATGTTGTGAAGTGTGTTTACCTGACAATAGACCACATTTGAGCAGTACCGATTTGAATTCAAAAGATTTTGTAATATAATGCCCTGTGATTGCCACATAGCTGTCATTCATTCGTGATGTCCAGCAACCAGTATATACACATGGTTTCGGCCTCGCCAGATACTTGATGTTTCACACTTTCAAGGCATTTGTGGTAGACGGCAGGGATCAGTATCCTTGAAATTTGTTTCCGCGAAGGAGGTTCATACCCTGGGATCCACTTGCAGAATTTCCGGGACCCTTCGTCTTCAACTAAACTAAACGGCTGGAAATCTAGTGAAAATAGATCCATCATGTCCCTATCAATCAGCCTTTTCTGGTTAGGCACTAGCTATTTCTGACCGAATCCAGTCAGCACAGTTTGATGCTACTTCCTGGGATTGCTCAGAATACCTTGACTTGTTGATGGTCCTGGATCATTTCTAATGCCTGCTGTTGGAGCTTCTGTCGAGGTTCCAGAAGGATGAAATGATGGGTTTTCCTGTAGATGTATAGCTACATTACCCTCAAGTCCAGTAGGAGGGTCGTCGATATCTATTCGGGTATCTGGTGTAATTATACTGCACGCGGGAGCAGGAGCAGATTCTGAAAGCGACATGGTGACGGATATGTGTCTTCTTTTCTTCAAATTGGTGATCGTCGATTTTTATGAATAGGTTTTCTTGCATTTTGCTATATCATTTGTGGTCTTCTCGAAAACTTTCCATACACCAGAGTTGGGAGGCATGATCAGTCAGTTGGAAAACCTTTAAAAAAACATTAATAAAAACTTTTAATAAAAATCAAACTCAGCAAAACTCTATGAGAGGGAAGTCTTGCCTTATATGCTTTTAACAACAGGCCTTATAATGAACGCATAACTAAATAACTATGAACAGGTAAATAATGAGTTGACGGATGTTTTAGGTTGCTAAATCCTCATGACATACCCTTGAAATAATTTCATTTGTCAGACATTTTTCAATTCCAATAGTTCAATTCCATAGTTTCTACCAATAAACGGTACGAGTGGGGAAACAAGCCGCAGGATCCACTGCACAACCTGGAGCCCCTCCATCCTCTCCCAACAAGGGAGTTGGAAGGAGAAGGCTTCCGGGTCTATAAATACCCGGATCCTGCGCCTTTTAAACCATTCTACGCTTCCTCTAGCCGCTGGCTACTCTCTCTCTTCCTACCCTTGCCTCTCTATCCAATCCTCAAAAGATCCTAGATGAAGGTGGTGGTTCGCCCATAACCTCCTAGGCAATAACACTCAAAAAGATCCCAGATGAAGGTGGTGATTCACTCATGGCTCCTGGGCAACAACATCCAAAAAGATCCCAGGAAAGGGTGGTGATTCGCTCATAACCCGCCTGGGCACATCCAAAAAGATCCTAGATGAAGGTGGTGATTCGCTCATAACCTCCTAGGCACAAACATTCAAAAAGATCCCAGGAAAGGGTGGTGATTCGCTCATAACCCGCCTAGGCATTTCCTCACACCACCGTGATGAAATACGCCAATTTAAATTCATCACATCCTTGTTTCTTACTCTGTTTACCAAGAATTTGCCAAGTTTGGTACTAGATTGAAGGATGAACTTGGTGACCTGTCTTGTGGTGTAGTAGCGATCTTTACGACGGATTGATTTTTTTATCAGTCCAAAATTGCGACCATTGGGCAAGAACAAATGCCCACGTAGTGGTAGCCTGTAAACTATTTTATTGAATCTACCCGAATCTGTTAAGGCCATCAATATGCGAATAAATGTGTTGTTCTTGTTTTGACCCGAGCAATTGAAACGTACGTTGAAACGTAAACGAAAAACGCTTCGGAGTCCTTGTCACATGGGTTTATTATTCTGTTGGACATACCTACAGAAATGTTGGCTGTTCATTTATTGTTTCTTTCATGTGCAGTTATTGAAATGGCTATTTTTGATGGTTTCAACCAGTTTTGGCCCTCAAAAACACGAATTAGGCTCGGCTTTCCCTTTCAACAGATTATTTTTGATCATTGATAGTACCATTTATTTGTCTTGGTTCACCTGTTGATACTACTTCTAGTGTTAATATACAAATTTATGGTGATTTCAGATAATTTATCAGGTTTTTGACTCATAAACAAAGAAATTTCGGGAGCTTAACCTTCGTTACAAACTCAGTTCTTCACTCTTCGGTCAAAATCAACCAAATATTCGGTCTTCTCGCTCTAAAAAACATGGAAAACGATATATCACAAGCTCATGTTCACTAAAACCTCAAAAATCCCTCGAAAACCCCTATTTTTACACTCGTTTTTCTCCCATATCAGCCCTGGGTGCATGCCGATCGGGCTGCCGTGCTTCGGAGCACAACTAGGACCCAAATGGGGACCCGAACTGTGTGCTCAAAAACGACGATTTTAGACCAAAATTTAACGCAAATTTAAGGCTAAAACTCCGTTAGAACCTCAATTTTCCACTCTTTGGTCAAAATCGAGATCATATTCGGTCTACGAGTCCCCAAAACATGGAAAACGATACCTCAAAAGCTCATGTTACTAACATGTTACTAAAACCCAAACGCTGCAAAGTCCTTTTCACATGGGTTTATTATTCTATTGGACTCTTGCAGAAATTTGCTGTTCATTTATTGTTTCTTTCATGTTAAATAATTGAAATAGCTATTTCTGATGGTTTCCACCAATTTTGGCCCCAAAACACAAATTAGGTAAGTACCCCCCCCCCCCCCCCACCATTTGTGTTTTGCTTGTGCAAGGCCATGTCTAAGTGTTTTACATGTTGTAAAGGTTTCGTCCACAATGCTCATAGGATGAAATGTGGAAAGTGTAAGGGGCAATTTCATCTGGAATGTGTCAATTATTCGAAAGAAGAGTACCTCTATCACAAGGAAACCAATGCACCTTGGCTCTATAAGGACTGTGTGAAGGTCAAACGGCTATCGATTAGAGATGAAGCTACTCGTAATTCATCTGGTGATGACAATAATCGATCTGAGAAGGAGGATGATAAGGTGCCAATCGGGGTAGGCACGATCGTCTGGAGGACCTCGATTACGCGGATGACGTCTGTCTCTTGGCACAAAGGTTTAGCGACATGACTCACAAGTTAGAGAGGTTGAGCGAGTTTTCTTCCAAGGCCGGGCTCAAGATCAACGTCAGAAAAACGAGGGAAATCCGGATCAATGTTCCACTGAGGGATCCCCTGGTGGTGGATGGGGGCTCTATTGAACGTGTGGACTCATTCCAGTACCTCGGCAGCAACGTCGACACTCAAGGAGGCGCTGATGGTGACATTAAAAGCAGGATCAGGAAGGCGAATGGTTCTTTTGTTCAACTGTACCCTGTATGGAAGAACAGGAACATCTCTCTGGGGACGAAACTTCGCCTATTCAACACGAATGTCAAGTCAGTGCTCCTGTACGGCTGTGAGACGTGGAAGGTCACTGTGGTTCTTTCCCGGAAGATGCAAGCTTTCGTGAACCGTTGTCTTAGACGGATCTTAGGGGTGTGGTGGCCCGAAGTAATCTCGAACGAGGCACTGTGGGCACGAACGAAACAATCTCCTATCGCAACCGAGATTAGGAAGCGAAAATGGAAGTGGATCGGCCACACCCTTAGAAAGAATGAGGACTCCGTGGAGCGTCGAGCGCTGGACTGGAACCCGCAGGGGTCTCGAAGGATAGGTCGCCCTCGGAAAACGTGGAGGAGATCCGTGGAAGAAGAAGCGAGCCGTGCCGGGAAAACTTGGAGCGAGGTTAAGGTCCTGGCCAGAGACAGGGAAGAATGGCGCAATTTCACACAGGCCCTATGCTCCTGAATTGGAGTGACAGGATATAAGTCAAGTAAGTCAAGGCCATGTCCAAGTGTTTTACATGTTGTAAAGGTTTCGTCCACAATGCTCATAGGATGAAATGTGGAAAGTGTAAGGGGCAATTTCATCTGGAATGTGTCAATTATTCGAAAGAAGAGTACCTCTATCACAAGGAAACCAATGCACCTTGGCTCTATAAGGACTGTGTGAAGGTCAAACGGCTATCGATTAGAGATGAAGCTACTCGTAATTCATCTGGTGATGACAATAATCGATCTGAGAAGGAGGATGATAAGGTGCCAATTGTCTCAGATCAAGAAGGACATGCGAGTGAGCCAGATTCGGATCTACATAAACTTATACTGTCCTTCCGAAATGAAGTACATAAACGATAATAAATTTCTTAAAAAGCGATTGGCGGATAATTCTGCTGAGATAAAAGATCTAAAGGTACATCTGAACACTCACTCAGATTACATCAAAGAGAATACCGATGCCATAGCTGCGCTCCGTAGCGAATTGGCGGCAATGCGTGAGCACAATGATGTCTTGAGAACACGTAATGCCACTCTCGAAACCCGAGTCAAACAACTTGAATCGCAATTCGCGGAAGCTGCGCAGTTGTCATTGGAAAAAACGCTGCAAAGTCCTTGTCACATGGGTTTATTATTCTATAGGACATACCTACAGAAATCTGGCTGTTCATTTATTGTTGCTTTTATGTAAAATAATTGAAATAGCTATTTCCGGTGTTTTCCACCAATTTTGGCCCCCATTAGGTTCGCTCTTTTTTTTCTTTTTTTTTCAAATTATCTTTGATCATTGGTAGTGCCAATATAACTTAAATCACTCGCGGCGGAATAGTGGAAATCCATCCAAAGGGCTGTTTCAAATTTAGTAAGAGGTAATGAGGAAATCAATAGAAAATGGGTTAGTTTACCATATTATGGAGGGATATCACAGAAACTAGGAAATATAATTGAAAAGAGGGGGTTTAGGGTGGGGTTTTATTCTCAAAATTCTCTGAAGAAAATTCTGGGTAATGTAAAATATAAAATTCCGTTAGAGGATAGGAGCGGGGTTTATCTTTTGAAATGTGATTGTGGAGTTAAATATTGTGGTCAAACGGGGCGTAAATTCAGGGAAAGATTAAGGGAACACCAACGATGTTTTAGGGATGGTTCTGGTAATTCGGCTTTTGCTAATCATTTAAGGGAGGATGGTCATGGATTTAACTTCAGTATTGATAGGAACAATTCATCAGTTGAGATAGTTCATCTTTGTAACAAAGGTTCGAAACTGGATGCATTGGAACAATTGGAAATAGTACTTCTGTAAATGAAATAAATTTCCAAAATCATTCACCTTTGATCGATTTATTTCTGCAAGCTTGGTTAGTATCACCTCATGGCGTTTGTTTCCTTTTCCTTTTGTCCTACCTCCTTTCCAATCAGAATGTACCACCCTTCACTAGCGTTGTATTCCAGCCAATCAGGCTTCACCTCCCTTTCACTTCCTTGGCCTCAACAGCCAATGAGATTGCACTACCATTTGTATAAATAGGCGCTCAAGTTCCAGTAGTTTCATTCTATAGTGTACTGACGATAGTCTACAAATTGATGGTGATTTCAGACGATTTCCCAAGTTTTTGACTCATAAAAAATCAATTTTGGGAGTTGAACATCTGGTAGGTACAGCCTGGTGATACGGATATGACACGCGAATCTTCATACAAACGACAATTTGATAGATTGCTTAGCAGCTACAACATGGATTATGTGAAGCTTAATCCTCCACACCATTCATCGCAGTCTAGTTCCTTAATAGACCTAATTCTTGTCAATGATATCAGCTTAGTGACAAATTCCGGCCAAATGCTGCACCAGGGCTGTCGAAGCACGATTTCATTTATTGTTCACTTAACTTCAAAACACCTAAAATTAAAAAAAGAACCATCTTAGTTAGGGATAGAAGAAATTTCAATGAAAAAGCATTCATCCATGAAGCCACTGAGCTGGACTGGAGGAAAGTGATCGATGAACCACATGTCGATAGGAGAGTCGAGATTTTTACCAAATTACTGTTGAATCTGTACGATAAGCATTGCCCAGTGGTTAAAATAAACCCTAAACACTCTCCGGCTCTGTGGATAACTAATGAAATCAGAATTATGATGGCTGAACGCAATTTGGCATACAAAGTGTGGACTAAAACAAAAACAAATGAAAATCATAACATTTATAAAAAACTGCGAAATAAGGTGAAACAACAACTTCGAAACTCTCAAATTCGGTATTTTCAGGGTCTTTTTGGTGTATATACTCGTCCTAAAGATTTCTGGAAAATTGTAAGAAACTTTGGAGTATATAGCAGTAAAAACCAGGACATTTCTACACTTCCTGTAGAGCTTGATACTCTTAATAAACTTTTCTGTAGAGATGTTGGCTCGATAGATACGAGTCAAACTTTAGAAAAATACGCAGTAATAGCAGAAACAAACAACAACAAATTCAAAATGGGAAAAATTACTGAAGAAATGGTACGAAAACATCTGTTTGCCGTAAAATCTGAATCGATAGGTGCAGATGGAATCCCCGTTCAAATTTTGCACATTCTGGCTGATGTTATTGTACCAGTTTTATGTGAAATCTACCAGTGCTCGGTGACTTCTGGCATATATCCATATTTGTGGAAAAAGGCGCTAGTAATGCCATTAAAGAAAATTAATAACCCCAAGTCATGCTCGGATTTTAGAGCAATCAACCTTTTGTGTGCTGGAGGAAAGATCTTGGATAAAATAGTTCATGCAGAGCTAAACGAATTTATTGTTGAAAACAAAATTCTAGATCCCAAACAGTCGGGTTATCGAGTAGGTTATAGTGCTGAAACGGCATTAATAGGGGTACTAGATGAAGTCCGAAAAGCAATGGATGGAAGGAAAGTTACCGTGCTAACCATGATCGATTTCTCGCGAGCGTATCACATGGTGCGCCATGCATCTTGTCTGCTGTGTTAAGATCATATGGGGTGAATGGCACAGAACTTTAGTGGTTTGAATCATATTTTATGCAATAGGCAGCAATGTACGAGAGGCCCCAATGGTACGTTGTCGGCATGGCATGAAGTTCAAGCGGGTACGCCGCAGGGTTCCGTACTCTCGGCCACGTTATTCTCGCTGTTCCAAAACGTTCATGTACTGCACCATATGAGTTATGCTGACGATCTCCAGCTATTTTTGTCTAGCAAAATTGATGACCTTGAATCGTGTGTTGCTAAAATTAATGTTGATCTCGGACAGTTGGTGGTTTGGTGCAATGAGCATGGTATGGCTGTTAACCCACTAAAGAGTAAATCAATCATATTGGGGTACAAGAAAATTTTGGCACAAATAGATTACAGAGGTATCCCCCAAATCATGATTGATAATATACCAGTTCCATATGAGCATAGAGTGAGAAATCTGGGCATAGAGATCCACGATTCGCTTTCGTGGGAAGGGCAGGTAACATCAATGTGCAACAAAATCTTTAAAGGTCTTTACCAGTTGAGACGAAAGGCCATGGATTTTCCGCAATATGTAAAGATACGGCTGGTGCAAGCGCTCTTAATGCCGATTTTTGACTATGCCATATTAGCTTTCTGCGATCTCAACGGAGAGGAGGTAGATAGGTTGCAGAAAGCACAAAATGCGGCTGTACGGTTCATATATAGGGTAAGGTATGATGAGCACATCACGCCATACGAGTACTATGTCAAACTAGGAATGTTGAAATTTGCAGAAAGGAAAAAATTAGCGTTGGCTACAATGTTTTTCAAGGTCATGAAGTTTAGAACACCAGCATACTTATATGATAAAATTAACTTCATGACAGACGTTCAGGGACGAGTTACCAGACAAACAGATTCGAAAATCCAAGTACCATTACATAGAACAACGTTATTTAATAAGTCTTTTATTGTACAGGGAATGTAAATAGATATGACCTGAGTATATCGGTTGAAGAGTTTAAAAACGGCTGTAAGAAAGAATTATTGCACTTGTATGACGAAGAATAATATTTGTTGTGGCTTTAATCTGTTTTAGCGAATTTTCAAAGAAAATGAAGCTATTGCAATGGCTTCGAAATTTAAATAATATAAATTTTTGGAAATTTTCTTCATAGAAATCCGTTTCAGACCATTCTAAAACGATTCCTGAAATTTAACACTTTTTTATATGTATATATATATATATTTATTTATATATGTGTCACTCCAGACGATAACTCTCGATAGAATTGAGATAAACAGCTCAAATTTGCACAAAAAATCTATCTTGGCAATCGAAAGGCTAAGTTCGAAGATGGGCGAAATTGGCCTACTCTAAGGAGGGTTTTGGCGCATTTAAAGTGCGCAAAAATTACCCAAAAATCCCCAAAATGTTATTTTCCAACAAGTGACCCCTCATTTTAAAGGTTTTTGCACTCTGAACACGATGGTGGAATCGGATTTTAGATATCTTGATCCGTTCTCAAATTAGAGCATTTAAAGTGCGCAAAAATTACCTAAAAATCCCCAAAATGTTATTTTCTAACAAGTGACCCCTCATTTTAAAGGTTTTTGCACGCTGAACACGATGGTGGAATCGGATTTTAGATATCTTGATCCGTTCTCAAATTAGAGCATTTAAAGTGCGCAAAAATTACCCAAAAATCCCCAAAATGTTATTTTCCAACAAGTGACCCCTCATTTTAAAGGTTTTTGCACGCTGAACACGATGGTGGAATCGGATTTTAGATATCGTGATCCGTTCTCAAATTAGAGCATTTAAAGTGCGCAAAAATTACCCAAAAATCCCCAAAATGTTATTTTCTAACAAGTGACCCCTCATTTTAAAGGTTTTTGCACGCTGAACACGATAGTGAAATCGGATTTTAGATATCTAAATCCGTTCTTAAATTAGAGCATTTAAAGTGCGCAAAAATTACCCAAAAATCCCCAAAATGTTATTTTCCAACAAGTGACCCCTTATTTTAAAGGTTTTTGCACGCTGAACACGATGGTGGAATCGGATTTTAGATATCTTGATCCGTTCTCAAATTAGAGCATTTAAAGTGCGCAAAAATTACCCAAAAATCCCCAAAATGTTATTTTCTAACAAGTGACCCCTCATTTTAAAGGTTTTTGCACGCTGAACACGATAGTGAAATCGGATTTTAGATATCTAAATCCGTTCTTAAATTAGAGCATTTAAAGTGCGCAAAAATTACCCAAAACTAGGATAATCTTTAAACTCTTACCCCCACCCCCTTAGAGTGGTCAGATTGAAAAATGTGAGAAGTATTAATTGAAGACGAGAGTTCGAAGCAAAAAAGGGGGAGGCAAACGATTAGTACAACTCCTTGAATTTACCCACAGCGATCAAATAAATAAGCACTTAGTACAATTACGTAATAAACAAACGGTAGAATCAGGATGGACAAAACGTACAAATTAAAATAAATACGAAGAGAATATACATAGAAAACCAAATTTTAGACCGAAGTTTTCCTTTATTCAAAACCATAGCCATTAATTCGAATATTTCTTTGAAAATTCGCTCATTAAGTCATGCTGCATGACTGATTTTTTGTAGGTTAGTACTGATCGAGTGAATTGTGCGGCAAGTGAAAATTAAGGAAGTATGTCGTGAGTCCCTCCAGGAATCACTCCTCTAGTAAACTTAAGTTCTCACCAATATTCAACCACGAAAGTTAGGTTCCGTTAATAAACGATACGAGTGGGGAGACAAGCCACAGGACCCAGGGTACACAACCTGGAGCCCCACCATCAACCCCCAACAGGGGGTTGGAGGGAGAGGACTCACTTTCCTATAAAACCCCGGATCCTGCGACTTTAGCTTCATTCGACACTTCCTCTAACCAGCTCTCTCTTCTCTCCTCCTACCTTGCTCTCTCCTCCTCTAAAAGAACCTAGATGTCGGTGGTGGTCAGCCCACAACCGCCTAGGCAACCTCCTCTCCTAAAAGATTCCAGATGTCGGTGGTGATTCGCTCATAACCGCCTGGACACCTACCCTCTAAAAGATCCTAGATGTCGGTGGTGATTCGCTCATAACCGCCTAGGCAAATTCAACCACTCACCTCTCCAAAAAGATCCCAGATGTCGGTGGTGATTCGCTCATAACCGCCTGGGCAATTTCCCTCACACCACCGTGATGCAATTTTAAATTCATCACAGTGGTGAACCCGACGTTCACACAACCTTCTTCCTCCTTTTCCCTTCTCATGTGTCAAACCCCAGTCACAAGTTAAGTTCGGTCCGTGCAGTCAAATTTCAAATTCAAAGTTCTAATTCAGTCAGTCAGTTTAAATTCGCATCTCTTGCTCACCACTCGCACCGCCCGGAGATCGCAACCCTCTCACATCTCCGCTCACCCACTCCCGACTTCTGCGAATTTTAAATTTGATATATAATATTGAAAATTTGAATTTTCAAGTTTCAGCTGCGACAAAACCTGAACCATGGACCCGAACACCCAATCGCCCCCGCTCCTCCGACCGGCCACGCTGCAGCCGCCCGCCGCCACGACAACCGACGCAACAGCCGCTGTCGACAACCCCTTCTCCACCCTCTCGCCACCCGGCACCATCTCACCGACGGCGCCCGCTGCAGCCGCCGCCGCCGCCGACGTCATGACCGCCTCTGCGTCTTTCCCCCTCTCATTACCACCCTTTTACTCACATGACCCCGCATTGTGGTTTTTCCAGGTGGACGCAGCGTTCTCGGCCGCCGGTATCCGCAGCCAGAAAACTCGCTACTCCCGCATCATCTCCCTGCTGCCGTACGACATCCTACTACAGACGTCGGACATCTCCCCCGACGCCGCCGCCGCCTACGACGACCTCCGCGGCCGCCTCATCTCGCTATACCAACCGTCAAAAATCGCACGAGTCGCCGCCCTGTCGCAGCCACAACAACTCGGCGATATGAAGCCCTCCCACCTCTTCCGACGCCTGCGACATCAGCTGCAAGGGATAATGACGGCCGACATCGCCCGGACCTTCTGGTTACGCGCACTCCCCCACCCCATCCAGATGGCGCTCGCCAGCCATCTCGACGGCCCGGACGAACCGCTCCTCTGCCTCGCAGACACGGTACATGACCTCGCCGCATCCGCCAGCGTCAGCGAAATTCGCACCCCCCGCACCGCACCTCCCCCTCGACGAACGGACGAGCCCGCCAAACGCCGCCGGCTCCCCTCCATCGACCGCAATCAACCCCACTCCTCGGAGCGCCGCCGACCCCCCTCCACGGACCGCCGCGGCGCCGGCGCCCGGCCTCCTCCGAACGCCGCCCCACCCCTCCCCAGGACCAGCGGAGGGGGAACTCACCGACCCGTACAACCCCCACCGACACACCCCGCCGCAACAAGACGGCCTACCTCCCCGCCGATACCCCCCCCCCACCGATGCTTTTACCATGTAAACTTCGGTGGGGAGGCCCGAAAATGTCAACCCCCCTGCTCCTTCCCCTCCAGGCAGGGAAACGCCGACGCCCGCCGGTAAACCTGGCGGGCCCCCCTCCTCGCCAACACGGGGGGGACCCCCACCATCCCCCCCCGACCGTCATCTACGCCACCACCACCACCAAGACCCCCTACCCCTCCTACGCCGCCGCCACGGCCGCCAACCTCACGGCCGCGCCTCGCTGCGCCGCCACCTCCCTCTCCCGACCAAACGCCGTTCCCCCACCTCGGAACGGCCCGTCCACGGCCGCCAACCTCACGGCCGCGCCCTCCTGCGCCGCCACAAACCCTTCTCGGCCCAACACCGTTCCCCCACCAAGGAACGGCCCATCTCCTGCCGCCGCCACGGCCGCCAACCACCCCAGCAAGCCCCACTGCAACACTGCAACCCCCACCCGCCCGCCAACCGTTCCCCTACCACGGAACGGGCGCCCCACCAACCGCGTCTCCTTTGCGGGAGACAAACCCTCACCGCCACCACCAACACTCAACCCCACCACCCCTGCTACCAACCCAACAACGACTCAGCCACCCCCAGCCTCCACTGCCGCAATTTTACCCCACTCCACACCCTCCCACCAACGCCTGCTCCTCAAATGCAGAAAATAAAATGTCCCCTTCCTAATCAACACAGGGGCGGCGCTTTCCATCTTCCCCAACTCCATCCTCCGTCGTCAGGCGCGCTGTCACTGTCAAACTCTCTACGCCGCCAACGGTACCACCATCCCCTCCTACCGGGCGTACCGATCATCCGTACACCTCAACGGGCTCGCGTACGAGTGGGAATTTACCGTGGCGGACGTAGAGAAGGCGATCCTGGGGGCCGATTTTTTGGCATATTTCGGCCTCCAGGTTGACGTAAAAAACGCGCGCCTGATCGACCCCTCCTCCAACACACCTATCCCGGGCTACATACACTCCATCAACCAGCCCCCCAATCAATTCCGGACCCTACTCCAACAATACCGCCCCCAGCGCCGCCCCTCAGCCCACATATCCACGATACAACATTTTATCGAGACCTCTGGCCCCCCAATTACCGCCAAAGCCTCCACCCCTTACAACTGACCCATGCCCGAAAACATTTTGACTGCCTAATAGCCGACGGCATCATACGCCCCTCCAAATCCCCTTGGGCTTCGCCCCTGCACATAGTGCAAAAGCCCAATGGGGACATCCGCCCCTGTGGCGACTATCGCCGCCTCAACACCAAGACCACACCCGACCTCTACAACGTCCCCCACCTACAGGACTTTTCATCCCACCTCCACAACACAAAAGTTTTCTCCACCCTCGACATCGCACGGGCTTTTCACCACGTAAACATACACCCCCCTGACATACCAAAGACGGCCATCATTACTCCTTTCGGCCTCTTTGAATATATCAAAATGGGTTTCGGCCTCAGGAACACTGCCCAAACATGGCAGCGTTATATGGATAATATTTTACGCGGCCTCCCTTTTGTTTTCTGCTTCCTGGATGACGTACTGATCGCCTCTCGAACCCCGGAAGAACACCTAGACCACCTGCGCCAGATCCTGGACATTTTTTCCGCCGAAGGACTACAAATCAACACCGATAAATGCGTCCTAGCCCAACCTTCCGTACGCTGCCTCAGCCACCTCGTCTCCGCCGACGGAATCACACCTCTCCCGGACAAGGTTCAAGCCATCAACGATTTCCCCCAGCCCCGTACCGTCACGGAACTCCGCCGTTTTTTGGGTATGTTGAATTTTTACCGCCGCCACATAAAACACTCAGCCCAACATCAACAACCCCTCATACACGCCATCCCCCAACCCGCCAAAAAAAACGACAACCGCCCCATCTCTTGGTCCCCCGAACTCACAACCGCCTTTCAAACTTGTAAGCAGGACCTTGTGGACGCCGCTCTATTAGCCCATCCCGATCCCCACGCTCCCCTTTCCATCACAACCGATGTCTCCGATTGGGCCATCGGGGCAGTGCTCCACCAGCACACTGGCGCCACCCCCCAACCCCTCGGGTTTTTTTTTCAAAAACCCTATCCCCCACCCAAAAGAACTACTCCACGTTCGACAGAGAGCTCCTCGCCATCCACGAAGCCATAATAAAACACTTTCATGACTTCGTGGAGGGCAGGCAGTTCACTGTTGTAACGGATCATAAACCCCTCACGCACGCCCTCCTGCAGAGTCGTAAGTCCGCCTCACCGCGTCGCCTCCGGCAGCTCAAATTTATCGGACAATTTACGTCCGATATTCGCTACCTGCCGGGGGCCGACAACTGTGTGGCGGACGCACTCTCCCGCCCCACCCCCGCGCCGGTGGCGGAGTTACTGCCCTTCCCTTCCCCACAAATCCTTAAATCACATCAGCACCCCGATTCCGACCCAACCCTCTCTAACCTCATCTCCGCCTCCAAACTTCAACAGCTGCCGCCTCTGGAACTCTGGTGCGACGTAACGGCCGACTCACCACGCCCTTACGTCCCACCGGACCTCAGGCGGCAGCTCTTCCTCCATTACCATTCCCTCCACCATCCCGGCATCCGGGCAAGCCGGGACCTCGTAAAAACACGGTACTTCTGGCCCCATATGAACACAGATATACGTAACTGGGTTCTCGGGTGCCAGAAGTGCCAAACATGCAAGGTCTCGGCTCACCCCCATGTACCTCCTCAACCCATTCCCGACTCCCTCCCGTGGGAACACGTCCATCTAGATCTGGTCGGCCCTCTTCCCCCCTCCGAGGGGAAGAGATACTGCCTCACCATGATCGACCATGCAACAAATTGGGTAGGGTGTATCCCACTCGCCCATATTACCGCGGACGCCGTCGCCGCGGCCTTCCTTAATCAATGGATCAGCCGCTACGGTTGTCCGCGGACAATCACGGTCGATCAGGGGAGGCAGTTTGAGTCGGCCCATTTTTCTGATCTCCTCCGTTCCCTCGGGATACAAAAAATCCGCACCACTCCCTATCATCCTCAATCCAACGGGAAAATAGAGCGGTGGCACTCGGTCCTGAAACAAGCCATCTCTACTTCAGCTACATCCCGCTCCTGGACAAAAACACTACCATACGTATTACTCAGCCTTAGAACTTCCGCACGTCCTTCAGACAACACTAGTCCGGCCCAACACGCTTTCAGAGACCCCCTCCGCTTACCAGCCGATATTTTCCCAACACAACACACCCCGTCAATTAACAGGGAGCCGCTACACACCTCAACACCAGTTAACGACACAGCTTATCCGAAACGATTCTACACCGCCACTCACATGTACCTGAAAGAGCCCGGCATGCATAAAACTTTTCAACCCCTTTATGCCAGGCCCTTTCAAGTCATCCGCTCCACACCAACCACCGCAACCCTGTTAATTGACGGGAAACCCCACACAGTCCCGTTAGCCCGCTGTAAGCCCGCCCCTGTACTCCCGCAACCACAAACCCCTATCAGTCTCTCTCCGTCCGCGCACCATGCACCACCCGTTCCGCAACTGCCCGTCACCTCCGTCGCCGTTTCCGGATTTCGACACGGATCCGGAAATGGCGGCAATTCTCCGGGACGTTTTCGCCCCGGACCGCCTTTCCCCCCTACCCCCCTCGCCCGGGCCAACTTCAACGCTTTTAAACTTTCCGCCACCGAGGATCACCGGGTTACCTCCCCGGCCCCGGCAGTGGAAAGTACCCCAGTGGCAAATTCTGCGCGAATTTCGCACAGCTCAAGCCACTGGGGTACACCCCCCATATATCCCCACCGACCCCCTCATGGCCTCCATCCTCCACGAGTTCCGCCTCGCGGAACTCATGCCCCCCCCCCCCACCCCCAGTTCGGCCCACACCCCTCAATTTAGACGTCACGGGCGGAGAGAGCGCCGCATTCCCCCACACGTCCCGGCGGCCCAGTAACCCCGCCCCGCCCCGAGAAATCACGGCGGGGCCTTGAGACGGCGGAGTTCTGCTGGTGTCCAAATAATCCAGAAGCAGAATCCCGCCCCTCACAGCCCCGCCGCGGCCACCCCCAACGTCACCACAACCTCCGGAGACAGCACAGGCTCACCGGCGAAGCGGAAGAACCTCCCGATAGGTCCATTGGTCCTCCTATCGGGGGTACTTCCGCGTCGACGAGGCGCCCCCACACTTCACATCCACCACACCTACACCCATCCACACCCCACACCCTATCCATACCCAAGGAACGGCGGATTTCCGCGCACCCCCAGAATGTCATCCCAACACAGCTACCACGACCCATTGTAAATATTGTAAATATCCCCTGTACATATTGTAAGAAACCACTGTAAATATTGTAAAAAAACCACTGTACATATTCTAACCCTATATCTAAGTCTACTATTGTACATATCCTAAATACTATATCTTACTCACTATTGTATCTTACTTACTCACTACTGCATCTTACTCACTATATCTTACTCACTATTGTAAATACTATATCTACATACCACCACCAATTGTCAATCCTATACCTAATATTACTTGCTACCTAATACTACTCGCTAACATTTGTACACATCTTCTTCCAACTCATTGTCTCTCACCCACCTATCTATGTAACTACTCATGTACTACTCATCTATGTATAACTCACCAACTTCTTATGTAACTACTTATGTAAATACTCTTAATCTTAAGTGCACTTTCACCTAGAGTTAAGGATGACGCCCTCAGCACTCACCCTGTTGCCTTGGCCCTCAGCCCCTGTCACCTTGCGCCTTCAGCCCCATCTGCATCATAGCCCTCAGCTCTCCTCGAATTTTGGCTCAAACTGGGGGGACCTCTGTCGTGAGTCCCTCCAGGAATCACTCCTCTAGTAAACTTAAGTTCTCACCAATATTCAACCACGAAAGTTGGGTTCCGTTAATAAACGATACGAGTGGGGAGACAAGCCACAGGACCCAGGGTACACAACCTGGAGCCCAACCATCAACCCTCAACAGGGGGTTGGAGGGAGAGGACTCACTTTCCTATAAAACCCCGGATCCTGCGACTTTAGCTTCATTCGACACTTCCTCTAACCAGCTCTCTCTTCTCTCCTCCTACCTTGCTCTCTCCTCCTCTAAAAGAACCTAGATGTCGGTGGTGGTCAGCCCATAACCGCCTAGGCAACCTCCTCTCCTAAAAGATTCCAGATGTCGGTGGTGATTCGCTCATAACCGCCTGGACACCTACCCTCTAAAAGATCCTACATGTCGGTGGTGATTCGCTCATAACCGCCTGGGCAATTTCCCTCACACCACCGTGATGCAATTTTAAATTCATCACAAAGTATTTACAATCATTTTCAATGAGTGAAGTGACTTTATGTTTTTTTTTTTTTACTTTAGAGATCTAAGAATAATGTAAAATATATATGATTGTATCGAGGAATGTAAAATTTATGTTTTTGCCAGGGGAGATGGAAGAGAGGGCCACTAGGCCCTAATCTCACCCTGGTTGTTTAAATAAAACGATCAATCAATCAATCAATCAATTTGTAGAATAACACTAGAAAAAGTGCCAACAGGTGGATCAAGACAATTAAATGGTACTATCAGTGATCAAAGATAATTAGAAAAAAAAAGGAGCGTACCTAATTCGTGTTTTGGGGGCCAAAATTGGTGGAAACCACCAGAAATAGCTATTTCAATTATTTTATATGAAAGAAACAATAAATAAACAGCCAGCATTTCTGCAGGTATGTCCAATAGAATAATAAACCCATGTGACAAGGACTTTGCAGCGTTTTTGGAATCTACGCACCATGAAACGTAAAAGAAAAAATTTTGAGGGGGTGTCATAAAAATTTTTTGCTGAGCGATTACATATGTGTATTATTCACAGAATTATAAACCAAAATGACCCAATTTTGAGGGGAATACGAGAATTACCAATCATGCAGCATGGCTATAAGAGCGAATTTTCAATGAAAGCGGATGAGCGGATTTTCTCGCTACTGTGTAACAAGGTGATATAACGAGAAGCTTGCGTAAAATTACCTATATAATTTTTTCGTGATTATAGCAATTTTTTGCTGGTTTTTTATCCTTATAAAGTCAAATTTTACCCGCTCTTTTCTTTTTTTCAAGAAAAATATTTTCATCGTTGAAATAGTCTCTCTTTCTGTCGTGAATCACCATCCCACACAACGTCAGGTGAATTAATATGGATTTTAGCACTTAATACCAATTTTTGTATCCAAGGCCAGATATCTGGCGTGAGACATGAATAAATATATTCCTATATAAATATATGTATTATAATATATAATACACATCAATTTTTGTTAAAATTTACGGATGAATTCGGGATAATCGGCAACGGATTTGCCTATTAAAACATTTCAAAAATTCATATCCTGAAAATTCTTATTGCAACAGCTTCCTTCTCTTTGAAAATTCTCTAAAAAGGAGCGAAATTAGTGCTTCAAGAAGCGCTTAAGTAAGAACGTTAAATTATTAATGAAATGAAATATTTTAATGAGTTTACTCCGTTTAATTCAAATGGTTGAATCAAAATTTTAAGAAATCGTCATTCCTCTGAGTTATAATCATTCCTCTGTCAGGTCATCAGATTAACCTGATTATCTGAGTCAGTTATAGGATTATGTGGTCCCTCTTCGTAAGTAGGTCCGCGGGTATTAGAACTACAATTTAGATGTGAATATTATGTTGGATTACGTTGTTAGTAAATTATAGACCAAGTTGATCGGAATTTATCCAAGGGTGTTATGGGTGTAAAAATAGGTGTAAAAATAGGATTTTTTGGTTTTTTAGAACATGAGCTTGTGAGGTATAGTCATCCATGTTTTTTAGGATGATAACACCGAACATGAAGTCGGTTTTGACCAAAGAGTGGAAAATTGAGGTTTTAACGAAATTTAATAATAAATTTACGTTAAATTTTGATCTAAAATCGTCGTTCTTCCGCACACAGTTTTGTCCCCCGTTTGGGAATAAATTGGGGTCCTAGTTGTGCTCCAAAGCTCGGCAGCCCGATCCGAATAAACCCAGGGGTGTTATCGGTGAAAAATGAGTGTGAAAATATGTTGTTTTTTCCTTTGTAGGGCGAGAAGACAGAATATGAAGTTGATTTTGACAAAGAGCGAAGAATTGACGTTGCAACGAAGGTTCAGCCCCCAAAATCCATTTTTTATTAGTCAAACACCTGGGAAATTGTCTGAAATCACCATAAATGTATATAATAACACTAGAAGTAATATCAGCAGGTGAATCAATAGAAATAAGCACTATCATCGATCAAAGATAATTCGTAAAAAAATAGGAGCCTAATTCGTATTTTTGGGCGCCAAAATTGGTGGAAACCATCAAAAATAGTTGTTTAAATTATTTCACATGAAATAAACAATAAATGAACAGCCAACATTTCTGTAGGTAAACCCATGTGACAAGGACTTTGCAGCGTTTTTACCCTACTGAAGAAGAAGTTAGCAAAAAATAAACGTTCACGACGTGTTCATGGTGGTTTCCTACCACCGTGTTAGCTCCCCTCCCATTTCTCTCTGCAGTGGGAAGTCTTGTAGTAGGCGTTGCAGCCGTGCCCAGAGCACTGTGATACACGCTGAACGATCTTAGGAGGATTTGAATGAAATGAGGAGCCATAAAAAGAGAATGGAAGATGAAGCCAGGAAAAAAATGGATAAGGACTTTACATCAGACCGTATAGACGAGATACAGTGACACTGGAAAAGATAAAGGGTTGTATATCTGACCCTACAAGCAAACGGGGAAGGTATTACGGATGAAGATTGGATAAAAAAAACTAGCCATTGCGCTCCCCAATCGTCCTTCGACTAATGATAGTTTGCATGGAACTCTTTTGACAGAATATTGGTTAGATGGAAATAAGTTCCTCTATTTCGATAGCTCTGCGGCAATTTAGAATCACCGATCGAACGGAAAGTGTCAAAAGCCAAAGTCAAAAAATCAGTCATGCAGCATGACTTAATGAGCGAATTTTCAAAGAAATATTCGAATTAATGGCTATGGTTTTGAATAAAGGAAAACTTCGGTCTAAAATTTGGTTTTCTATGTATATTCTCTTCGTATTTATTTTAATTTGTACGTTTTGTCCATCCTGATTCTACCGTTTGTTTATTACGTAATTGTACTAAGTGCTTATTTATTTGATCGCTGTGGGTAAATTCAAGGAGTTGTACTAATCGTTTGCCTCCCCCTTTTTTGCTTCGAACTCTCGTCTTCAATTAATACTTCTCACATTTTTCAATCTGACCACTCTAAGGGGGTGGGGGTAAGAGTTTAAAGATTATCCTAGTTTTGGGTAATTTTTGCGCACTTTAAATGCTCTAATTTAAGAACGGATTTAGATATCTAAAATCCGATTTCACTATCGTGTTCAGCGTGCAAAAACCTTTAAAATGAGGGGTCACTTGTTAGAAAATAACATTTTGGGGATTTTTGGGTAATTTTTGCGCACTTTAAATGCTCTAATTTGAGAACGGATCAAGATATCTAAAATCCGATTCCACCATCGTGTTCAGCGTGCAAAAACCTTTAAAATAAGGGGTCACTTGTTGGAAAATAACATTTTGGGGATTTTTGGGTAATTTTTGCGCACTTTAAATGCTCTAATTTAAGAACAGATTTAGATATCTAAAATCCGATTTCACTATCGTGTTCAGCGTGCAAAAACCTTTAAAATGAGGGGTCACTTGTTAGAAAATAACATTTTGGGGATTTTTGGGTAATTTTTGCGCACTTTAAATGCTCTAATTTGAGAACGGATCAAGATATCTAAAATCCGATTCCACCATCGTGTTCAGCGTGCAAAAACCTTTAAAATGAGGGGTCACTTGTTGGAAAATAACATTTTGGGGATTTTTGGGTAATTTTTGCGCACTTTAAATGCGCCAAAACCCTCCTTAGAGTAGGCCAATTTCGCCCATCTTCGAACTTAGCCTTTCGATTGCCAAGATAGATTTTTTGTGCAAATTTGAGCTGTTTATCTCAATTCTATCGAGAGTTATCGTCTGGAGTGACACATATATAAATAAATATATATATATATATACATATAAAAAAGTGTTAAATTTCAGGAATCGTTTTAGAATGGTCTGAAACGGATTTCTATGAAGAAAATTTCCAAAAATTTATATTATTTAAATTTCGAAGCCATTGCAATAGCTTCATTTTCTTTGAAAATTCGCTAAAAGATAGGATAATGATTTTAAATCCAGATACAGATTGGGCGTTTGGATTTCCCATAAACATAATTATTATTAAAGAGCCTCCACCGATTGTAATACAAATCATACATAAGGGATTTTGACAACTCTAGAATAGCGAAACCATCGTAAATCCAACGTCCAAGGTCTGTTATTTATGTAAGTGCTGTTGAATATATGAATGTATAAGTAGGAATGTGTAAGTATGTCATTATTTGGCATCGTAATTTGGCATCTGCCCGTGAGATTTACAATAAAACAATAAATGAATTTTAGCCGTCAAACGGCTCACACCCATGGTGGCCCATTCAATCCAAACGATTATTATTGAAATTATAAACGATTAGTAATGCTGTAAGACCGGTTGACCGCTTCAATTCCATTAGATAGTAAGGAGTCGAAGCATTAACAAGCCAATGATATTTGATATGAATTCGGATACGGGGGGTTTGTGCTGTAATGCCTCCCCATTAAACGTGCGACCTTCTTGGCGCTAATGCGTATGCACGTCAGGTTAGCATGTTCCGCCAACAACCCACTTTGTTTCAAAGTTCAATTTACGTTACTCACGTATAGCTAGTTAGAACCAACTTCAGGACACGTGGGACATTGAGGAACCGAAGGTAGGAGGAATATATCCAGTAGGTATTAGGTCCAATCAACATCTTTATTTGATGAGGATATTATTACACATACGTCTCACGTTGACATAATGAACAACTATGAACCATCCTTCCGGTTCGTAGGTACTGCATTCATTGCTCACTCCAGACCATATTTGACCTTGAGTACATGATAAAACCTCCACATTTCGCCAAAATAATCGTATTGCCAGACACAAAAGGATGAGTTCAAGATGAGTAATTTTCAAAAATTCTAAGGGGGTCAAATTTGAGTTTTTAGGGGTAAAAAATCGGAAAAACTGCTAAAATTGCGAACAATTTATATAAAATCACTGTAAGTGGTGTGGATGGGTATGTAAGGACAGAAAAATACCATTTCAGTTGTTTTTCATATAGAATAGGGGTCAAATTTGTTTTTGTTTTTTTGTCAAAAATCAATATTAATTCTCCTGACGTTGTGTGGAATGGTGATTCAAGAAGGAGGCCCTATTTCGATGATAAAAATATTTTTCTCAAAAAACAGTGGGTTAAAATAGACTTTACAGGGGTCAAAAATAGGTAAAAACTGCTAAAATCATGGAAAAAATTATATAATTTTACCATCAACAGAGAAACGATTTCTCGTGAGATTTCTGCCTTGGATGCTAATAAGGGTATGGGTCCGGATGGTATTCCACCGGGTCTTCTTAAGAACTGCAATGAAAGTATTTCTCTGCCCTTATTTTATCTCTTCAACCGGTCCCTTGATCTCGGTATTGTTCCTTCTAAATGGAAATTGTCCTATGTAACACCCATTCCAAAGAGAGGTGACCCTTCTAATGTCGAGGAGTATCGCCCGATCTGCTCAATCTCTTCAATTCCCAAATTATTAGAAAAAATAATCGTTGACCGTATAAGACCTTTAATAATCAGTCATCTCACTTTGCATCAGCATGGGTTTTTGGCTAAAAGATCAACGGTAACTAATTTACTTAGTTTCCAACAATTCATATTTAAAGATGTTTTGACAAGGTCCCTCATTCGCTATTGCTTAGCAAGATGAAATCTTTTGGATTTTTCGGTCCACAACTAAAGTGGTTCTCCAGCTACCTATCAGGCCGTTTCCAAATTGTGAAACTTAAATCTTCATTGTCTGCTTCGTTCGCTGCCACATCGGGAGTGCCGCAGGGTTCACACGTTGGCCCTTTTTGTTTTCTTATTTTTGTTAATGATATTGTATCGATTTTTCGAGATAATGTGTATTTTTCTCTTTTGCTGACGATTTAAAAATTTATTCTATGGTGGGGTCAGGGTCTGATTGTTTGAATATTCAGAGTGCTCTCGATTCATTGTCGGTATGGTGTGTAAACAATAATTTGTTTATGAATGTTGATAAGTGTGCGGTCATAATCTTCGGTCGATCCGCCAACCAATTGTTGTTCGACTACACTTTTAATAGTGTGAGTTTAAACCGAGTAAATGAAATTAAAGGCCTTGGTATAATCTTCGACTCGCGGTTGACATTCGTTTCTCATATTGATAGTGTTTGTATGAGGGCGATGAGGTCCTTGGGGTTTTTGAAGCGTCACACTAGGGATTTTACCGATATCAAGGCTTTGGTCGCTCTGTACAATGCACTTGTGCGTTCTGTGCTGGAGTATGGCTCGATCATCTGGTCCCCTTTCTATGCGAATGCGAGCGAGCGGATTGAGCGTGTTCAGCGTGGTTTTGCGCGGTACGTTGCCTTTAAGCAGCGCATCGATTGGCTTGGCTTTGATTATAGAAGTGTCCTTCGGCTTTGTGCCATTGACACTCTTGATCGGCGTCGCCAGATCGCGGACTGCGTGTTCATCTTCAATTTGATTCATAATAAGATTGACTGCCCCCACCTGCTGCAAATGATTAATATTAATTTATTTTATTTTTATTTTATGTCCCGTCCTGTACCTACCACTAACTATTTATTTAATAATCCCATTCTCAGAGCACAGCGAACCCTAAACCGTTTGGTAGCGGATGACGGTTTTGATTTGTTTTACGACTCTATTGGTCATCTGAAAAGATTAATTCGGAATAGCATTTAATTTAGTAACGCATATATTTATTTTGTATAGTTTTTGATTACTTCTCTTTTTTTATTTCCTTTTTCTGTACTCTGTACGAGGCTGTGTTTTTTATACTGTTTTCTCTTTGTAATTGGGCTTTGCCCGTATATTTCTAAATAATAATAATAATAAATAATTTTACGAAAGTGGCATCTCGCTATATCATCTTTTTACACAAAGGGGCGAACAGTTATTCGGAAATTCGCTCTTATAGCCATGCTGCATGCCTGGGACTTCCTTGTCAATGGACCAAGGGTGGGCCTGAATAACATACTGGTCTTGTTAACCCTTGTCAACTCTCGAATAATTTATATTCGGAGACATAACGGGCGGGCTGTGAAAATTTGGTCCAATACATGCACTTTACTTTGGCTTTTTAGGACGTCCGTCGGTTGTAAGAGACGTCCTTGTGTATTTGATCTGGTCAGAGGAGGACAACGCTCAGCCGAGAATGAAAAGAACAACATTCAAATCCGTTTCAGACCATCCTGAATCCAAATCTGCGCATGAGGGGGAAAAACTGTGTGTGTGTGTGTGTGTGTGTGTGTGTGTGAGAGAGAGAGAGAGAGAGAGAGAGATAGAATCTTGTTTATTTCTTTTGTGAGGGGGTGGGGGGGGGGGGGGAGAACGCGGGATTTTCTGCAAATCTTGTGTCCGCTGCCCGTATTCTCCACTTCTGAAGCTGCCATACGACATAGGTATCAATCAATTTATTCACAATAATCTTGGGCGTAGTTATGATGATAACATCAAACATGTGCGTAAGCTGTTCATATCGCGTCACTAGTCACGAAAGTAGGGAATTAAATTGCACAATGAATTCATCATCATCATAGATCAATTAGGTAATCATAAATATATCATATATACAGGGTGTCCCAGTTCCTTCAGGAGAAACTCAGGGAACCGATTTTACTGTTCATTTGGAACAAAAAATGCTCTGTAGAAATTTTTCGAAAACTTCTTCGTTTTAAAGATATCCGACAATTTGTGTTTTCCCAACTTTTCATTAACTTACCACATAAAAACGCTAATGAATTCGAAAATGTTGCAACAAATCCAATTACACCGTTTGAAAAAACGTTAAATTTTCTGTAAGATTCTTCTGTTTTCAATGATCAGAGTTACTTAAAATGTTGGCCAGCATCAGTAGGAACATTTGAAAATTTCAAAATTTAAAATTGTGAAAAAGATTGTACGTTCTACTGAGGAAATTTAAATTTGACAAGTTGTTGGTATTTTTTTTTGGTAACCTCAGTAGAACGTACAATCTTTTTCACAATTTTAAATTTTGAAATTTTCAAATGTTCCAACTGATATTGGCCAACATTTTAAGCAACTCTGATCATAGAAAACAGAATAATCTTACAGAAAATTTAACGTTCTTTCAAATTGTATAATTGGAATTGTTGTAGTCGCAATATTTTCGAATTTTTTAGCGTTTTTATGTTTTAAGGTACCTAATGAAAAGTTGAAAAAACACAAATTGTCGGATATTTTTAAAACGAAGAGCTTTTCGAAAATTTTCCACAGAGCATTTTTTGTTTCAAATGAAGAGTAGAATCGATTCCCCGAGTTTCTCCAGAAGGAACTGGGACACCCTGTATAGGTAATTCCAGAAGATCTGCAATGAGTGACAGGGACCTATACACTACCGTAAGGGACGTCAACTGTAATGCATGCATCATTCTACGGGATGTTTAGAGGCAAACAACGGTACCTATTTAAGCGCTTTTTTTGACGAAGCATATCAATTTTAATAGCGGCCATCGCTCAACGAATTTTCCCCGTGATGTCTTTTGTTGCTATGAGACACAGTAAAACATCGGGATGTTTGCCATCGTGAGAAACCTAAGACGGGAAACATGTCCCTTCCATGTCCTGAACAATTCTTGATTTAAAATTCAGATGCTATAACTGAAAATGGGGAGAGGAGGTTTCCTTTGTTGAAGTTACCCGTGAACCCCCATCTTAAAGGAAATAAGTAAAGTGGTGGCGGGAGGGTACCCAAGGGATATCCTGGGACACCCAGTAAACAGTCACACAATTGTGAGGTAATCTTACGGGGTGTGGGCCGAGATGAACGACGAAAATACATATCTGAGGCAACGTGAAAGAAGCGTAGGGGGACGACAGTAATGGCAGCCACCTCGCATAACGGTTATGCAAGTTGGGCATATCACATGACTACACTGTGGTATCACCAACCGCGACCTGCTCGGCTCACATCACAAGTGGTGATCACATTTTATACGGGCTCTGTCGCCCATTCATCTCCTCCTCCAACATCATCCAAGCTTCGCACCTTCTCCTGGCATCGGGGGCAAAACCCCTCCCGAGTCTCTTGTAATGGCAGGGTAAAAATCCACTGGCACGCGTACAACTGGTATCTTATAATAATTTCGTTGGTGATGATTAGATCAGGTAATCAGTACGAATTCAGTGAAAGATGTTGTATACATCATGATGGAAACTCTTTCGCTCTGTAAACCTTCTGAACATCCGTTATTGCTTAATATAGCAGACGATTCTGTAAGCTGAGGCACTTAACGTGTCTCGAGGAACACAAATAATTTTCATGTGAGACCGGGATATCAGGGGGTGAGAGATAACACAATGATTAATAGGTGAAGGAAGTAGGTAAGTAATAAAGGTGACGATCGGGGGATAGAAGTGTCACCACTGTTTTATTTATGATCCGATTTGGGAAATCGATACCTGGGTGATAATCCTACGTAAAAATTAACATTGAAAATGGAAAGGATTCCGAGAGTTCTGAAGGAGATGGACGGGTTTTTATTGAAAATGAGTGTTAATTTATCTACCTATCTGCACACCTATACCATGTTTTTAACGATAAATACTAATGGGGGGGGGGGGGGGACCTTTGGACCTTTTGAGTTCTTCAAAAATTATTGTATGCGCTATGGTCACTGATTATCCTTATCGTCAGTTGAAGACGATAAGTATAATGTGTAGTTGTATTTCATTTATCGTTAGTTAAAGCTTAAACTTTAATCCTGTTGCAGGTTTGTCCCAGCTGGAATAATTAGGCGATTTCAGATACGAAATTCCTTGAAGGGATCCAGTTCTGAAATTTGTTTAAAAAAGTAGATAAGTACAATACCGATTCTATAGGCCCGTATGTTTAGATTAATATTAGGTGGGAAGGTACTCAAAATAAACTCATGGTAGGGATAAAATATCTGCCTAAAATATCTATAATAACTCGTGCCTAAAAGATCCTTCCCAAATAAGAAACTATTCAAATGGTGAAATTGTCAATTCGTTCAAAAAATATTTTAAAGCTAATGCAATTGTTAGCCAAAACTAAATCTGTAAGGTACTAGCAGTTTATGAGAACGAACAGGATTTTTTAAGAAAAATTTAGCTGTTAGCTATTAGCTGACAGCTACAGCTAAAGCTATTAGCTGCTAACAACAACTATTTTTGTATAGCTAAAGCTATTAGCTGTAAATTTTAACTAACAGCTAATTTAGCTGTAAAATTTGGACAGCTAATTTTAAAAATTTAGCTGTTAGTTAAGCCAAATTTCAGCTAATTTAGCTGTAGCTTTTAGCCGCTTGTTCTGTCGTGCAAACATTGTTCTTGGTCGTTTCGAGTTTTTCGGTTCCTTGGCGAATAACATACTCCCATGTCCCTAGACACCAGGTTCTTATTTTGTTCCCAGACCCCACCTAGCCCCGTAAGCTTTTTTTTACTTTTAAACAACTACGAAAAAATATACCAATCACGTACGAGCAAGTAGGTAGTCACCAAGGAAACATGGGGTTGATGGATTGAAAACTATAAATCTGAAAAGGGTTATTTATAGGAATTCATTTCATCCCCTCAGAACGGGCGAGCCTCGTGTTTTCATTGAAGTTTTTGGATGAACGCAATTTTCAGATCTACGCAGCAACGCACCATCTTTTCGCTATTTTGGGCAATCCAGAACTTTTAGTCTGATTGATGAAAAATCTCCTACATTTCATCTAGTGAAATGTACCTATTATAATTATGTCCTATGTGGATTTCTCTTTATTTTTCTCATGCGCAAGCTCCTTCCGTCTTTGAGATTTATTATTTTACACTCTTTTGAAAAGAAGGCGTCGCTATCCCTGCAGTAGGTAAATAAAATTACATCAATTTCTTGCTGGAGGTGTATGCTGCGGCAAAGTATGCCAATGTGTCTTCTAGAATGATGAATGAAACACATTTTGACAACCAATTTTCCTTATGCTAAACCAAAGGTATAGTGTAGTTAGGGAAGATGATAGTTCATAAAATTGGCTAAATTTTCAAAACAAAATCCGGGCCGAGTCAAGTTATCCGTGGATCACTGAACCGCATGTTAAATCACAATTCGGTCCAATTAGTACTTTATTTATATGAAGCAAGAATTCCGATTTGGTGGTGAGGAATAATTGGTCCCTGTTTCAGCACCCTCAAAACCCTCGCATCTGACGGTGGACTTTAATATCTTCTTTCTCGTGTTTTCGTTTACCTACTCTCTCGTTTCCAGAGAAATATTGGGCTGCGGCGAATGTTACTGACGGTCGAGGGGATATAACAACATTCGGCCCCGAAAAAAAAGACCCGTAGAGGTTTTACACTCCTGTACCTCGCCCGCCCTTCGATCTGTAGCACCCTTGTATCGATCTTCTTAGCTGACCATCTTTCTCCGCGGTTGCGAATAAAGAAAAATATGTGCACATTGCGTCCCTAGAAATATTTCGATAGTACAGAGTCCGTTGGGGTGAATAGGAGCACTGTGTAATTCAGAACAAACGCCAACGGTTAGGATTGCAGAAAGTAGAACGGAATGGACTGGAAGGTTTAGAGCGTAGCCGCCAACTTGCTGCAGTTTTACAAGCAGTTTTCGAGCTTACTATAGCCAGCTCAAAAAAATAATGACTGCCGAGAGCGCATTCTTCTGGCCGAGGCCGAATTGTACCAGCAGTTGACAGCAGAGCTTTTTCTATTTTCCCCCTCGTTTTCCCGTCCTCTGAAATGGCATAATGCAGCCGTTCTGGGCAGCGGGAGCAGTATGTCATTTTAGGGACGGAAAAATGGGAAAAGTTTGGCTGTCAACTGCTGATACGAAGTTCGGCCTCGGCCAGAATAATGCGCTCCCGGCAGTCATTACTTTTTTTGGGCCGACTATAACGCCGTATCAGTTGAAACTGAAAACCCGTTTTCCGAGTCCACAAAAATTATATTTTTCCACTAGACAATATCGAAATGAGACATTATTTTTAATCAATAGGAAGTTGTTCAGTTAGCAGTGCCCTGCAGGATTTCAACAAGCTCTTGCTCAATCTAGGACCTGTAAAACTGCCATTCAAGACATAATAATAGTTTGAAAGGCGGTTTGTTTTGGAGGCAGGTTGGTAGGTTCACATCAGGTTGTTTGAAATGAACGGTCAAATCTTTCAGAAGCTTACTCTGACTCCGTCCTATCCATATCCTTGTATGGCTCAGCAGCAGCAGCAGCCTTCCGTGTTATGCGCTTATTGTCCACGAGTTGTATAGGAATAATATACTTCGCGAACGGAATACAATCATGTGCACAAGCTTCAGAATTGAGCTGATGTCCCAATTATTCACAGGATTCTGTGGATTCATAAATTGTTGACCATTTTACCGAATCTTCGAAGGTATTGCATTGCAGGAATTCAAAATTTTTAGTTAATATCAGTCTTCCATTTCGCACGTGCAAACCCATTTTCATGGCAACATAAATCAAACCATTGTAAAGTTCAAGAGTTTACTTCCTTACTACCGCGCTGTGGGAGTAATGTATCAGGGTAAGAACTGAAAGAAGCTATTTTACTATGTCGCGCAAAATCAAAATTTATACTCGCAATTTGCGCTTCTGATCCAAGTCCTCGTTGGTCACGTATGAATTTTGCCACATTCTCATCAACACTGCGCATGCGCACTTTTTTTAATGCGCAAACGTGAAAAAGTCTCACAAACCAATGGTCTAAATTGGCTCAAATATTGATGGTAGTTCGGGTTAGATCCTTGTTGGTCCCATATGAATTTCGTCGCATTCGTATCAGTAGTTGCGATTGCGCATGCGCACAGGTGAAGACCGTTGAACCCCCATAACGCACAACCCAATTGTCCAACCAAACCATCTTTATTGAATGTGGTCCGATAGTCTCCAGTATATATTTCGAGCACTGTTCAAAGCTTGTTAATACGGGGAACGTCGCCTCTTCCATTTCCCCAATGGCCCGTATTGTTAGTTTTTTTAAATCCTCTCTTCCGAACTATCCTAGAAAATATCCTACAAAATACTATCCATTAAGAACACGGACAACTAATTCCACCCCCAAATTACCAAGGCCGAGTCATGCAATCCATGGATTACTACCATATGTTTTGCCGTGCAGGACTGGGGATTCCAGCTTGTCCGACATCGATAGGCTTTCGAAGCACTTTTTATACCAAATTTAGCGAACGCGAACGGCTAGAAACGACTACGACTTGACAACGATCTGAACAACACTAAACCAACCTTCACCAACATTCACCCAATGAAGGAAGGAGTCACCTTATGTCAATCTAAATTTGACTGTGCACTGTTTAGATTGTGTACGTTTTCTGTCCTCTCCGCAAACAGTAAATGACAACACATCGCTGAAAATAACGGCGCCTACCCACGCAATAGAGCATCTTATCAGAAAAGATAGAGCAAAAGCGAGCGTCTTAACATTGGCTGGGATATGAATGTCCAGGGACCGACGGAAAAGAGCGTCTTAAGCCAGTTTTACTGTATTTATTCATTTATTTACTATGAAAAATCAGAAGATTACTTCATTCAACTTATAGTTCTACTTCCCAGATTCGTGGGAAGTGACGAATCATAGAAAAAAAACCGATGAAGCTCTTATCAACATATAACCGGTTTTTTCAATAAATGCGTCAAGGAAGTGTTCGTTTATGGAGTTGTCAGGAAGTATAATTAACTTCATCTCAAAGTCGTTAACACTGTTTCAAGTCACCGATATATGCATGTGCTTGTTAATGTCAGCAGTGAGCAATCTAAACATCGAAGAGACGAAATCTTTATCGATCTTCATCAGTGTGACCCTGCGGAATCTCAAAACCACCGGATCAGTTATTTATATTACCGCCGACTGACGTTGTTTTCCCAGCAGGAAACACTGAAAATGTGGTCAATTAGTTGGATAATCGTGCCTCATTTATATGTACGAAATCGTCGTTCAACGAGACCTAAATACAATTTATCCTACTACCTATGTTGTTATTACTTATTCTTGTGTTATTATTCGGACTATTTCGTATATGTTCGAATGTTAGACGATGTTCGAATCACGATATCGACCGAGCCCTGTCAATTTCCATTATTTCTTTTTGCTTCAATCAATCTCTGATGATCGTAACTTGTGTGTTTCTTCTCCATCTTGTGTAATGGATCACACGTTTGTTGCCAAGTCCAGTATGGGCAATTCCCGAAAATTGTATCAGTCAAGCCCCCTTATTTGCAATTTATCCAGTCCAATTTCGCCCTTCAGAGAAAGCCTTTTGAATTTGTATATGTCGATTTTTAATAAGCCTGTTGTGCAACCGAAATGCTACTCTTGTTTCAGCCTGATACTTATTCTGTGGGTATTTTTATCTGTGTCAAGCGGTACTACACATCGAGTGCACCGGCTCACAATGAGTTGTTACCTATTTCGGTTGTTACCGAATGAAATATAAGTTGAGCTCGAGCGCGGTTAGTACTTGGATGGGTGACCACCGTGACACGTGGTGACATGTCGAATGACCCATCTCCTCGAGGGGGCGAGACGATGAGCAGCCAGGAAGAAAATGATCAGAATGAATTCTGATCCTCTCATTGGAGGACAGCTGATCACGTCCGCGACGCTGGCAGGGCTGTCGGACGAAAAGCTCCATCCTTGAATGCCTGTTTATTTTACTTTCTTCACTGTTCGATTGTTAGGAAATGTAATAAGGAAGGCGGACTGATTACCAGCCTGTGACTGGCCTGAAAAGCTAAAAATGGGCGTGGTAGGTCAGAAAATTTTTCAAACTGCTTATCCGAACAAACCCTACGGAATGAATACTTACTTCCTTCTTCTTGATAAGCTATATTTAACAAGCGATTATGTGTTTCACATCTGAATGAACTTTCAAACGCGGGGTGAAGTTACTACAGAATTAGTAAATATGAAACTGTTTAGTATGTGTTTGCCATTGGAAAGTTATAAGCACCCGACAGCTCATCTAATTACGTATTTAGGGAGTTGTTCGAGAGAGAAGTTGTGTGATGCGAAGTTGGAACACCACCTCTCGGTGGCTGTGCCCGAATATTTGATAGCTTAGTAGGTACAGTCGTTTGGGATCGCCCAAAGAAAATTATTTGTAGCTTTTACCTGTAGGATCATGAAAGTTTTATCTATAAAGACTCATTTTGTTAAAAATGTTAACATATAATTAGCCTGAGGACGGCTTAAAAGTAGGCTGAATAAATAATGTATTCCCGAGCTGTCCTCCAGTTGCATGGTTCTTCGATTGATATTTTATGTAAGTAACTGAGTTCACTGAGATATTCTGGATGTCTAAATGTTAGGAACTACAGTAATCCAGAGCGCATTTTAGTGGGGGTTTTTTGCAAAATGCTTGGATTTGGCCTGGGAGGGACTTACTATATTAGACAGTTATTGTACTTCCCGTCATCTTTACACGTTGGACCGTTGAAGCGGTGATATGGGAAGGCGGAACAATGAGCTTGAAGCATCATCTTCCCGTAAACGTGTGGTTCTTTGCGTACACGGGATGAGCTACTTCTTCACGCACACGGGAAGAATTACGCGTATATGTGTAGAGAATGCTTGAAGCTCAGTGGTCCGTCTTCCCGTATCATCTTGGCGTATCAGTCCCACGGTTGAACGTGTAAAGATGACGGGAATTATAAAAAACCACAGTCATGCATCATGGCAATAAGAGCGAATTTTCGAAGAAATAACTGATTTTATGTAAAACTGTTTTATCTCAAGAAATAACCACGTTCCTTCATCTTCAAAGTGCTCCAGTTTGATAACGGAATGAGATATCGCAATTCTGATTTCACCATCATGTTCAGCGTACAAAAACCTTTAAAATGAGGTGTCACTTGTCAGACTGTTTCATTTTGGGAATTTATGGGTAATTTTCCCCCCCTAAAACTCCCCAAAACTCCCCCTTAGAGTGACCCGATTCTGCCCATCTACGAACTTAGCCTGTCGATTGCCAAGACAGATTTTTCGTGCAAATTTGAACTTTTTATCTCAATTCTGTCGAGAGTTATCGTCTGGAATGACACATACATATATAAATATATAAATATATAAATATATAAATATATGAATATATGAATATATAAATATATAAATATATAAATATATAAATATATAAATATATAAATATATAAATATATAAATATATAAATATATATAATTTTTTGTGTCTTTCGGCAGTGAATTCAGGATGGTCTGAAACGGATTTTGGTATAAAAATCTTTCGGAAATTCGAGTTTTAACAATTTTGGACCGAGAACAATAGCTTCCTTTTCTTCGAAAATTCGCTAAAAACTGTATATCATCATTTCCCGAGCTCCCACTTCCTTGTAAATCGGCCTTCCCTAGCGACGGCGTCCTGGCAAAGGAATTTCCTTGAATTTCCTAACTAGGTAAATCCATAGGTTGCTTTGCATCTAACAATCACTTGAACTGATTTGAAATTCAGTGGATATTAATCCCCGTTTCATTAGTGGCAACATTCGAATTATTATTCGGGGAATGAGGAGTGCATTTCAGTTTAATACGACCCACATGCCACGAAACACAGTAGCAGATAATATTGGAAGGCGGAAACGGCAGAATGCTTCGAAGAGCGAGTGCTCGGATAGATAATAGAACAAGAAGAATCAACGGGCCTGATATTCTTCTTGCTTCATGTTATAAATCACAGAAAACTATACCTGACGAACTGGCATATATTGGAGCATGTATGGGATTAATGAAAGAACTCCAGGCGATACTCCACGCAAACAGGTACGACGTCAAAGAACTAAAATGTGCATGTACGAAAAAAGATAACGAGTAATCAACCCAATGTGCTCAAACATGTAACCAACTAAAAAACGACAACAAAAAACATGGGAAATGAACTAAGTTGCAACAAAACATAATACCTGCTACAACAACGGAACATCAAGGGACAGTAGACTCCACGGAACTCACGTAATTGAACCTCGACTTTCCACCGTCACAACTGTGTTCACTCCGATTCGGAATGTACCTTCCTAACAAAAAGGGCCATCAACGTTCACGGAACGATCGACAATGTCAACGATTCCGAGTGCATCCTGAAAGACGGATCAGTAAAGTCTGTCGTCCCCTTGCTAACGTTGCTAGATTCTACTGTCCGGATCATCGTGATATTTTGGATTCAGACCGACACAAACAAATTCCGGACGAGGATGTCAGCTACATCACGTATCTTGTCTGTCGTTCTTTCCTTCTGTCTGTGTTCACAAATCATTGACACGCGCATAACTACCCGAAAGAATGGTTGGAATGAGCTGAAATGTGGAGGGAGGCTGCGGGTTGGGCCTTGATGATCCTGTATTACTTTCATAATAATTTCATTGCAACTTCCGCCTGCGCATGCGGAAACGAGAAATCCATGCGACTCGCAGGCTACTGTTTCAATCAACAAATTACAGTAGCGAGGAAGCTATGTGCTAAACCACGGCTGGCGTTTTATTAGGTTACCTTCTTTTGAGCTGTACCGAAGTCGGAGAAAATTTTGGGTTCACAGTAGGAAGGAGCTGACGAGGTAGAGTTTAAGAAAAGTTGACATTGGTTAGTTAGGGTTGGACCCACGGGGTGTAAGTGCCTTTTCGGCTGAGACCTAAACTGTGGAAAGGGCTTAAGTGCTAGTTGCTTCCTGGACTTCCCTTCAGCCGAGGACCATTAGAAGACCGCGGAGGTGGAAGGCTCCAGTCCGCCATCGAGGAAGAGGTTTGAGGGATATGAGCAGGAACTCTGGGAGCGGGGGAAATGAGTGAAAGTGCTTGGAATAAAGGGAGAAGCCCGAGACTCGCCTTTCACAATGGAAGTCATCCTCAAGTTTAAGGGTGGCCCACCACTTGCAAATTCTACCCAGTCACTCTCTTCCCTTACTTCTAGCAGGATGAATTATGAACCCCCATTCAGAGGTGAAGGATATTCTAAACAAACTACATATGGTTGGAGCGTCGTGGGTGGGGGAGGGGGGGTGTTGAAATTGAGTTGACAGGCTCCTTAAAACTTGTTCGTAGTCAGTGGAAATGACCTTACACAAGTGTGACGACACCGATCATCGTTAGGGACAGATGCGGCACTACTGTTGTGCAGCAGACCCTAGAGCTGGGTCAAATGAATTTTCAACGAATCTAGGATGAACACTCAACAAGCGAAGCTAAAAATTATTTTAGTAGATATCTACATTTGTAATTAACAAAGAAACTGATGATGCTGATTATCATTAATAACATCTATGCTATCAACAAATATGAACGATAAAGAATATTTTATGCACTGGAGTAAAGCAGCATTTCTTTTTTTCCCCCATTAATTAGGTATAGATGGTATCGACTCGGGTAGCAACGCTAGTGCGGCGCAACACTGAGGTATATATCCATAATATATAATATCCATGATGAGAATCGAAATGGTGTCTGACTTGTCCTTCACATGTTAATAAAAAACACTGTGAAGTCAACATTATGTAGATTCCATCTAGCAATTCGCTTTCGGCTGCCGACTTGCAGCAGGATGAAGCGAGAATTCGAATTTGTGAAGGGGTCGACCCTTACTTGCTTGAACCGGAGAGTGATGTAACGAACATCCAAATGTGACGAGAAAAGACAGTGAATTACTTAGTGCTTGGGTGCGATTTCTTCATACTGAAGCAATTAAAAAGCTACGAGGTCCTTGAAGCCATAAATGTTTGACATCAGGCATATAAAGAAGGACACCACGAAGAGAACATCATTACATGAAAGTGTAGGCCTCTGGAAAGGTAAGTAGCTACTCGAATGCATTTTGTGTGGGTATTTGCTCGCCAGATTGGAGAAATTCCTAGGTCGCATTTGTTTTTTGAGTCAGACCTCCTAGGAAACTAGTGAAATCTAGGAAAATACTGAATCTACAGTAGGTATTGTCTACAGAATTCTCAGTTGGAAAATAGTCTCCAGAGGGAGGAATCCCTGCTAAGATTCAATCAACTAATTCCGTACGTATTCGGTTAAGAAATCAGCCCTCATTAACTACAGGCCTACCTGCCACAGTGTAGTGTTGGCCGTACAAAGCAGATGTTGCCATGTTGAAGAAGAGTTGGCGAAGTCGTTCACTTCATTTCGTCTCAAAATAAATTCTTCGAAAAGATCTTTCGACGAGTTGTACAACCGCCACCACTTTTCCATCATTGTCTTTGTCCATCATTGTCCATTTGTCCATCCATTATTGTCTTTCCAGCAAATCACCCGCACCACGAGTTTTTACTGTACCTTACTTTGACCCGTCGCCACGCTGACTCAATTGACTGACTATGGGAACCAGTTTGCATCTATGAAACGGAGCGAATGATTTAGTGTTCCGTGATCGATAATTTACGGTTCAAAGTGATTGTACGTAACAGTGGCTCCCCAGTGTGCTATAGGCCCTACAACTGTCTGAATGAGTTGCACTTCCCTCACGCACGTCACTCTTTATGATAGGGAGTTGGGTGGCTCTATCCCTCTTCTCAGCAATGAAATATCGGCAGTCACCCACATTGATTTCGCCTGGGGGGCGAAAAGCTGACCGCCAAACTTCCATTTTCTTGGAGGGTAAATTTTTACAACAGGATTGTGAGGGAGGGGGAGGTGGGTCACACCTTTTTGCATTGATGAAGTTAACATTTTCCCCTACCTACCTAATTCTAAGCTACTCCATCTCCATTTTTTCAACTTTAATTTTAATTTCTTCTCAGTACCTATCTACTTATACCTAAACATTTCAAACTAGAGGGGACGGGGACAAAATTCACATTTGCCACATTCTTGGAGCACAATGAATGTGTGTGCAGAATCTCAGCTCGATCCGTCATGTCTGTGGGGCTGTAGCTCTCTCAAAGAAAAAGAAGAAGAAGAAGAATCCAAGGAAAAAAGAACAACTAGAAAAACTTGAAAATAAGCGATTTTCAAACTTCCATAACTCCGGCACCTGATGGTCCTGAGGGATGAAATTTGGTATACGTCCTCAGGGGCCCTTAGAGAACGAAAACTCAACAATGGAGACACCCAAGCGGCCGATTTATGGGTGGGGGAGGGGGACCCCCTACTTGTTTTCGTGGAAAAAGTAACAGTGTTTTTGGCGCTTTGCAGGTTTCGGTTTTCTTGGCGGCCGAGACGCTCGCTCCCGCGTCCCTAGATCAAACTTACCAGTACCTGTTACTTACCAGTAACAGTACGGGTACAGTATGGGTTTGTCGATGGTTTTGGTTCATTGCCTTGCACTAAAATGTGCCTATGAGCATTTACTTCACCCACCAGTATCAGACTGACTGATTTTCGAAATCACACTGTTCCGAAAACTAATGTATACCATTCCCCCCCCCCAAGTTTTAAAATTCGGCGGGCAGCATAATGTCCACGAATAGTGTCAATAGTCACTGCCTCCTCAGGCCTCTGGCGGAGATCGCATGCTCCTTCCTGTTACGCCTTTTTACGCTTACGCGTTTTCCCACTCTCCACGGTTTTTCGCTTACGCGTTTTCCCGACACACCTGTCCATGTGAACCCCGCTTGAAAATTCCGAAGAGTGCGGCAGCAGATGATAAGGCAATACATGAAGCAGCCCATCTACCACCTACAGCGCTGAATCCGTATGGTGACACTCCCGAACCTCCCCGACCGTAAACAACTGGGGTTTCGAACTATTGGTAGACACAAAGATGTGCAAAATAGCCTTTCTTCAAGACCGTCTTTCGCTCATCTGTTAACTAATGCAGTTATTTAATTTGACGGGATTTTTAATGTATCGTGCCGTTTCAAGGTAAACAACTAGTTTTGGATTATTATTTTCAATAACTAACCTTTAGAATCGACCATGAAAATTTTTACTTAACCTCCCCCTTGGTCCTCGACACTCAGCGTTACTGTCACTCAACTCTAAGGGGTGAAAAATAGGGGTTGAAATATTCAGATTACCCCTATCTCGGAAAATTTTATTTTGAGGTGTGGGTTTTCTCGAATTTTTAAATA
Organism: Leptopterna dolabrata; assembly: GCA_954871275.1. NCBI lineage: Eukaryota > Metazoa > Arthropoda > Insecta > Hemiptera > Miridae > Leptopterna > Leptopterna dolabrata. Next base: position 144,783,623 of record OX940974.1, read on the forward strand.
GTTTGACTTTTTTCTGAAGTTTTGAGGCCATCTGGAGCATTCTACGATGTCGCCATAAAATTTTCCATGAAGAGCAGATTGTATGCAGGCATCAAGCTGAGTTGAGAGCGCACATCACGTGTCTCTCGGCCAGGCGGCCCTCGTAGCGGAATGAACTAGGCGTCGCGTCGGGCTCTTACACTCAAAAATCAGAGGTTCAAATCCCAGTTCCGGGACCCAACTCACTTTTCAGATCAACAATTTCCCTTCAGAACTACATTTGCGTTTCTTTTTGCCATTTTAGCTACTGCCTGAAAATTCAACGCATGATAATAATTTGTAGTGGCGAATAGGTACTAAAATACGGAGGGGCTGTGATCTATAAAGAAGGGTTATCTACACAGAGGGCTGTGATATTTAACAGAAGGGTGCTCTATACAGAGAGCTGTCATATGTAACAGAAGGGTGTTCTATAGAAAATAATAAACATTTGTGTAGGGATTTGCAGCGTTTTTTACCAGTTTTTAACGTCCTAACTGGTTTTTTAACCGTTTTTTTAACTGTCGGGGAGGTTCTGGATTTTTACCATTCGATTCAGCGTGAAAAATTACGCAGAAAACGACACCTAGCTCCTGTAGTCATGGTCAGTTTGAGTCAAGCCATAAGTACTATAAAACACTCGATTTCCTTGGAAAAAAAGAAAGAAACACTTTTTTCCCATCCAAACGTGATTGTTTCCCTAATCAGTGCAGTAAGATTATGAACAACCACACCGTTCGAAAGATGAGATTCTGGGAAAGGTTTTCCTGTCATGTGCACGTCCGATCCCATTATTTTCAAGACGTAGAGCCACTTGAGAAAACAGTGATTTTGAAAGTTTGTGAATTTTATTTTTAGTCCAATTTTCGCCCCTGAATGTACTCCAAACTTTATGTTAAGGTTCCGATAGGAAATTCAACGCTCTTTTCAACGGCGTCCTTAATTTTAATTTTACAGTGTAGTTTAAGGGGGTTATGATCATTTTAGTGGTATAAAGTCGCAAACTCGAAAAATGTTGAAAGTGTAGACCAATCCGTCTGTAGACCAATTCGTACACACCCTGGAAATTTAAACAATCATTTCCATTGTTCTGCCGGTGAGATATGATGGTTAAAAGGAATTTGATGCAGACAGAAAGACGGACGGACACGACGATGTCCAAAACGCAAAAAGTAGAAATTTCGAGCGTCCCCTGTGTTCCTGCACAAATATCTTCAAGTCCCTGAAAGTTTCATACATGGGACAGAACGTTACCAATATTGCATCATGTCATCATTGAGATAAAAATGTTTGCACCTAAAAAAAAGGAAGAAGAAAAACGGTAGCTCCATTTTTGCTTCAATTAAAAAAGCTAATGGCTTCCTGCAGGATTATGCTTCGTTTCCGCCGAGACAATTGGAAAAGGGAGAAAGAAAGGTAGTGCCTGGCAATATTTGTAAATTCATTGTGGAATGGGAAGGAAGCAACACCATTACCCCGAAAAAAAAAATGGTTTCGAGTGGCCTGCAATTCTGGGGGAGAAGGGTTGTGGTTAATTTAGATTAAAAGAGGTGATAAGAGATTCACTTAAGAGTTTACTCTGATAGCTATCTCTTTCCTCTGCATCATGAAATTCAGGGTTGGCTTCCCTCGGGCTTTTTGAGCTGAATTCATCTGAACAAGCGGTGAAAATAACTTACTTTCACAACTTTCGGTGGAAACACAACGAAATCCGCGCAGCTATGAGAGAAAAAAAATGAAAAAAAAATAACCGTTACCACGGCTTTCACGGTTCTCGCTTGAACAACTATTAGGAGTACTTATATAAATTCATTTTTCCCATTTATTTTAATGAAAGGGTCCGCCGTTATTAGTTTATGTCACGGTAATAATCTAGTACCTACTTTTTTTTAAAGCTATAAATAATACAAGAGCAAAACAGGAATAAAACTTCATATTCGAAAATTGAAACTAAAATAAAATATGGATTCTGCAATCCACAAATTTCGCAAATAAATTCAGTATAACTGTCATTAAATGAACAGTAGGTTGCAGAATCATGATCCTGGGTGGTGAAACTAGTAGGTGGTAGGTAGGACACTGAGGGACAGCTAACTCATTTTCGACCTGGCGAGGAGAGTCTTTCAAAACTACCATTACACGAAGAACTTTTTGTTAAAATGTCAAGTCAGATAGACTGCTTCTTTCTTCCTGCAAGCGACATGATATCTCCATGAGGTAGGTATTGGATATTCATCAGCTGGCAACACTTGAAATATAGATATCATCCTGAGGAACTTTTGCTGAACAGTTTTGATTGTGTTCCTGGTGAGGTAGCGATCAATTCAAAATATCGAACTCTAAAAGTGGACACATGATGTCACAAACACCACACGAAGATCCTGCCATCTACTATAGTCCCTGGAGTCCCTCCAGACGACTTCTCTCAGAGAAATTTCTCTCAATAATCTAATGAATCTCTCATCAGTACAACGATCGCGCACCAATCTACCCGCCCTAGGGAACGCCCCTCAATCGTATAATTAAACGTATGTGAGCTCTTTGTTCTTGCGAAGGAGGTGCAGGGATACTAAATATATTTATTATATTATTTTTGACTATCTGCTACTTAATACAATTTTCTGAGAGTTGGATCTCCGGAACCAGGTCTGTTTTGGGAATTACGATGGTAGTTAACTCGAAGTCAGGGTACGGCAAATTAGTTCTTCACTGCGTTTAAATCAGTATGATCTTTGAAATGCAAATTTTCAGTGTCACGCGCATTTCAATATTCCTTATGGAGTCACCATAAAACGTACGGGAAGATTGCGTGTGACGTAGATGCATTTTAGGCGCTGATGATCCACCCAGTCGGCGTAGGCCGTGCCATTAATCAAATCACATCAAGACACGTTTTCGCCTACTTCCAATCGTCAGAAATCCATCATGTTGCTGCTACTCAGTTTGTCCACTGTTTTTCCGAAAGCATTTTCGAAGTATTTCGCTCAATATGATCCTAGAATGGCCACGGAGGAAGGACAAAAGACGATCATTCAACAGTAAAGTCCGACCAACTACACTAACAGATCTCGAAAATACGAATGAATAGTATGTATTACAATAATTAAAATTAAAAGCTTCGTCTTTGGCCATAGGCACTGTTAACGGCTTGACTCCCGTTATGCGTTTGGACTCCCCCTGTCGCCAAAGTAGGCGAGCTACTTACCATACAGTAAACAGCTACCTACACAAGTCGAATCCATTATACGAAATTAGCGCTTCTAGTGATAGTAATCAGTTTGAACAGTTATCACTAATTTAGCCAGCGCTAAAATAGCTCTGGTTAAAACTATTATTGAGACTTGGAAGAGGAATGAGAAGAGGGGATTCAGTGATATACAGAAACCAGATCAGTTCGGCGAGTGCTCAAGTTCAAATCTCAGAGGTGAGTGATATTTCATCATGTTGCTAGATATCATGGTAGTGTACATCCACTCATACCTGATACCTTTCAGTTGCTAGCTAATTTATATATATATAAATTACCTAAAGTACTTATGCTGACGACATCCTCAATTGTATCGCGTCACTACGGGACGCCGATTCAGCAGTACGAATGTTATAAAGGGAGCCTGCGAGCCCCGACAGTTCAGTCTTCTGCCGTAGCTCATTCTGTCAGTACCTTCTCCCACTTGTGTTTAAAGTTGTGAATCATTGTAGTTCATTGAATAAAGCTTTTTTTAAAACACGCTTTATCCAACATCCTAAGAAAATTGGCGCAGTCTCGTGAGAACGACGGAACAACCCAAAATTGAAGAAAGAATATCGACAATTTTGGACTCCTCGTCAACCTACGTACCCAGCAGAACGGCGAAGAACTCCTCCAGGACCCCCGTTGGCAGCATCCTCATGTCACGCCTGTGAGTAATTTGAAACAGACTAAAACCTCTACCCCGACAATTTAGAATTTGAGCGTTCTAAATTGGTCACCATATCCGAAAAACCAACCTCAGAATCTCGCCCACTCTGAGAAGTTTTGCACCGATTGACTCCTGCCCCGTTCAAACCCTGCACGAGGAAACAGTCCGTTTGACCCTGGAAAATCGCTTTATTTTGAACTTTCCCGAAAATTTCACCCAAGCTCGACCTTGCGAAGGCGAAATTCTAAGGAACCAACGTAACTTTGGGCAGCGAATTCACCGATTGGACCCCGTCTCTCCGAGCCTCCAACCGGGATTCGAATTATTTCTCATCGTATTTCTCAACGAGAAGGAAGTCCGAACTCACGACCTTCACGTTCGAGAAATATTCTTCTTCATCGCAGAAGCTCCGAGGACCTTCAATCCTTTGCAGCCGCGGCCCGCTATCTCAAGCCGGCCATCCGGACTATCTCGTCACCTGACGCCCACCGACCAGATAAGCTTAGCCTTAACCGACTAATAATCTTTTTATTTTTTTTAGCCCTTTAACTTGTCTAGACGTAAGATTATTCCATTGCTTTTTGTTTCTCTATACCATAATTTGCTGCTTACATTTTTCTCCTAAGGTTTAGCCTGAAATTTGTTTTGGTAATCTGCTAAGTACCCCCATCAAAATGCCCAAAGATACGGAATCGAAAGACCTGAAAGGTCGACGACCCTCTTTTTTACCAAAGAATTTAACCAGATTATTCCCCATTTCCGAAATGGCAACTAACGACATTATCTGAAAGCCCCATTTCAACCAGACTCACATAGAGCAAAATTTCGACCCGATGATGGTAATCAACCAACAGTCCCAACAAATTCAATAGCTGCAACATATGATGCAAACCATGTTAAGTCGCCAAACGAGCAATACTAACCCCAACGTCGAAAGAACATTTCGATTTGATTCCCCAGTTTGATGGATCCCCTCAAAGGCTTCAATTCTTTTTGGAAGTAACCCAACGCCTGTACGACAAATTCTATAATGAAGTCGCTCCGGACTCTTTTGAAAATTTCACCCTGATCTCAGGGATCAAAAGTAAAATCCTTCCTCCCGCAGCCGACCATGTAGTCTCAGTAACCTCATTCGAAGAAATTAAAAACGCACTCTTGCACGCGTACACTGATAAGCGCGATCACCTCACGTTGGCAATAGAATTAGTCAACCTGCGTCAAACTGACGGAGAAACAGCCTTTAAATTCCACGAAAAGATCCTTAAAACCTCAAATTTGATAGCTGCTTACTTGGAAAATCATGATGTACCTCATGTCCACGCATTAGCCGAAAACTACAGAAAATTAGCTTTACGATGTTTTTTACTTCATCTAAAGGAACCCCTTGGTAGTTTGTTGCGTACCCGTCAACCGGTGGACCTTAGTACCGCTCTCTCTTGGCTGACAAACGATTATCAGCATTTGATGACTAACAGTCGCACTTACAACAACTCCCGAAACTTTGCTCCCAAAAATAGTCCAAACCCCCAAAATTCAAACTCCCACTATCAATACCAGAAAAACCAGACCCAAAATAACAGGCCCAACGTCTCAAATAATAATACTACGTACCGCCCACAGCAAACGCAGAATAAATTCCCACAAAATCGAAATTCATCTAATACCTTCCAAACATCTAAACCACCTTTCCAAGGACAAAACCCCGAGAATCAAGGTTTCGCTCCCCGTGCTTCCAGCACTATGAAACCCACGCCGATGTCCTGGAAGACGTCAAATACCAACTTCCATAACATGGAAAACGTAGGAGACCCGTCCGAAAATTTAAACTACGAAACTGAACCGTGTGAACAACACGAGTCTCAAGAAACCCAATTCGAGGGGGAACCCCAGGAAACACAATTTGTAGTAGAGAATAATTTTTTAGGGGAACCAGGCCTCGAAACGCTGGCTCTGAATTAGAACCAACAGGTATTGTAAATAATGTACCCCAATATCATTTAAGTAATCTACATAGTAAGACCATTTCAGAGCTACCTTATATTCTTGTTCCTAGTTCTAAGTTGAGGATTTTGGTCGACACAGGCAGCACAAAATCCTACATCAACCCCGTCTTTGTTGAACAATTTTTCAAAGACAAATTTCTCCCAGAAAATTTTGAGGTGCGAACCGCTCACGGTTCGTCACGAGGAAAATTTACAACTCTTGTCCCATGCGGAGAATTTTTCAAGCAAAGCAACTTAAAACTAAAATTCAACGTTTTCCAATTTCACCAAAAATTTGATTTACTACTAGGACTGGATTGCCTTAAAACTTTAAAAGCGTCCATTCATCTGGAAAATAACGTATTTAAAACTCCCAAAGTCGAAATCCCATTGAATTATTTAAGTACTAACGAAGCAGAAATCCATCTCATCAATAGCAGAACTGTCCAACAAGTAAAAATTCGGGTAGGGAATCTTGACAACGGCGACGCTGTACTACCGCACACGAGGATTGGAAATCTAGAAATCCCCGAAAGTTTAATTAGGGTCAAAAACTCCGAAACATACGTAAAAATCCTCAATCCATCAGAAGTAGCAGCTAAATTCACTCAAGTTACTCCAGTGAATGTCGAAGAAATAGGAGAAATCCCAAATCCCGAACACTTCGAAACACTAAACAACTTTTATGATGAAAATTTCGAATTTAAATTTGACACTTCCAAACTTCGCCTAGATCACATGAGTGAGGAAGAAAAATCGGGAATTCTAAAACTAGTGACCAAGTACTCAGATATCTTTCATCAAGAAAATGAACCCCTCTCGTTTACCCACCACGTGAAACATCAGATTCGGACCTCTGACGAAATATCGATTTATGCCCGGAACTACAGGTTCCCTGAAATCTACCGACAAGAAGTAGATCGGCAGATTGAACAAATGCTTGCCGAGGGCATCGTCAAACACTCCGAAAGCCCCTGGAACGCTCCGATTTGGATCGTTCCCAAAAAGGCTGATGCCAGTGGGAAGCCAAAGTTCCGAGTGGTCATAGACTACCGACGGCTGAACGAGGAAACTCTGGACGATCGGTACCCGCTACCACAGATCTCAGAGTTACTAGACAAACTAGGCCGCTGTCAATACTTCAGTGTGATTGATTTGAAGTCGGGTTTCCACCAAATCGAGATGGACCCGGACAGTAGAGCCAAGACGGCATTCAGCACTCCCAATTACCACCTGGAGTTCACCCGTCTTCCGTTTGGTCTAAAGAATTCCCCTGCCACCTTTCAGTGGCTCATGGATAATATCCTGCGTGGAATATCAAACGAATTCTGTTGCGTCTACTTGGATGACATTATTATATTCAGTGTCTCCTTAGCTGAACACTTAGCAAGGCTTGAAGAGGTTTTCAGACGGCTCAGGAAAGCAAACCTCAAGATTCAGCTAGACAAAACAGAGTTCCTTCGGACCGAAGTCGCATATTTGGGTCATGTAATCACCCCCGAAGGCGTAAAGCCAAACCCGGACAAGATCAAGGCAATTCTGAATTACCCCATTCCTTCCACCACAACCGAAATTAAATCTTTCTTAGGCTTGCTAGGCTATTACCGAAAGTTCATAAAGGACTTCGCTAAAATCACAAAGCTAATGACCAGCTGCCTCCGTAAAGGAAGCAAAATCGATGTGAACTACCCGTACTACAGGGAATGTTTTGCAAAATGTCAGACGCTCTTGACCAACGAGCCCATTTTGCAGTATCCTGACTTTCAAAAACCTTTTAGGCTCACTTGAGACGCGAGTAACATCGCGGTTGGCTGTGTATTGAGTCAGTTGACAAAAGGAGCCGACCTCCCTGTAGCCTATGCTAGCAGAACCCTAAACGACACCGAGAGGCGTCTGTCGACCATAGAAAGGGAACTCCTGGCAATAGTGTGGGGTGTGCAATACTTTCGGCCCTACTTGTTTGGGAGAAAATTCAAAATTCTGTCAGTTCACAAACCCCTCCAGTGGCTTTGTTCAATCAAAGAGCCCAGCTCCAAATTATTTAAATGGCGCACCAAACTGTCAGCCTACGACTTCGACATCGAGTACAAAAAGGGCCAACTTAACACAAATGCCGATGCTCTGTCGAGAGTCGAACTTCTCAATAATTTGGAAGACGAAACAAACGACCAAACTGACCCCGACTATGAACCAACTAGTGTCGAAATAGACGCGGCTATAGACGAATATGTTAACGAACTGACTCTGAATTCACGTAAATTTCTAGACGAACTTGACCTAAACTCACTAGCAGTACAGCCTGATCAAGACACCTTGTCCAAAGTTGCAGATTTAGACTCCGATGACGAAGGATCGAACCCCACTAGTACAACTGTTCACTCAGACGTAATGGGTCACGCTATCGTAACAATCCCAATCAAAGAAGACCCGGTAAACATTTGCAAAACCAAATAGTAATCGAAATTACCCAAACCCCCACCAATCAACCAGTAGAGACACAAAAATTATTCAACGACAAAACCCGAATAATCGTCCAACTCACAAAGCAAAATTTAGAAAAAGAAATTATAAAATTTGTCAGAGAGTATATTCAACCTAAAATCAAATATGGGATCTATTTCACTGAAGACATCTACCCCGAGTTCGTATCAATAATGACGAAAAACTTCACTTTTTCCGAAATTACAATGACTAAGTACACCAAACTGGTTCTATTAAGGTTGTTGGATTCTGTATTGTATTAGAGTTGTAAGATGTATTAATTATGGCAAACTCATCGGACGGCCCTATGTGGCCACGATTATTGCATGGCTCCTCGTTAACAAGAATTGTATTATTTATGTTCATAATAAAGGCATGTTTTCATTCATTCATTCATTCATTCAGTACACCAAACTGTTAAAGGACATCTTTGAAGAAAACAAAAGGACGGACATAATCAAAAAACACCACGAAGGTATTAAAAATCACCGAGGGATAGACGAGTGCCACCTCCGATTGAAGAGGGACTTTTATTGGCCCAACATGATGGAATCAATTCAGAAGTTCATAAACAACTGTGAGCTCTGCGTAAAGTGCAAGTACGACCGAGCACCCCTAAAAGTCAAATACAATGTGACCCCTACGGCCTCTCGCCCACTAGAGACCCTTCACATAGACACCATGACTCTAGACGGATCAAAATTCCTAACACTCGTTGACTCATTTTCACGTTACGCCCAGGCCTAGCCCCTCAATTCGGCTAACGCTATCGATGTAGTCGATGCCCTTCTCCAGTACTTCAAACACCATGGCACTCCCACCAATATCGTTACTGACAATGGTCCAGAATTCCAAAATTCCCTTTTTCGAGAGTTTATGCTGCTCCACAGAGTCACTATCCACTATACGGCCTCCCAACATCCAGAGTCCAACTCTATTGTAGAAAGGTTCCATTCCACTTTGATAGAACACTATCGTATTCTATCACTGAGACCTGAATACAAGAAAAGCTCCAGCAGAGTAAAAGTGGATTACGCGATCGTCGCGTATAACAACTCCATCCACTCAGCGTCCAAACTCACACCGTTTGAACTACTTTACGGACACATCAAACAGTCAACCTTACTAGAACTCGACACTGACCGAATTCTAACGAACAACTACCTAGATGCCCATCGCGAAAGAATGAAAGTGTTATAATTCCCAAATGCAAACAAAATTCCTTGAAGACAAGACTAAAATTATCGAAAAGTTGAATGAAAATCGGGAAGAAGCCCCTCCAATTCCTCCCGAAGTCTATGTGAAAACGGTCCAAAAACAAACTAAAACAAAGCCCAAATTTAACAAGGAAATAATCAAAACCGTAAATCCTGAGCTAAAAACCGCACAAATTGTTCCTCGCCACCACAACACCAAGGAAAAATCCATCTAATAAATTTACGCCGCCCCAAGAAATTCACAGAAACCACTGCAAGCGCTTGGGACGAAAAGTTAAACAGAGCAGAGGTATTAGTACAAAAATTCGGACTTCGGCTCACCCGAGATGACTCTTGCTAACCCTCAAAGGCAAAAACTGGTTCGGCGACCAGGTAATCAACTTCTACATGGAGCTGATCGACCAGAGAAGCCGAGAAAATCAAAATTTCCCCAAAACCCATTCTTTCAGTATTTACCTATAGGTACCAATCTTTTGAAAACCGCGGTTACGAAGCAGTTCGTAACTATACCAGGAAAACCGATATTTTTGCAATGGACCTGATTCTCTTTCCAATATTCGAGGAAGCCCACTGGCGACCAGTCGTCGCAAAAATCCCCTCAAAGGAGATAATTTACTTCGATTCCCTCAACAAGAATCATACCAAAATCCTAGACAATGTAAAATCCTACTTAGTTCAAGAGCACCAAACGAAAAAGGGTTCACCCTTAGAAGTTGATAGCTGGAAAGTCTACGCGTATCCAGAAACTCCCCAACAAACAAACGGTTTTGACTGTGGGGGCCTACATCTGCCAAATTGCCAATCTCATCAGTGTAAATGAACCAATAGAAATTAACCCTAAAGAAATACTCTCCCTACGAGAAAAGATCTGTTACGAGATCCTAAAGTCGGAATTAATCTGAATTTTTCAGAATCATCCCTTTGATTATCCTCCTGACTTCCGCATCAGGATCAGAAATCAAGAACATTACAACAAATCCCGGACTATTGACCAGCTCACTCGGACCCGCACGAATCGTCAACGGATACCATTCACTGACACATTACTACGAACTGACATAACTTATCAAAAGGATAAAGAAACTAAAAAATACTTAACTAAGTACCTTAGTAGACCTAAGCGACGAAAAACCAGGATTCGAAAATTCAGAACTACTAAGAACCAACATTAACGCTACGATCGATTTAGTTGAGGGAAAATTAGATGACATTCACCTCCCAATCTCCAACCGATCTCCCACATCAAATAGATCGAAAAGAGGTCTAATAAATGGTCTAGGGTCAATAATCAAATTCGTCTCAGGAAATCTCGACTCACAAGATCGATATGACAAAATTATTAAACGTTTAAAAAACTCTCAACAGGACCTACAAAGTCAAATTCACGCTCAGTACTCAATAAACGAAGCGATTCAGAAAAACTTCAACAGGACTATGGAAACGATCGCCCACAATAACAGAGAAATGAAAAATGAGCTAGCTTTTTGGAAAATCCGAAACCGTCAGTACAGTCACCTCGACGAGGTTCGATCCATCCTCGAACACCAACAAGTAGTATTCAACTTCCTCCTCGATGTAGTTCAGGATATCGAAAATTCAGTAGTAGCCTGCAAATCCGGAATTTTACACCCCAGTATAATTAGCTCTCACCTCTTGTACCAAGAACTATCAAAATTGTCAAAATTCTACGGAAACAGATTTCCCGAATTTGAGAATCGAAACCTCTTTGAAATTCAGTCGCACCTCCGCGTTAGATGCTATGTAGGCGTCGAAGAAATTATATACTTCATTGACATCCCTATCATGGACCCCGCCCAATACGTTCAAAATCATCTGGAACCTCTGCCGACCAAAGTCGACGACGAATTTGTGACTATTATACCAGAAACAAAATATTTCTTAAGTTCGAACCAACGAGTCCTCCCGCTTACGGAAAAGTGCCCACGAGTTGGCCATATGTACCTTTGTCCAAATTATTTACTATCCCCCTCACAACCAGAATGTGAAATTCAATTCTTGATTAACAGCGACACTTCCAAATGTAAATTTATTAAATTGGCTACAGAAACTAACCAAGTAAAATTACTGTTAGAAATAAATAGGTAACTCCTGTATTATCCTAAGGGTGATACAATAAGCATAGTACACAACGAAGGAACCGATACTAGAACATTATTTGGGATTTACCTAGCATCTCCAGGCAACCAGCATTTATTGTACAGAAATCAAACATTGTTTGCTCCCAAAAACGAGCTAGCTGGGAAGCCACTCATTATTGGAGACGTTTCTTTAAAGCTGAATAAAAACCAACTACCGGAACGAATATTGAGCCTAAAAGAACTGAATTTGGACTCATTAAATGTACAAGATCTTAAGCCTATAGCTCAATTAGAAATTCTGAATTATGTTCGACCTAGTATTTGGACCATTTTATTGTACATTGTTATATCAAGCCTAATACTGTATGCGGTATACCAATATGTTAAGCTAAACAAGAAGCAACCTATTTCAGGCCAAACTTAGATCAAAAAATGACTAAGGGGGGACGAATTACCTAAAGTACTTATGCTGACGACATCCTCAATTGTATCGCGTCACTACGGGACGCCGATTCAGCAGTACGAATGTTATAAAGGGAGCCTGCGAGCCCCGACAGTTCAGTCTTCTGCCGTAGCTCATTCTGTCAGTACCTTTTCCCACTTGTGTTTAAAGTTGTGAATCATTGTAGTTCATTGAATAAAGCTTTTTTTAAAACACGCTTTATCCAACATCCTAAGAAAAAAAAAATATATATATATTTCAGTATAGTCAGTTCAGTTCAGACAGGAGAGGAAAGGGGCGGTTGTAGGGGAGGTGGTGACCGCCGGGGTGATTACCCCATTCCAGCCAGTAAAAACAGCCAATTCCTAAGTGCTCTTAGGACAGCGAGTCTGTCACCAGTTGTACGACAGCGAGTCTGTCACCAGTTCAGTCACAACCTTACAGGTGGTTGTTCCAGTCAGAATATGGCAGTAGGCCGTGCCAGCTACAGTTACGTGTACGTTGCATGTATACTCATTGAAAGCATTATCGTTATTTAACTAGTAATCATATTTTAGTTGGTAAATAGGAAAAATTTACTACACCCCTTCAATCTTGACCATTTTGACTCCCTCTATGTGAAAGTATAATTGTCCAATTGATTGACGCTTTTTCTCCGTATCTTAAGGGGAAATAGCCCGAAAAAAACTTGTATGAATATTCAACAGATGGCATCACCGTCGAGGGCAAATTAATATTCGCTCTCAGTTCGTAAATAATTGACCGATTTTCAATCAGTCAACTGCATTGGATTCAGAATCAGCATAGAATTTCCGGAAATTGGTTCTTGTGTTCAAAATTTCAAAATTTGTACATCTGGATCACTGGCGTTCGAATTTGGCTAATTTTTTCGGAAATCCCAATTACCCAAATTCTAGAGGGCTGTGTACTGATTACGACGGTTTTTTCAAATTTAAAATTGGACCACTAAAACCCCATCAATTATTGTCCAGACGGTGATGGGCGAGGGGGTTGGGGAGGAAGGCAGCTCTTGAATGGGGGTAGGCGGCTTCCCAGTCGGGCCCGAGGCCCCCCGCGGCGCTCAGGTACCTGACTTGTAATTCTCTTCCAACAATCGTTTCTACCCAGCTGACCATAATTGTGTCTACCAAAACAGTCAGTTTTCCATTTATCATTTTCAATAATGAACCTTTGTAATTGAGCATGAAAAATTCCCCCCTCCCCCAACCAAATGTGATAGTTTCCGTTTCAAGTTATGTAGAATCCGAAAACAGAATAAGTAACGCTACAGATTATTATACAACGGTTCATTATTTACCAGTATAGATGATCACTGTTTTCTGAACTCAATACCTACCTTTGTGCTTCCCACAAGAGAGCCCTAAATCGAGTACTGGATACAACCGTGCAATCACATTTCATAAATGTGCGGCGGAATGAAGAATTCTATAATTATTATTTGTATATATAATTTTTATTCTATAAATTATTTGCTGTTATTCGTGAAGCGTACCTAACGTTTGTTCAGATTAGAAAACTACCTAACTATAAAAAAACCCAAAACAACCATCATTCTTCGAACAAAGTATCACGATACAACCAACTCGATTTCATACAGACATGCGTAATTATAATCAGGTGTTCCCTAGCAGTTATATCTGAGCCGGATTTTTATTTATATCATTTCATTCATGATCAGAAGTGTGACTGAAAGTCAGAGAGTGTGGGCTTTTCGTTGACCGAAAATTTGGATTTTTGGGTGCGTCACCCGATGGCTGGATTGAGGGTGAAAATTCAATCATTGAAATTAAATGCCCTCAATCAGCCAGCAAGTTGACGATAGCTGATGCTGCGTCAAGAAACAAATCATTCTTCATATCTCACAAAGATTTGAAATTGAAGAGAACCCATCCGTATTACTTTCAAGTCCAAGGGCAACTGCACATTGCGGGAGCCACTAGTTATTTCGTAGTGTGCACGGGCAAAGACTTGCACATCGAAGAAATTCCAATCGACGATGAGTTATGGAATCAAAAGATGGAGAAAAAACTCATTTACTTTTACCATCACGCTCTGCTCCCTGAATTGGTAGATTCAAGATTGACGAGAAGCAGCCAAATTCGGGAGCCAGAAGTCTCTTTTGATGAGCTCTTATTACTCAGTTGATATTGTTACTCTTGTTATTTACTTCCGAAGAACCAAAGAAGTTATTAATTAATAAATTGAAATTTTAACAACTTCGTTGCTACGTTCATACCCCTTCTTTAGCAAATCTCACGTTTTCTCTATCATAATTTTTCGATTTATTAGAACATTATGTATGAACAACCTACCAAATTATTCCAAGTGTCTTTCAGATTTGAAAATTTTAGGTGTGATCGTCCTGGAATAACGTCGATTTGAAAAAATAAAATAAAATAACAAATTAATGACTGCGCAGGCACTGCTGTAACGTCCTAATTATCAAGTACCTACCCGTTGTGTACAACAACACGTCAATATTTCGGTTTTTAAAGTAGGTAGGTAGTCTGAAAATTATCGATGTTGAATGAACAGGAATGTGGTGTATAAAGTTTGTGCGTGCAACTCGTTGAACAGATTGGGGTGCAATAAGATTTGAAATGATCATTTCAAACGGCCAAATAACCAATTATTACTCAACAGGTCAAATAAATATAACGATGCTATTAATTTTTAAGTGAACTTTGATCAACTCAGGTTGTATGATACACGTGAGTATGGATTAGTTTATAAATCAACTGAGAAAGCATAATTATATACCTTCTACAGATTTGTACTTGATTCGAGATAACCGTCGGTGTCCATTCTTCGAAAGTGCGTAGGTAGGTACCTTGGTTGCTTCAGAGAATATATACGGATTTGGAGGTTAAAACAGAGGTACCTAGTACTCGTCCCTAATGAATTACGTCCAACAGGCGTTGAACTTTGAATTCAGGTATTTGGGTAGTAATTTAATTTATTTTTTATTTGTAGTAGGCTATTTGCAGTTTCAGGCGTCTGACCTCGAAGTCACTAATTATTTTTGTTTAGGAAATCGTATATTCAATCGGTCGTCCAATTTGGTACTTATAATAGGATTCAAATGCGAGTTTAATTTTGGTGTACCTACCTAGGCAAGATCCTATACACTAATCAAATAAAAATAAATTACATTTATTAAAATAGGTACTAATAATTTAAAAAAGTAAAAATAAATTATAATATAACTCAAGATCCTTGTTTCATTTATTTGATTATTTTTTATTTTTTATGTTATCATCCCTCCCATGACTGGTGCATAAAAAATAGCTCACACTCTCGTGTAGTTTGGCACTTGGTCATGGATGGGCCCAAACAGTTTCATAGCAAATCTCGAACAGGGAGGAAGAAATCTAAAATTCTTGAATGGTGGGGCAAAAACTGTTCTCGGAAATGTCAGGTATCCAAGCTGCTCGGGCGGCCAAACCCCTCCGAAGGGGCCTGGGAAGCCGCCCACCCCCATTCAAGAGCTGCCTTCCTCCCCAACCCCCTCGCCCATCACCGTCTGGACAATAATCGATGGGATTTTAGTGGTCCAATTTTAAATTTGAAAAATACCGTCGTAATCAGTACACAGCCCTCTAGAAGTTGGGTAATTGGGATTTCCGACAAAATTAGCCAAATTCGAACGCCAGTGATCCAGATGTACAAATTTTGAAATTTTGAACACCAGAACCAATTTCCGGAAATTCTATGCTGATTTTGAATCCAATGCAATTTACAGATTGAAAATCGTTCAATTATTAACGGAAGGAGAGCGAATATTAATTTAGCTCATTTTGGTGCTGCCACGTGGTGGCGGCTTTTGGAACTAGTCGTCGGGCTTTCCCCTTAAGCAGCCCTCCTCAACTTGAAAACATGATTCTCTGTTAAGTTGTTCTATTTCCGCGAGTGCATTTCGAACAACCTGGAAGACATTATTACTGTTAATATTATGTACCTATTTTGTGTGTGTTATTACGTCTCTGCCATTACTACTTCCTCGCTTCGCCGCTTCGAACGTGTTCTCAAACGTGCCACTCATGACGGTCGGTATTATGCTGATAAAACCAAGCGTAATCTGTTGATATCGGGGCAACGCTCGGGACACAGTTCATTAGCGATAGCGTCTTTGTCAAAACCGGCATCGAGAACGTTTGTGGACAGCGGCGGAGTCGTTCTAAAAACAAGCTCCCCAGCCAGTGGGAGTATTGTCATTTTCATTTAATTCTTACTGAAACGGGAGTCAAAACGTCGCACAGTGGGGGAAAAACCCCCGATTTTGGGAAAAAACCCTTATTGTTGGAATCTTCGGTGGTTTGCTATGATTCGACAAGTATTTTTTCGAGTTGAATCGAAATATCTGGTCCATTTGGTGATTAGGATTTACTGAAATTATTTACAGGCAAATTCGTACACAAAATACTGCATGCAGTAATATATTTTTGGTTTATTATTCAGTAAGAAACCTTTGTATTTTCCCTTGTACCACACGGATCACTTGGTTCCGAGTCAAATCATACAAAAAATGGTAATATAATAACAAAAAAAATGTACCTAACATTTATTCACAACAAGTAGGGTATCTGCATTGATTTCGTATTACCAAGGCATTTTTTCCCGCACTGTAAAGCTCAACGGTTGCTCAAAAAAGATAAGAAGGATGAAAACAGCAAAACTTTCATAAAAAAAAAAGAAAGGTATCAAAACAAACGTTTACAACTGAGTTATGAGCAGTTGAACTGCTTAATTAGGTAAGTGTAGATCTGCTGAAAATCAATTGAGAAAGCTAACAACTGTATAATGAAATCAAACTCAATCATATGGTTTTTAAAAAGGAGGACGCAAATGGGTAATAAAAGGATCCGATGACATTTTTTAAATAGCACTGTGAAGCAACTAGCTACGTAACGCATCAGTAGTAGCAAGAAAACAGAAATGAACTCACGATGTTGGTACCTGTACGGTAAACCAACAAATACCTCAGCGTTTACAACAGATCCCACGGAACCTTGTACTCAACGATCCCACTACCACACGCAGCACGACATGTTGAAATGTGAACGGCGAAGACATACGACCGTAAACAGCGACCAAATTTACCGAATTCCTTCTTTAACATGACTATAACGTAAAAATACTCCAGGAGTAACGCTCCGTAAAGCTTTTTTTTTTGCCGGTCCAATATTTGTGAGAAAACATGATTTACTAGTTTATATTTTAGGAAAACTCTGAGGAAAACACTTAATACTTATTTTTATTTAAAAACAATTAAAAATTCGAAGGTTTGTTATATTGTTTGAACAAACAAAGCATCAGTCGATTTTTCAAATCGTTATTTTGGAGGGGGAAAACAACGGAAACGTTTCATTGGAAAAAGCGAGATTTCCTACCGAAATCACGAAAATCCGTGTTTCAATGAGTTTTACACTTATTAGATATTATTTTAAATTAAAAGGGCTTCAGATCTTGAATTTTAAGGTATTTGAGAATGTAAAACAACTAATTTTGGACCAATCGGGGACAACCAATTTTTGGGATTTTTCCCTCATTTTCCCACTGTGCATCGTCGCCCGGGATCCCTCAGTGGCTGGGAACCTTCCATCCGGCGTCTATTTGCTCAATATTTTTCACTCCAGCTTGTAAGATCGTGGGTCTTGAGAGGGAGTCAATATGACGTGATATTTCAAGTGATTCACCAAGTGGCAGAGGTAATTTTTAGTAAATCGGATTATTTGAAGTTTCCACTGCATTCGAATTACTTGTCTGTAGGGGTTTGAAGCTCCAGCTTTCTGAGCTTACTGAAGGCGACCTATAACGTAGACTGCTGAAGGTTAATAAAACCTAAGGTAACCTAACCTAAACTAAATTAACTCATTATTTACGACGTTTTTTAATACTATGACCTCAATTTTCATACTGTTCCGGATCTTGTGCAGAAAACACTCATCAACATTATTTGTACTGTATCCGTAGGGAATGTATTAGTTCCAACTATATCCAACTTTTTAATACTATGACCTCAATTTTCATACTGTTCCGGAGTGTAGGATCTTGTGCAGAAAACACTGATCCAATATTATTTGTATTGTATCCGTATGGAATGTATTAGTTCCAACTATCTTCCAACTTTGAGCAGAAGCAGATGGTTATTACGAGATAGGTATTAGTAGTCGAAACATTTCTTTCTCTCCGACCTCTTCTTTTTTCTTTCTTTTTTTTCTTGTTAGGCAAAAATTCGTGTCACTCGGTGGCCCGGGGCCGTTAGTTGGCCAACCATGACCTCGTCATTCAAATTTATTATCAAATACATTTTTGTTTGACTTTTTTTTATAAACTTCAGTGCGTGATGAACTCAAAATAAAGGCAACACGTTCCAAATGTAAAATTGTGGTAGTTAACTCAAGACTGTGTACTCTTGGTGTCGTGATACTTTCATCTTTCAAGAAGATTCAACGACTCGAAATGGGCGCAATTAACTTGGGGTGGATTGGACAGGAGAAGTTCTTACCTCGGAGAAATAACTAAAAGTAATTTGATAAACGGATTGTATCCCGTGGCCTACCAACTAACCACTTCTTCCAGGCGTATTTATCTTAGGTGGCTCCACCTCCCCACACTCCAGTAATCAATAAACTTCCCTTTCGGGCAAAATTACCTCTTTTTATTCTTTTGTGGGGAGCTCATCAGACTTTCTTTTTAGAGAAGATATACATTATTCAGGTCAATTATCATCGATATAGTATCCGACCTAGCAGTTCTTGGCCATAGCGTTTACCTAATGATGGATGACGATGTAGATTTTGAATATAAATAAATAATAATAATAACTCCCTCTTTCAGACTTTTTTGGAGACGCCCCTGGGAAGATGAACTACAAAATGAGGGGTGAACTTTTTAATTTTTGGGAGAGGGGAACAAACTAAAACCTTGAGAAGAAATTAGTACAGACCAATCCGTTTTAGCGCATTCTAAAACCAAATCTGAGAATAAAAGCTTAGTTGCGCGTCAGTGTGTGAATGTGGCAACATTTAAGTCAGGGTGCAATTTTTATCCGATTTCCATGTTTGCAACTGACTCACTGAGAATAAATTCAAAAATGGTCGGATTTACTCATTTGATTTCTCCTTGGATGTGAACTAGAATACTTTTATATCTCACGACCTGTTAGAGTGATGGGAAAGCGGGTGATGTCAGTCATAGTTTGCGAGAAAAATGCCATTTTCATGGGATTTCAAGGTGTCTTTTGCAATCGAGTCAGCCCGATTTTCACAAATGAAAACCGTATGGTAATGGCGCCCTGAAGCTGTCCGACAAACTATGTTTACCCTCGACCTCCCCCTTCATCCTAAAAAGCCATAACCTGCGTGGCAGACAAATTTGGTCTTATGCCTGAATGTTTTTCACAGACTCGGTTTTAGACTCATATGTCGTGATTTTTTCCAAGCTTAAGGTTGTCCCCTTCCCAAAAATTGTAAATAAATCAATAGGGCACGCCCTATCTGCGAGCCTAGCTTTTGAGGGCATCCAAAAAAAAGATGAACTGTTGAATGTACTACTATATTTTGTAAACTGGTAATGAAAAACGTTCGTTAGCATCCGTTGGTTTATTATTATTGCGAGCAGACCAATCAATGCCAACCGTAAGCGTACCGTAGCTAATGGTACCGCGTTTTGTCTTCATGAGTTATGGCATGCCTTGACTGAGAGAAGAAAACCGCTAAAAATGCATCAATATCTCCTAAGAAGCTCCTTTACCCCTTGAGAGGGGCATCAATACCTATCTCTCTATAACGTGGCGTCCATGAATTTTACACTTCTTCCGAGGAAACTAAAACCGTTCAGTATCTCCCAAACATTATTTTCCGCTGTAGTATGGTACCTGTGTGTGTGTGTGTGCGTGCGAGGGGGAGGTTTCAAAAAAGCTAGGAGAATGTTGGTAATTCAAATCAGGAACGGCGCCAGTAACTCTATCCATAGAGGCATGCATTTAGCCAAAGAGTTTCCTATAAGGCCAGCTTAACCCCACTAGGATGCGTAGGATGCCTGTAAACGAACGGGATGGCAGGGAAGACGTAATATTTCACTGCTTCACTGACACGACAAATCTAGGGACGCTCCCGCCCGCCAAGAAAACCGAGAACCTCCAAAGCGACCAAGAAAGTGTTCTTAACCTTTTTTACGACAAAACAAGCTGGGTTTTTAATCCCCCCCCCCTTAACACGGCCCCCTGGGGGTCTCCAGTTTTAATTTTTCGTACACCCTTTCTCGAGGGGCCCCCTGAGGACGTGTACCAAATCTCAACCCTCGGGACCATCAGATGCCGGAGTTACGGAAGATGGACATATTTGTTATGCTCAAAGGAAGGGCCTCCTCCTCCCCCCCCCCCCCCACCACAATTTGAAAACTTTTAGGCAAGCGGATACTGAGATTAAAATTTTTAGGTACTGGAAAAAAATGTTTACTTCATCAGTGCAAAAAGATGTGATATCCCCCAAAAATAACCCTTCGTAAACATTTACCCGTCAAAAATAGTAGGTAAGTAGCTACTGAATAAGACTACTGAGTGGGTACGAAGTAGTTAGTACTGAGTAGGCACTAAGTAGGTAGTACTGAGTAGGTAGGTAAGTAGGTACGTAGTAGGTACTGTATGACTACTGAGTAGGCTGTACTAAGTAGGTAGTATTGAGTAGGTACTACGCAGGTAGTACTGAGTAGATAGTAGGTAGTAAATAGATGCTGAGAAAAGTTTTAGGTTCTGGGAAAAAATGTCTACTTCATCAATGCAGAAAGATGATGTGATATCACCCCCAAAACAACCCTGTTGTGGAAACATATCCGCCAAAAAACCTTATCAGCCACAAAAAGGAGTGATATCCATTTTGGTGGGGGAAATGGATATCAATACTTTTCGCGGCTGAGGTTTTTTTTTGGCGGATAAATTCTTACAACAGGGTTGGAGGGGTGGGGGTGGGGTTCATACCTAACGGCAAATATAAAATTTTCAAAAAAACAAGATAGTCTTGGGAAAACCTCAATGTAGGTACTCCTGATCTCAAAATTCGGCTTCGCCCAAAATATACAATTTTAGTCCGTTACTTTCAGAACTGAACTTCCATAGACTTACAGAAACTCATTTTCTCCTTGTAAGTACTTTTTGATGCTGGGTATTTATGAACAGTATAATTTCCATGTGTTTTGTTCAGTTTACGTGCATTTCCATGATATATCGACTAATTATATTACTACACTTCCATCACGCAATAGCGTTCTTAATAAGATTTTGTGATAGGAAGCATTTAGGATACTTGTAAATAAAAACGGAGTTATTGAAAGGTTGTCTATTTCCACTAATACACGAAAAATACACCATTATATCGGTTTCGGTGATCAAACAACCGTCAGTAACAAAACAAAAAAAACTGCTGTTTATTCTTTGCTACTGACGGTGGTTTATTTGATCACCGAAACTGGTATAACAGTGTATTTTTCGTGTATTAGTGGAAATAGACAACGTTTCAATAACTCCGTTTTTCTTTGAAATGGGTTCCCACGATTTCATCGCGAGTGATTTAGCTCGTAGGATACTTGTCTTGAGTTGTACTTGCTTTAGGATACTTGATGGTTTTTAAGGGTATTTTCAATAATATAATATATTCTCTTATTTGTTATAGGTAAATGTTGGTAGTTAAAATTCGTGTTTTTTTTAGCTTACCATCCAACACAAAAATATGTGTCCATTATAACTACCCCATAGTCCCTGAGGTGATTATTAACATCACAAAGGTAACATCAAGGTAAAAATGGCGTCTCCAACAAATACGCCCAGTACAAATAGTACTGGAAATCAGGAGTTGAACAACAGCTTTATGACGTTTTGACGATTTTCCACACGGATCCTTCTAATAACCCCAATTGGTATACGCATAAATTGAACAATCGTTACAGATTTTTAAGGTGTTTAAGTTAAAACATATTATGACCAGTTATTTCGGTTACAGGAACAGAAAAGTATGTCAAACAATTATTTGATCTGCTAGAATCGAAGGGATTTTGGGTCGCATTGCGTTGGCTCCAGTTCATCACCCTCCAGGAAACCTGCCATGCGTGCAGATTTCATGAATATTCATGGTTTAGTTGCCATCTTGGATATGCACGTACCAACTCAAACTCTGTAATATCAGTTTTGCACTAGTACATGTGCAATATCCAACGCGAATACCCCCAGTGGCCAGGTTTGCCAACTACCTCGAATTTACGGAGTGAACAGTAGTTGGCAACTGACTGTTAGTGTTGAACAAAAATTTACTAACCGACTAGGTTCCGCCAACTGATTTGTTAACTGATTAGGATTAGCCACCTCATCTCAAAGTCGCCAAATGATAGACCGACGAACAGTTAGGTCGAGAGGGAAAAAGCTTCACTTAGCGCCGGAAATCCCTAAAAACCTCGATATTCCCCATCTTCGATTATATGGGCAGTAACCACGCTGGTTTCTGTATGATTGAACATTTGAAGACTATCAAATTCCGCGTTGAATGATACCAACTCTCAAGCTACAAGTGCTTACCTACGTAACTATGATTTTCGATTATTTAAAAAAATTTTCACGACCGTATCCACAAAGGTAGTACAAAATACAGTATGATACTATTAAAAATTACAGTATATTACAGTAGCAGGCATCCCTAGACCTACTGGAAGACATGATGTCACTCAAGTCGTCACGGAACGCCCAGAAATAAGAATCTGAAGTTATTACACATTAACACATTGTTTAGGGCAAAGATAGTTGGAGAAAAACATTGCATCACATGATTAACATTAGGAAAGCAGTTTATTTCGCGTCATATTGGAGTAGGTTAGTCTTCCATGAGTAGTCAAAGCTGCCACCTCCTGTTAACCCGCTCTACCCGTCAGTTGTAACCCCGCGATTTCTTCCTAAATTATACAGTTTTCCGCATTTTCATGTAGAAATTCAATCACCGCGAACATTCTGTCAATCGCGATATACGTAGAAAACCCGCGAGCATGTTCTTTCTCCCACTGTTTGTGAGCTCCTCTCCCCTCACCTGTCCGCCACCGCACCCCCTTTGTGGCTACTGTCTACTGTTTTCGGCGTCATCGGTGAGTGGATTTATCGTCGTACCTTCATTTTTCCATTCCTCCACACATATTATACCTTCGCTCAGACAACCATGTCGTAATTATTGTAAAATGGCCTTCAGCCACATTTTGTTCAGGTCGGATTCGAGCGATCTAAACCCGCGACCTCTTTACACACAAGAATAATTCGTATATTTCATACAAACCTTTTTGTGTAGCCCATAGGGAGGCTGTCTATCTGCACCCGACCCTCGAAAAGGGTGTATTTCTTCACCCCTACGTTTGTTTAAGATCTGCATCCGAACGTATTTCGACGCCCCATGTTTTTGTACATCGTGAGGGTTTTTGAAATTCGTGGATGACAAAAAAATATGAACCATCGTAAAATTATGTATAAACGCATCATACAAAAATAATAACTGTCGTAAGAGTTTGAGAAAAAATCTATCTCACCGTCATAGAAACATATGCCTAGGTAAAAGTAGAATCACGGAACATGAGGCAACAGTTTAGGCGCAATAGATTCCATGAGCCTTCATATTTGATAGGTGCAGATATACAATTCCTCGTCGGGACAATGGGCTATTTGCATGGGTCACAAAAGCGGTTTATATTATTTTTTAAATGGAAGCAGATTCCGTCCTGAGAATTTTGAGACAAACCGCACGCTCCTACGATAAGTAGTTCTTTTTCTGTGATTTTTCAAAGATTCCAGAGGTTCCTGCGTCACTGCACCCCTCTCGCCTGGGCGGGACCCCCCTGGAACCTCTGGAAACTTTGAAAAATCATAGACTTTTTTTCTATGATTTTTCAAAATTCACAGGGTGGAATCTAATTTAAAAAATAAAATAAATACGTGCAAATACCCCATTGGATGTTACGGGTGCAGACCTACAGTTCCAGACCGGCGCACCTTTCACTTTGGCTCCGCTTAGGTGCAGATAATAATATGCCGTCGCCCTTTTGAAAATCTACACCCAAATGTGTTTCTGCACCCCATGTTTTTGAAGGTCTGCACATCTACGTAAATTCGTGGAGGACAGAAAAAAATGAATTTCAGAGATAAATTATAATCTCATCTTAAAGTTATGCATAAACGCATCATATAAAAATTATTGTCGTAAGAAAAGAAAAATTGAGAAAAAAGTCGATCTCATCGTCATAGAAACATATAGGTAAGAGTAAAATCACGGGAAGTGTCGAAGTAAACCAAGACAGCTGTAAATAAATCAGCGTACATTCCGAACCTCACCCTCAGCGTGGGATCTCGGACCACCACGACCAAACATGCAAGCCGGATACAAGCAGCTGAAATGCGGTATCTACGTCGCGTAGGACACACGAGAAGATACAGGGCTCGCAATCAAACAATATAATATGGGCAACCAGAATGCTGATCCATGATGGATGATGGAAGTGGAGGATTCGCAGATGCGTTGATTTGGCCACGTGGTAAGAATGCCGGACAACAGGTATCCTCGCAGGACCACAAAATCATCCAGTTACCTTCATGTTTGATCAGGTTCAGAATATACAATTACTCGTCGGGACAATTAGATGTTACGGGTGCAGACCTACAGTTCAAGACCGGCGCACCTTCCACTTTGGCTTCGGTTCGGTGCAGATATGCCGTCGCCCAAACCATACTGGTCCCCCCCCCCCTTAAAAATCATATAGTCAGTATAAAAATATCATACACACACATGTTTATTTCCATGAATATTTACTCGAATATTTATTTCAATACGTACTTGAAAATTTGTTTGTGGTTTATCAGTGACAACATTCAATATACAAACAAATTTTTAGAGGTTAAACTCCTTAACAGCTGCGAAAGTGGAAACACTACAATTTTAAGTTAGAAGGGTGTTCGTAAATTCACAAAGGGATTATGTAGTTATATCTTATAAATACATAAGTACCGTTAATAATTTAGATTATTTAGATATTCATCGAATTCTTGTGGTCGTTCTTGAAATTTTTTATTTGTGGTCGGATTCTTGTGTGTCTTGTACGTGTATGTTGTTTCTCGTAGCCGAAATACACCTCATTGAAAATTATTGTTTTCTGGGCTACGAATAAGCAGATCTACTTGAATCGGGTGCACCTATTCCACACTGCACCTACTATCGCCTGGGATGCGCGAACCCGAAATCCTTGCCAATGTCATCTCTGCGCAGACTGACGAATTTCGAGAATTATATACAGGATTGCCATGCGTGTCTATGTGTGCGTATTTTTAGTCTTTCTTGTTTTTCTCAACGTGTAACACAAGTAATAGATCATCCCCCGGGTTAGAGAGGAAACGAAAACGGCATACTACGTGGTTCAACACGTAGTAGGGAGTGAGCCCCATGATAAGGGGCTGGAAGCATTCATATTTAAAGGGGGACGATGATGGATGTGGCTTCAATCGACAGGTCTGTGAAAAGATCAGGTATGGGAAAGACATCGATCTTTTGGAACACGAGAGGCGGTTAAGAAATACAATACCTGGAAGTAGATGAATGGATTTTCACCTTTTCGATCAAATGGATCTTTCAAATTTTTCTTGATTATTAAACCACAAAATAGATGTTCCTATTCCCAGGATTTCCTACACCTTTCACAATTCAGTTGAATTTTCACGAATTATTGTTATCTTTATCGGTTTGTTGTCATAATATTATGTTCAAGTTATAAGTACATAAAGCTTTAAAAAGGGCAGTTCCGACGCAAAAGCAATTCCTTTTCCTCACGGAAAAAAAGCAACGTCTTTCGCTCTATCTACAGTTTAGGTATACGTACGAAATGAATAAGAAAATACCTATCGATATTGATAGTTTCGTGCGCGGTGTGAAAAGTTAGAACCTGACTATGATGTTGAGCTTCATTTACCTAGCAGATGATACGTTTATCACTGATACGGGAGAACTAGGTGATAATTTGTGATGAACTCTATTTTATTCTGAAATGTGCATGTAATAAAATATCCCCTTTTGAATCTTAATCACTCCCCGTGGTCCTGCCGGGCAGACGAGGAGACGTTTCACAGCTGGAATGGCCCGAGTCCCGCTCGTGACCTTTGCCGTTTCGCTCCCCCCACTAACAACATAACGAGATAACAAGATCCCGGCACTAAAGTCAGCATCTTGTTAACTATGGCCGAGTCGATTTGTACACCTGGTGGAAGGAAGCGCGACGGTGACTTGTTTTTCCACGACGGATTTAGATTTGTGTTTCATAAAATTCTGATATGCGACGAACATGGGTGGACGTGTTCGGGGAAGGACAAACACCACTGTAAGGCGTATCTGAGAACTCAGGGGGAGGTGGTCGTTCATGCGAAACCCCATTCAGATTATGCAACAGATACAACTCTCAACGAAAGTTGCAGTTGAGGCAGCAATTGAGCGGAAAGCACTGGACGATAATATATTAGTACACCACTAAAGAAGGCTCCTACATGGGTTCTTGTACCAGGTACTGCAAGCGCTACACCTAGTTCTCGACCAAAAAACGCAGCATCCCATCATCAACCCTTTATGCACACTCGGCATCAGTATACTACAGCTTTGCAGGCGATTAATTATAATGAAGGGATGCAGCCAACTCAGTATACTGCAGCATCGCAATCATCTAAGTTAACTGTAGCATCGCAGTCACCTGTGCATACTCAGCAGCATCCTGACACACGTTCATCAGTTAGTGAATACTACGAAAAGGCCAGCGAAGTAATTTCACAGTCGGGCTCTTCATACAGCCCCTCTTCGTTCTGTGATGAGTCGTTCGATTTCTCCCGCTCAAGTATTTGAAGTACCTACTTCCCTAGCATTCTACTAACTGATTATTATTATTATTATTATTTTTTTTTAAATGAAGATGAGTTGAATGAAGATTTTGTTAAATGGCTGTATAGTTACAATAATTCATTACAAAAGAAATTAATAATATTATTACCAAAAAGTGTTATTATTGACATACCTGAGTGTAACGGCCAACATTTGAAGTGGCTGAATACATTCCCTCATGAATGTATCTTGACGTTGAAGAGAATCCTTCAGCCGCAGGTGCAGTTCATCAAAAGATTTTATGGACATTCTGAAGTAATTAAAAAATTTGTCTTCATTCTCTCTCAACTCCTCGAACAGTGTATAAAATGCACCACACTTCCGTCTTCTTATCAAAATAGGATGGACCCAGTGGGCCCTAGTCAACCTTTTTTTTTTTATCCTTCTGTAGAGGAACAGCATCGCAATAGCACGTCTTCTGTCCATGGTGAAACTGTAGGTAACTGGTTGATTCTACCGACTGTAAACCTCTTATGAACCTCGGAAGTGTGAACGGGAACTGGGTTTTCGAGGCGGCTGCCGAAACCTCACCGAATCCGCACCGCGCCGCTTGAAACCTCGCAAGTGTGAAGTGTGCCTTCGAAATGTAGGTCGTGTGGTGTTATTTTGAATGCTCAATATTTCCGTGTCAATTATTCTCCTACCAATATAATTGTTTTAAATGATCATTGCAAGGGTCTAGTAACTTAAAGCGAGTTGTGTATCAAGTTTGCAGAAAGCGAAGGGTTTAATGCCTAGAAACCGGGATCAAGTATTCACGATGGTGACAAAAAAATGAAATGGACATGAAGAATTCGGGAAAAATTTGTGCTGCACCAAGACCCAAATCAAGGGATTATTATATTTTCTACCATCTTAAACTTGAAGTGCCTTGACGATTGTGAATCGATCTGAAATACGGTAAATTCAACAGTGACGGGAGAGAAATGGCAACGACGCTTGGTCCGTTCCGGGAGTGAAACGCCCACCGGGAGTTCAACTACACGAGACAGCGTGGGAGTGAAACGCCCCATTCTGAGGTCCCAGGAGGGAAACACCGTACTCCGATCATACCTTCCGGAGGAATCCGTCGTCACTAGTTGGTTGAGCACTGAAGGCGAGCGCTTTCGATCACCATCATCAGGCCGTCGAGAGAATGCTGTAGTCAGTTGGTGGTCCCCATTTATGTGCAGGGGGAAGTGAGAGGTGTCTGGGGGAACAAAGGAAGTGAGAGGTGTTTTGGCGTTAGGGGAACAAATGAAAGGATAAGGATGTCGGTCTATGCTGTCTTATGGGAAGAGCTTATGACTAATCATATTTTAATTGTACCTTAACGAAAAACGCTGCAAATCCCCACACAACGGTTTATTATTTTGTACAGAACACCCTTCTGTTACAGAGAACAGCTCTCTGTATAAAACACCCTTCTGCTGCAGAACACAGCCCTCTGTATAGATAACCCTTCTACATAGATCACAGCCCCTCCGCAGTTTAGTACCTATGCGCCACTACAAATGAATATCATGCGTTGAATGTTCAAGCAGTAGCTAAAATGGCAAAAAGAAACACAAATATAGTTCTGAAGGGAAACTGTTGATGTGAAGTGAGAAATATTCGATCCCTGAACCGGGTTCGAACCTCTGATTTTATGTGTAAGAGCCCGAAGCCTAGACCACTCCCTACGGCGGCCACCTGGCCGACAGAGACGTGATGTGCGCTCTCATCCCAGCTTGCTACCTGCATACACGCTGCTCTAGAGGGAAAATTTAATAGCAAATTTTATTGCGACAACGTAGAATGATCCAGATGGTCTCAAAAATTCAGAAAAAAAATCTATTAAAAAATGGGAGAAAACCGACACCTCAAAATACAATTTTCCAAGATAGAGATACTGTGGATATTTCAACCCCTATTTTTCACCCCTTAGAGTTAAGAGACAATAACGCCAAGCTTCGAGGACCAACTAGAGCCCAAACGGGACCCATATACCAAATTTTGTGAATTTTGGTTCATGGGAACTAAGGAAAATTCCGCAGGCGGCGTACGACGGTCAAACGAAAATTTTGGTTTATTTTTTAACACCCCTCAAAATTTCATGATTTAGGTTTCAAGGGGCGTAGAACACAAATATCGAATAAAAATATTTCCGTTCGTCCGCCGTACGCCGTCCGCGGCTTTTTCCTTAGTTCCCATGAACCAAAATCCACAGAATTTGGTATATGGGTCCCGTTCGGGCTCTAGTTGGTCCTCGAAGCCCGGCGTTACCGTCTCTCAACTCTAAGGGGTGCAAAATAGGGGTTAAATATCCACACTATTTCTATCTTGGAAAATTTTATTTTGAGGTGTGGGTTTTCTCCCATTTTTAAATAGTTATTTTTTCAGAATTTTTGAGACCATCTGAATCATTCTACGATTTTGCCATAAAATTTGCTATTAAATTTGCCCTAAAGAGCAGTGTGTATGCAGGCAGCAAGCTGGGTTGAGAGCGCACATCACTTCTCTGTCGGCCAGGTGGCCACCGTAGCGGAGTGGTCTAGGCGTCGGGCTCTTACTCTTAAAATTAGAGGTTCGAACCTTCTCGTGGTTAATCTCAAATGGCCTGGAAAACTGTCGATCACCTTACTAGCGTGTATGTGATTTAAGATAATACTGAACTATTTTTAGCCCTCTTTATCATTATGGTCGCAAGAAGATGCATTTTTCGTTCGAATAATGCATCCTTCTTCATCCTTCATCCTTCTATCTCTTCTTTCTATTCCCACAAAAACAAGTAACCATTGTAACCAACTGAGTTTTTGTTAAATGAACTTGAAAACTTGTTTATTTTGCAATGTATGTAATCATTGTAACCAAATGTGTTTATTTTGTAACTACCGTAAAATGAACTTCTCTATGTTTTAAGATGCTTACCTATCTATCACCTGTATTAAGCTCAATCAGCTCCCCCTAACCGCACAGGGCTTGCTCTATGATTAAGGGGTATATATTCCATGCATTAACAAAGGTATTGTAATGTATT
Source organism: Leptopterna dolabrata (assembly GCA_954871275.1). Classification (NCBI taxonomy): domain Eukaryota; kingdom Metazoa; phylum Arthropoda; class Insecta; order Hemiptera; family Miridae; genus Leptopterna; species Leptopterna dolabrata. The sequence continues at coordinate 144,813,713 of OX940974.1, forward strand.
TCTTTTTTCTCTCTTTCTCGTAATAAATTCTCTTTCATTGATTCACATAACTTCTCTCTCGGCCAGGCGGCCGCCGCAGCGGAGTGGTCTAGGCTTCGGGCTCTTACACTTAAAATCAGAGGTTTGAATCCCGGTTCCGGGACCGAATATTTTTCACTTCACACCAATAATTTCCCTTCAGTACTATATTTATGTTTCTTTTTGCCATTTTTGCTACTGCTTGAATATTCAACGCATGATAATAATTTGTAGTGAATAGTGAACTACGGAGGGACTGTGATCTATGCAGAAGGGTTATCTGTACGGAGAGCTGTGATCTGATCCGTAACAGAAGGTTGTTCTATACAGAGAGCTGTGATCTGTAACAGAAGGGTGTTCTATAAAAAATGAACCGTTGTGCAGGGATTTGCAGTGTTTTTATTCGATATTCTACGCCCTTGAAATGCAAACCACGAAATTTTGAAGGAGGTTAAAAATAGGGGTCGTACATGTGACATCTGGTGTAACTTATGTATGGAGCTAAGGACTAACTTATTTCTACGGTAAACTATTATGTACTAACTATATTTATAATTGTATTTCTATGGTAAAAAATAACCTATTATCTACGTACTGTAATATAAAGATTAATGATTATAATAATATCTAATAGTGAATGAGTTATGGCAAAATCAGGAGTTCCTAGCTCGTTTTGTTTGTTGTGTGGTGGCGTCTACCGGGTGACGTTTGCGTTTATGTTGCTGTATGTGTGTGTAGTCAAGTCTCTGTCTTTTAGCTGTCGCGTTGTCATTGTGCCCATCTGTTGGTGTCGTGCGTTTGTGTATTAGTTTGTGGAGTGATTTAAATATTGTGTCACATGAGGTGTCAAGTAAGATTTTGTTCCTTAATCGAAAGCGCTCGCCTCCAGTACTCAACCAGGTAGTGACGACGAATTCCTCCGGAAGGCATGATAATATTACTTCTTACACGAGCGGAAATAACCCTTTGGATTTAATATTAATCACAGCCGGTTACGAGTAGTCAGAATGAAGTAAAACCAATTCTACCTAAAAAAATACCTGCGTTTAGCGGAAGTATAATGCAGCAGTGTACTTATCAGGTACCTACCTACCTATTTCAACTTACCAATCCCTCCACTGCTACATTTCTGGTTGTAAATATTCTACTGACACTTGTCTGGGTACATCTAAGAGAACGCTGGAAATCCCTGCACAACGGTTTATTATTTTGTACAGAATACCCTTCTGTTACAGATCACAGCTCTCTGTATAGATAACTCGTCTATATAATATAATATGTGTACTACTCTATACATGTTATGTAGATCGCAGATCCCCCGTAGGTTAGTACCTAACTAAATCGCGAGTTAAATGTTGCTAAAATAATTCTGTCGATGACAAACAGTAACTAAAAGGGCAAAAAGAAACGCAATTAATGACGTTCTGAAGGGAAACTGTTGATGTGGAGTGAAAAAGTTGCAAAAGTACCTACCAACAAACTCCAGCCCCTTCTACGTAGATGGTATAATGAACCATTGTGTAATAATTTACCATCAATAATACTTCAACGTTTGTTCAAGTTTCACTACCTATCAACAAACTCCAAAAGAGCCATCATTTTTCAAATGAAATAATATCACGGAACAACCAACTCGACTTCATGCTCCGTGATTATAATCATGTGCTCCCTTGCAATGATGACCTCGGGCCAATTCCCGATTGTTAGCGCGTCCCCAGTGATGATATTTGGGTTGAATGTATACAATTTCATTCACCATCCTGTTGAAAATGCCTGTCGGTGCACACTTCTGGGCATTACTGTGAACGAACGGCTGGACGTACAATGCTCCGGGTGGTCTTAAAAAATTCCCAAGTTCGAGAACTATTAAAAACCGTAAAAAAATTCGAGAAAACGGCGTTCTGGAGATTTCAACCCCTATTTTTCACCCCTTAGGGATGACTGACATTAACACCGAGCTTCGAGGACCAACTAGACCCCAAATGGGACCTATAATCCGAATTTCGTCAATTCCGGTTCATGGTAACGGACAGAAATTTTTTTATTGTATTTTCGGATTCCACATACATTGAAACGGAAACCATCAAATTTTGAGGGGGGGTTAAAAAAAAAAAAATGTCATGCTCGATTCCAAAGGTTCATTATTGAAAATAATAAACCAAAATAAAAATCGTATCTGACGAGTCTAGGAGCAGGAGGTATGACGCCACTGAGCCCGTGTCCCCAGGGTCGCTCACGTAGCTATAGTGTTGATGTAAGATTCAAGTATGATAAATCTGGAGTTCCGGTTAAGGAAAGTTGTGATGGAGATCAGTCATAACTCAGCGAACTGAAAAGAGCGAGGAGAGAGTTTTGTTATTTATCTGGCAAGCAAATGCATAACTTCGGTTCGGAAGAGGATTTTCATCCAATTGCACTCTCGAAAGGGGAAATGGGTAAGTTTTTTTTTTTCAACGGTACATTCGCATTGAATAGACATGCAAAAAAGACTCGAGATATTTCGTCCCTCGGATAAAACCATACCTGTTCCAGGGAACAGATCAAGCGACTTTTGCATATTATTCTGTTGTTTAGGGGAACGTTTGACTCTTGGGATGGTATAGTAGTTGAATCAATTATCCCTTACCTACAGATAGTGAATTTTTCGGGAAACTTGGTTTTGGTGAATTTCCGTGGACCTGTGTGCTAAGTAGGCACACACGCAACTTTTCTATTAGATTTCTTGGTTTTCCAATTGAAATGAATCTCAGTTTATTTCACGTCTTCACGTTTGCCTGAATCAAAGTTAACCTGATGGAATTATTTTGGGCAAGCTAGCAAATATTTTGTTGCGAGTTCCAGTGCCTTTGACAAAGGTAGTGAATCGGCCTGATCTGGTGATGGGGTTATGGCGGATACTAAACTGCAAAATTTGCGTTGCTACCAGCTTATTCTTCATCTTTCCCCACCACAGAATACCTGCTTACGGTTTCTTTGATCTTTCTGTCTCTTTTAACGTTTCGAATAAACGAAATGAAATTTCTTCATTACTTCATCAATTTTATTCTACATACTTATCATGAACCACAAGGACGCACTCCCAAAGGAGACGCTCCAAATTATTACACAAACGGTTTATTATTTTCTGTATAGCTGCACATTTATCATAATTCTTCCATTTAGTGCCATCGTGGTAAATTGTTACGTTCCCCCAGTAGGTACGCTTTCTCGGGTATTGAGATCAACATTAATGCCGTCATATCGCGAGATTCACAATCAACCACCAGGTACACCATCAAATTTATTTTCATGGAGAAGTATTTCAACTAATATCTTAAAATGACCAATATTGCCTTGGGCTCAATTTCTCAAAACAACATACTCGATTTCATACAACCGGACGTGATTTGAATTATGTTTTCCAATCAATAATAACTGGGCTGGATCATTTGATTCACGCATATGTCGATCATATTTTTTTCGGTTCAAACTTCAGAGCTATACTGTCAACTACTGTGAACGAATGGCTGTTCGTAAGATGTTCCACGTTGTCTTATTCGATCCTAGGAAATGGAATGAAAAACACCACTCCCCTGTCAGGAAATCAGGACAATCCACCTGCAAGAAAATATGCACCTAAACGTTCCCAAAGGAAGTCACACTACTCCAAAACTTAGAATTCAGAAAAGCTGACCTCACGCGGCCATTCAGCATTACAGCATTCAGCATTACAATCGTGGCGTAGCGGTAGACGGTTCCTTCCCGCTATTACCAAAATTGCGACACAATGCTGTCACGACCCAATAAGCCGAAATAATCTTCCCACCACTCGAACTGGGGAAAGGACTACCAGGACCTAAAGGCGGACGAGGGAAGAGATAGCTATGGGGACAACAATAAATCATCCCTCTCCTCTAATCTGTGGGAGACAGTGGTTGAACTTCCCGAATCCAAAATCGAGAGTTGGCACTCGATCCAAAACGGACCAATTTTAGTATATGTACCGCCGAAGCGAGTACTCCGATTCGAAAATGATTAGGATGATGGAAGATCTGTATGAAGGAACAAGGATGGGGGTTTGGACGGAGAGAGGGGTGGCTGAATATTTCGAGACGGGGGTAGGGCTAAAGCAGGGGTGCTTGCTGAGTCCGCTGGCGTTCTCCTTGTTTATAAATGATCTGCCGGACTGCCTGGGAGGGGGGGTGAAAGTGGGAGATATAACGATAAAATGCTTGATGTACGCTGACGATATCGCCCTGATTGCGGACAGCCCGGCCTCGTTGCAAGGAATGATTAATGACGTATCTCAGTACCTTCAAACGTGGAATCTGACCTTGAATCGGGATATGTCCAAAATTATGATTTTCGGAAAAGTAGGGGGGAGACTAGCACGCAATGAAAGATGGAGTTATCAGGGGGAGTCGCTCGAGGTAGTAAAGGAATATAAGTATCTGGGTGTCCACCTAACGTCGCGGCTCAACTTGGAGACCCATTTTGATAAAAAAGTAGCTGACACCAAACATGGGATGGGGGCAGTGTGGGGAACCCTAATAAAAAAGCGAAGAGTCCCTCTGGATGTAAAACATCAGGTGTATAGAGCCACAGCGCGTTCAATGGTATGTTATGGCGCACAGGTATGGGGACATCAAAAATATGAACAGATAGAGGCATTACAACGATACTACCTCAAAAAACTACTGGCCCTACCTAGTAACACCCCCAACTACGCTCTCCTCTCAGAAAGCGGGTTTGAGCCTCTCCATTTTTATACCCTGAAACTCCAGATAGAGTATGTTGACAAAGTACTAAAATACCCACAGCATAGGTACCCACGTATTATAGCCGAGAACGTAATAAAAGAAAAAGTCTCGTGGCACATGGAGTACAAGAGAATGGCTGAAGAGTGTAACATGATTTTGGGGAGCGAGGGATGGTCAAAACCGCTACTACACGAGTTATTAAGTAAAATGCAGGAGCTGTGGCGAACGGACCTGGCGACCCAGGTAGCGAACTCCCAACACCATAAATTGTTTGCGAGACTGGACCGGTCTCCACAAAAGGGCTTAGCATACCTAGGGTTGAAGGACCTATCCAAAATTAGACTAATTGCAAGGGCGAGGATGGAAATGCTAACAGTGAATTACAGGTGGTGGAGAGAAGGGCAATCGAATAAGTGTTCAATGTGTAATTTGCAAACGAACGAGACCTCTCAGCATTTCCTGGCAGAGTGCCCAGTGTTGAAGGAATTTAGAGTCACATGCCTAGGAAAAAGGACGCTCTCAGAAAGCGAAACCATCGACATTTTGGACGGAAAATGTAATTTAGACAATCTAGCTAAATATATAAGAGAAGCAGGAAAATATAGGAAGTTCCTTAAATTACAGAATTTAATTACGAATAGTGTCATAGCAAAAACTACGAATAAGTTGATATAAGGCGAATACAAAAATAAGGCGAAATTGTAAATAGGTATCCTACTAATATATACGGTGATATAACCCCAAAATAAATAAACCCGAAACCGACAGAAAAACGCGCTCAAAACGAGCACCCCCTGCGACGGATTGGATTATCCAGCAGTACAAGCATGAAAAACAAATAAACTAACAACAACATACACATTAAGTACCAGAACCAGTGAAAATAAAGTAGGATAGTAAAACAGAGATCTAGTTAAGTTCAGTGAACAGCAGTCGGCAGAAATGTGATAAACTACTTATTAAGGAGATTTTGAGAACCTTGTATGAAATGTTGATTGAGTTAAATTATTGAAATCTAGATTTAGTGAATGAATTTAAATGGTGAATGGGTTTTGTTTACAGAAATAGAGATTGTGGTTTATAATGCTGAAGGGCAGAGTGTAATTATCCATAAGTTGGACTCACAGAAGTCAAGAAGTTGTTGTTACCTATTACAATTGTTTAATAAACGCTTTAACTCTCTCTCTCTCTCTCTCCAAAACGGACCATCGCGCCTACAAACCGAGCTGACTATTGATCGGGAACGAGAAATCAAAGTCATCTTTATCTGGACATCATCAAGACTACACGTTACTAGGCTTTAACTGTGCCACTTTTTACTGACGCTGATTGCTCCAAGAGGATCGTTTGGGGGGACTTGACCCGATAGGTCGTCTGGGTCAGCCGCCAGACAAGAGACGCTTTAATATCACCAAAAATCAGGTCAGAACTTTTCGAACGTTTTTGAGTTGAACTTGAACATCCATAACCGAAATCCGCACGCTCCCGCGAGAGGTATCGCGATATCAGCTCGCACCTCGCGAAATGCGAATAGAATAAGTTTGTGAGATAAGAATCCGAGGGCTATAATCTTAATTATAATTCCAGATTTGATTTCGGGTCTTTATTTAATGTTTTAAAATAAATGTACCTATTAGTTGAATATATCTATTCAAAACTGATTCCTGAACTTTACAATTTCGTGTTTCAAATATTACATAATTATTTAGAGTAACTCGCTGACCTACAACTGATCCCTAGGTTCCAAGAACATAGGTGTCTGCAACTGTGGTGAATACTAGATAGGATCGCTCTTTGAATCACAGATGCAACTCGGTCATATAGATCCGCCCATGGGGTTTAGGTTCATTAAACGGTAAGCGTTTCATAGAGAACAGAACCTCCCGACAAGAATCTCGGAGCCAAATAACGATTCCGAAAATAGGAAAGTAGCAAAATGAGCGCACACCTTCTATAGAAGTTTACAAGCTATGGCATTTTGAAAAGTCATCATCCCTTATTATTCACCCCTTTGAGATGATAGACAGAAATGCCGAGCTTTGTTGCACAACTACACCTCAAATGGAACCTGCATGTAAAATTTCGTTAGTTTTAGTGTAGATTTTCGGATTTTACGTAACATGACTCGTCGACACATTTATTCTCTACCCAAGGAATTGGAATCAACAAGTAGAACATTGATCACAAGTATTTCAAAGGACATTACGACCAAAATACGAGTTTCATCATAGAGGCTGGCGAACCGTATGAATGTTTCATACAACTCGCATTATACGTTTTGTTTAGTGTCGACCAGGTTTCATAAATTAAGTGGGATCCTTGTGTGGGATTCATGGACCAAGTAGAAAAACGCTGCAAATCCCTGCACAACGGTTTATTATTTTGTATAGAACACCCTTATGTTACAGATCACAGCTCTCTAACCCTTCTAGGTACATGTAGATCACAGACCCTCCGTATCTTAGTACCTAACCCCGCACTCGCTACCAGGTACCTACCTAAATCATGTGCTAAATGTTGCTAAAATAATTATATCAATGTCAAACAGTAGCTAAAATGGCAGAAAGAAACACAAATTAAGTTCTGAAGCGAAATGGTTGATGTGGAGTGAAAAACATTCAACCCCGGTTGGGTTTCGATCTCAAGATCGGTACGTTCCTGTCCTCCGCCTAAACTACTACGCTACAGCGCCAACCTGGCCGAGGGATCAGCGATGGGCGCTCTCAACTCAGCTTGATGCTTGCATACACGCTGCTCTTTAGGGAAAATTTTATGGCAACATCGTAGAATGCTCCGGATGGTCACAAAAATTCAGAAAGAATCAAACTATTCAAAAATACGGGAGAACCCCACACCTCAAAATAAAATTTTCCGAGACAGAGGTACTCCGGATATTTCAACCCCTATTTTTCACCCCTTAGAGTTGAGTGACAGTGAGCCGAGCTTCGAGATCAACTAGAGCCCAAACGGGATCCGTATACCAAATTTCGTCAATTTTGGTTCACGGGAACTAAGAAAAAAGCCGCGGAAGCCGAGGCGCGGCGTAGGGCGGAAGGGCGGGAATATTTTTATTCGATATTCGTATTCTACGTCCCTTGAAACGTAAACCATGAAATTAGGGGGGGTTACAAAAAATTTTCATGGTCGATTCCAAAGGTTCATTAGTAGAAATAATAAACCAGAACGCTGCCAATTACCTATTACACAACGGTTGATTACTTTCCTTTACAGATGCCCCTTCTGCGTTGATCACTGTTTTTCTTCTGTGGCCCTCGACATCCCAAATCTTTACCTAATTTGGAGGATTCGTTTAGTCGTGAACAACAAACTTGTACCTATCAACAAATAGGTGAAAAAGTACCCATCTGAAAAAAAAATCTTTCTTCAAATGAAATAATATCACGGAACAACAAACTCGATTTCATAAAGCCATGCGAGGTTATAATCAGCTGTTCCCTATCAGTTATAGCTAGGCTGGAGGAATATGATTCACACTCATGTAGAAGACGCTTTTCGGCTGAAACTTCAGGGTCTTACTGTGAACGAATGGCTGGAAGTACAATGTTCCGGGTGGTCTCAAAGAATCCCGAAGTTCAGAATCAATTTAGAAACATTATAAATACCTAATATCGAATGCTTTCGAGCTAAGGCGTATTGAAAATAATGTCAGCCCCTATTTTTTACCCCTTAGAGATGACTGACAGTAACCCCGAGCTTCGAGGACCAACTAGACCCCAAACAGGATATACAAACCAAATTTCATCAATTTTGGTTCATGGTAACTAAGAGAAGTGCGAAGTACGGCGGAAGGCGAGGCGTTCGGCAGACGGATAAAACTGTTTATTCCATCTATATACAGTACTCCCTCTGTAATCCGGCACCTCAGCTCTCCGGCACTCCCAGTAATCCGGCGTTTTGTATTTGAGTGAGTATTTTCGAGTACCTAGTGCATATATAGTATATATGCACTACTCGAACATACGTACATATAATATAGTCTATATATATGTATTTATAGTATTGTATATGAGTATGAGTATTTTCAGCCGTCTACTTCCAAGGAATAACGTGAGTTATATGATGTATTTTTCTACCTCTTTACATTGTTCAGTACGATGTATGTAATTAAAACCGATTTTTCAATGATAACTGCGTTTTTCTCGATATTTTCCAGTAATCCGGCATTTTCTGTAATCCGGCAGTGCTCTAGTCCGATATCTGCCGGATTACAGAGGGAGTACTGTACTTATAAACGCAGACCCTCGAATTTTGAGGTGAGGTTAACACATCCTTTCCTTCATGCTTGATTCCAAAGGTTCATTACTGAAAGAATAAACCAAAATATATGCACCACATTCAACGGAAAACGCTCCAGTCATGCACCGTGTTAGTGCCAACACGCTGTATTCCCCTGTTAATTGAGAGAAGTGCCACTAGATGGCCTATGAACTTCCTTTCCATGTGAGGAATATCCTCATTTGGGCTCTGCCCTCTATTTATGGTCGGGGAGGAGTCGAGATGAGCACAATCGTGTGATATCCCAGTTCAAGTTAATCCGTCACACAGTTCATGTTTGTACGTCAAGTCGGGTCGCTGTCCGAGCATTCATCCGGAGCCGAGCACGTGGGAAGTTTCGGGGGTGGTTTTGCCATTTTCGAGCCAATCGAATTGCGAATTAGGTAGGGATTTCCCATCCTTTACATCCCTAGCCGGCTTTTCTCATTTCCGAAACCCAAAACCTAATTTGTTCAACTAATTTTCGTTACAACCACCTGCAAATTGGAGATCGCCGAACCACAAGGTAAGGTTGTTTCAAATTTCATATTTCCGGACATCCATCCGGTGGTCCTTCAACCTATTTCGTTTTTTTCTCTTCTTGTTTCATACCTATTTCGTCTGGATTTCGTGGGAACCAGTATTGAGCCGTTATCTAGGGGGGGTTCGAGTTAGTTAGTCGCCCTCACACACCGTATGAATGAATTTCCGAAGTGCAAGTACGTACCTGCGAGTACATTATACGAGTACCTGTATCGAATATTTTCCACGGATTTGCCCACAAATCTAAACACCTGGGTTTCTTGAGGATACACACAAGGGATTTCACCAGTTCCTATCACGCGTTGTTACACAGATCAGTTGTTCGCGTCGGTTGTATGGTCCCCACATTATAAGTACCACGCAGCTCTTTCGGAACGTGTGCAGAAGAAATTCTTATGTAGTCTTCGTTGTCTTCAAACTTCACACTCCCAGTTTTAATTCTTCGTCACTGAGGTTCCTTCTTACTGTTCATTTCTGTCCTTTTCAATTTCCAGCTCTACCGCGGAATAATAGAATCAGTTATGTGCGGAGTCAAATTGGTGAGAAGGGGAAAATCGAAGGAATCGTGCCAAGGATACCACTGCGAGCGTGGACTGAATAGGTCCCGAACAGCCCGAAGATGGAGATGAACGCTGTGGATGTAGTGAGATCCCAACTTTATTCAGCCCACGGAGTAGGTAGAATTTGTAAGTTCTTCTGCTACACACAACTGGTAGAAAAAGAGGATTCAATTATGGAAGGAGGGTTTTTGTATTTTAAAGGAAACCCTTGGATTTATTACCCACTGTTGACAATTTGCATATGATGCTGTTTTCATCTATCTTTTTTTAAAATCTTATATTGATGTAATAAACGAGTCACTCTACTCACGTCTTTCAAAATCGTGTGCTTTCACAGTGCGGTTTATTTTATTTTCATACGTTAGCGGGTATAACTCTACACGAGAGGCGAAGCGAGCGAATCTACGGCCATTGTGTACCGCTTCTAGCATCTTCTCTCACGATGGGCGCTTTGAAAATCGCTGGACTGAGGCGATCGTGGTTTACAGAGCATCGCTTGCATGGAAGTACACAGCACACTTACTGTGCAACATGGAGTACAGTCAACATTACTTTTGACTGAACATGCGCAAAAATGAATCCTTGTAACGTGGTTATTACACGATACTCGTAGAATGGTCGTAATGTTTATAAACTGTTTCATCTTCCGCCATAGGGCTGATAGGAGGACTGGTCCAGTTATTAGTCATTAGCGTAATTAATAATCCGGCTCCGGTCTGGCTGTCTGTACACTGAACACAATTATGACATTTTTCGTTTCTTGGTATTTCAGTGTGATTAGGCGCATTTTCCTATGTAAATGGCGGGAGCTCTAGGCAGGAGGTTTATTTTTAAATAAGCAGCTATTCGTATACACATAGAATACACCGGTAGAAATGAAGATACAATGAATGCTACTCCCAATCATAAGTCTAGGACTTGTGCTATGGGGAGGAGTTGCATTTACAAATTTACACCACGAGCACCTACCTACTGCCACAATCGGGTACATGTTGATTATAGAAAATAATATTATAGTACCTAACTAGGTACTTAATGGCGTTTTAAATAAAAACCAAAAAATTCACTTCTTATCAGATAAGATATTGTTCATTAACATAATTCTTGTTCTTTCTTAAACCCCGATAGCGAAGGGATTGAGCGTAGATGATAAGGCAAGGCATTAAAGAGTTTCACACCTCGACAGTCAAGAGCTACGAAACGTTTTCCGAAAGGATAATTTTATGTAGCTTTGCTTCCCAGCTCTAGTAACACTCTCTTCCAGAAATGATAATTCATTATTATATATTGATTTTTGAATTCTAATAATTGTAATTTTATTCATCAGATATCGAAAAGGAAGGTGACTTGTATTTGCCTAAACAACACAGCTCAAGGATATCACATCCTCTTTTGAGCAAAACTTTAATTAGCAGTTTTTGTGCTACGAAAACAGAATCCAAGAGACCTGTTCTACCACTTCCTCCTCATCCAGAGATCCCATATATCATAGGAGGTCGTACTAGGGCGAAGTACAACAGTTTGATAGCCTCCTTGGAAGGAAGTTCCTCACTTCTCGACATATGTAAACCAGTTTACGCAGTCTCGCTACTAGCGCACTGATACACGCCTCTCACCTCAAACATTGGTCAAGTTCCACCCCTAGATAACGAGCGGCCGATACTGGAGTTATTTAAGGACCGGAACAATCAAGCCGAGCGCAAGTCATGCTGTGCATTTGATGGAACAGATACGAGGAATGCCTCCCCCCCCCCCCCACCCACAACCTCCAATTGACCATCTTTCCCATATCTCCAGGTAAGAGACAGTTTTGAACAGAGTAAGAGACAGCCCTCAGCCTCCCTAGCCACTAGCTCCCAAGTTTTATCAGCGACAATAATTAATATCAGCTGCGAATGAATACAGTACTCCTTCCAAGCATGACGAACTTAACGACATACAGCTCGTCATTTCTTCTTCTTCGCCAGTCTTCGTCTTCGCATACCGCTCCAAGTATTTACTTCCTCTCAAATGTTCTCAGTTAAGTCTTCTCCTTGTTACCAGACACAACACTATCAACAGCTTCAAAACGGTAGGGACTAATCTCAAAGAAGGAGTTCCGCTTGCGAATTATGCTCATTTCCATAAATGAAAAGTCGCTGCGTCCGACGTTTTCTTTATGATAAAAACCACTAATTTTGGGTGTCATGACGAGAAATTGGGACTCCGCCATCAACACAGACGGTTTTAAGTTTCGGTGCCGTAAATGGAAACTGCTGTGCCGGTCGAAAAATATGTGTTTGATCACAATTGGATTTGGTCAGAATTCAACATGCATTAAATTAGCTGGTTGGTATTTACGTTCCTGAGAAACTGATACGTAGAATCAACAGGTGTATTATGTCTCATCAACAGGGACATATCAAATGGAATGTCAGATGTATGCAGAGGGCATAGCCGCTTTCAAAAGGAGAAGCTGTGTAAGAGGCTCAGTGGCCTTGACGCAGTGCATCGATCTGCAGTACCCAAAACCACCAAGACATTCTGTTGGACAAACCAGGACGTGGGAAAGTCAAAAGGACAATTTACTCAACCAAGAAGATGCAGCAGAAAGGGCTGCATGTCCCCTCTTCGTTCATGCCTTTCAGGCTGCTACAGCAATTCTGTAGCATTTAGGAAGAGCAAATTAGGTTTTGCAAAACTTCGGTAGAAAACTAAAGAAATTAAAAATGCTGCAAAAGTATTTTCTGTTTGCTCTTCAACGCAACTGCGATAGAAGACGTTTTTTTCCTGCGTTGGTACGGCGCACAGTGGTCCAAACAGGGAAAAAACCCCGAAAATGAAAGTTACCCAAACCTAATTTTTTCTTTGTTTTTGAATATTCAGATACTTGTGGAACAACGGAACGGAATGTATTTTTTCACAAAATCACAATTTTAATTATTGCATACCATTAAAGTAGTAGTTTCCAAAAGATTGCGGAAAGTAGCGTGTTCTCACCAGCCTAAAAAAATATTTCTACTTAGAGTAAATTAACAGTAAAAAAAATTTCAGGTCATAGATATGTTTTATGTGTATGTGTGAGTTTAAGAAGTGAAAGTATTTCCATTTCATCAATAATTAAGGAAGAAAATGAATTTCGAAAACTATGCCCCAAAAACCACAGTTTCTGTACATTTGTTGGTCTGTAAAAAAGAAGCGTTATGAGGCGTTACGTCCGCAAGCGGTTTATATTGAAGTGTAGAAGGTAAAGACACTGTGGTATAAATTTCATCGCCGGAAACGGCCGGATCTGGTATTTAGAAGATCAAGAGTGCGGAGGTTGATGGCAGGTCAGACTGAGGTATATAGGATAAAGGTACCTAAACAGAAGGTTTGATCAAACATGATTTCATTATCCTGGCCGATCGCGCGTTCATTCCTATCTTAGTTCACTGTTAACAGCCACTCAGAAACGTGAGAAAAAATGAATAGCTTAGCGATTCCATATCGTGTGTTGTGCGAAATGTACTTCCTTCCAATGACTGAACGGTCTCAGTGGTTACAAACCCGGTTTCCAGAGTTAGATGGGGAGAAGTTGACACAACTTAATGATGAACTGCGAAGAAGATTCCAATCTAACATTGATAAGAAGATGAGAGAGGTAACCCACAATAAGGCACATTTAAAAAAAAAAAAAATAGCGATTGGTTACAAAGGGAGTTTCATGTTAATTTTTCAGAACCTCAGCCAACAACTCCTATGGAAGTTGACCGTGGTGGTAGGCCTATGAAAAGCTTTGGTGAGTGTGGGAAGAAGGCTAAACAGTATAAGATACGAGAACTTCAAGATTGTTACCCTCAAGATTTAATAAATGCGGCATCCTCACATACTGAGGAACAGAAGAACAAATCTATTTTATCTGGTGATCTGGCATTAGCTCTTATGACTCAAGCACAATTATCGAAATTTCAATATGAAACCATCAGGACAACTATTAAAGGTTTAGGGTACAACTTATTACCCAGGTATTGTAATATTAATAAATCTGTTTTTTCTTGGGCCTCATTGCGCTGATTTTGATTTCATTCGATTAAGTACCTCAAAAAACAAAGACACGAGAGATTTCATGCCGCTGACACAATATCTTAATTAGTTATTAGGTTTTTTCCCATTTTTGGCCTTTTCAGACCACTGTGCGGCGGTGGCGCGGCGCCCCAATCTCCCGATTTCTCATCATCATGACACCCAAAATTACTTGGTTTTTATCACAAAAAGATGCCGTTGGTCGCGTCGTTTTTCACTCACCTCTCCCACTCACCAATCTCCTATCTCACACATTACTAGCGAACACAATTTTATTGACCGGCACCGCAGTAGCCATTTACAGCACCAAAATATAAGTTTAAGCATTTAACATTTAAATTTAAACATTAGGGATTCTTAATCCTTAATGTTGAAGTGGGAGTCCTGATGTTGGAGTCCCAATTTCTCGTCATGACACCCAAAATTATGGTTTTTATCATAATGAAAACGTTGGAGTCGATTTGACGCGGCGACTCTCAGGTCCCATTATCCTCTGCCCACTTTTAACGAAATTAGCATAATAGTTCGCAAGCGGGAAGAATTCCTTCTTCGAGGTTAGCCCGTTCCGTTTTGAAGCTGTTGATAGAGTTGTGTCTGGTGATGTCTGGTAACAAGGAGAAGACTTAACTGAGAACATTTGAAAGGAGGGTCCAGAGGAAAATACTTGGAGCGGTATGCGAAGACGAAGGCTGGCGAAGAAGAAGAAATGACGAGCTGTACGACCAATACGATGTCGAGAAGTTCATCAAGCTCGGACTTGGTGAGCCGGGCACCTCATCAGAATGAACGAGTGACATCCCATCAGAAAGGTGGAGTGTCAGCCGGGAAGAGACTTAAAGGGAGTCCGAGACCACAGTGGGCGGATGCGGTTGAAGAGGATGTGGCGCGCACGGGAGCAGGAGATCATCAGCCAACAACAGAGAGGAATGACTGAGATTTAGAGCTAGCTAATGCCAATCCCGGGCTGTAATGTAGTGAAGAAGAAGAATAATGTTACCTACTTTATATTAGTCTTGCTGGCAGGAGGAAAATACTTTATAATGGGACGGAACATTTATCGACAACAAAGATAATATAAAAAGCTCAAGTCATACAGCATGACCCAGTGAGAAGATTTTCGGAATAACTTCGCCTACCTCTACATTATTGACCTTCTTCCAACGTTTTTAACCATAAAACCCAAATTTCAACTATTCATTGCCTCTAAACGTTATTGATGAGAAAATGAGGTTATTCTATTAGATTACTTTATTCCTCTTATTTTTTTAAATTTTACTTAACAGGCTCCAATTTTTGAGCAATTCAGTTGAAGGCAACTCAAATTCTTACCTTGTTTTGCACGAAAATATTATCGACTAGGTACTCAAATGAGTAGAGTTTTTCTGTCGAAATGAATCATCCTATAAGATGGTATGATAAAACAAGATGTTACATAAGCCACTCACTGAAATCATATTTTTTCGCGAATACTCATTTTGGCGAAATTCTGAATTCTTTTAATTTTGTAACGATCACTGGATTTGCACTGGAAAAATATTCAGAATTAATGTGCTCCAAAACATGGACATATTGCAGTAGATTAATTTCTTTGAACACTGACTAGAAATAATAAAGTAATTAATTTCGTGACGTTTGTCCCCTTGGCCATCGTACTGAGAACAGAATGAGGTGAAACAATTTCACTGGAAGATGTCCTGAAAAGGGCACGTACCTACGTATCAAATCTTGTGAATTAAAAGATGTCGAAGCGTCTTTTCATGGTATAGTTACATCAATATAGTATTGTGCTCAGACCGCTCAGCTAGTTGATTTCAACGTCCAATGCCGCCGCCTCTCGGAATTGAGGGATTCCTTCCTTCTCCGAAACCAACAAAAGAGTTCTGCGCGATAATTATTTCATTATTATCATTATTATTATTTGCTTACGGTTACATACTGACACACCCCAGGCGGGGTGCAGGGAACTGATGTACTTGCCTAAGAAGATATTCTATACCTAACTCCTCGAATGTACGTTCATACAATTCATATTTCTTTTAAATTGCCCACAAACGTATGTACTTTGTATCAACTAACGCCTTGGAGTATGATTTCAACTAACAGAGAAGTTTGTTTTTTAAAGGAATCAGGTTTGAGAGGAAAAGCGAAAAATTTTGCATTTAAAAAAAGAAAAAAAACTGGAAATTGTTTTCCCCATGATGACATTTCTCGATTTGTCATAATTTTGAATTCAAAAAATGTACGCACATCATCCCAAAATTTAGTTATTGATAATTAGGGATCGGTAATGATTGGAGAATTTAACATTCAATCAACAAACTTTAATAAGCCAACTTGTAACAATTTAAGAAAGTGAGTATGGATCGAGGGCTTTTGGTCTCCCATCAATATCCTCCTAGGATTGTAACTCGTGTTTTTTCATCGCGACATTCACATTCTTAAAGACACCTTTAGCCAGAAGTTGTTCGCAGTTGCTAGAAAATTGTATATGCTTTCTCAATACTTATCTTGTGTAGAACTCGTTTGGCTATTTCATTTGGGAAATTATCTGCCGACAAATTGAAAGGCTTAGCGTGTAGAATTAGTTTGCAGATGAAGTTAGCAACGACCTTAGAGTTGATAGTTACGAGTAAGTGGGAAGTATTCCTCAGTCTCATCTTCATTAACGTTTAAGTGAAGTATGTCGCTTATAAACGACGACAATAAGTTTTTTGGGGGGTAACGACGAAGGAGTACAAAATACCGAGACCAGCGTGCGAGCGGACTTTAATAGATGCAAAATATTGTTCTTGTTATTATGAGTGATGAAGCTCGAGAAATCCGTTAAAGCAAAAAGTACATACACAAAAAGTACATGTACAAATTACATACGCATGAAATTAATAGAAGGAGGCAAGCGAAGGTCAACAAACGGTGGTGGTACCATATCCTGAGAAACGGTGCCATATCCTGACGTACCATATCATATAAGCGTTACGGTACCATATCCTGAGATACGGTGCCATAAGCTGACGTACCATATCATACAAGCGGTACGGTACCATATCCTAAATATCCCGCTCATATATCCTGAGATATGGGGTCATATCCCGAGGTACCATACCATATAAGCAGTACGTTACGGTAACATTTCCTGAGATACAATGCCATATCCTGAGGTACCAGATCATATAAGCGGTACGGTACCATATCCTGAGATACGGTGCCATATCCTGATGTACCATATCATATAAGCAGTACGGTAGGTACCATATCCTGAGATGTCCCCGATCGAGGAATGAATAGCCATGACACTAAATCTAAGCAAGTCAAACAGTTTGACCGTTTTCAAACCAATTCCTCAATTATTTCCCGTTTTTTGTGTCTATTGGTCAAATTCAGCCTCTCACTGAATGGTGGAGGTCATAAGAAAAGTGTTTTTTTCTCTGGAAAACCAGACATTCTTCTAGCAAATAGTACTTAATTGTTGGAGAACATTTAGAAGCAAAACCTTAAATTACTTCGGAATTGTGTAGTTTTTGTGAAGTAGCCTCCTTTGGAAATGAATCTCAAAGCCAACAACCGTGCTGGTACCTACGGAAATCATTTTACAATTCTAAATATCCAAGTACTCTAATATTCTATCCTGTGTACGAGTATATCTAACCCTAATAGTGAACTTGGTATTTCGCAATCCTTATGCTGCTGTACCTACTGTACCACAGAGAAGGGTTAGTTGCACTGCCGTCAGTTTATCATTCACAGGAAACGATAGGTTTAATACCATGAAAAGTGCAATGTAAAAATGGAGAGCAATGTGCGACATGGTCACGCCTGCATTCGATCAAGCCATCAGGAAACTCTCAGTAATATGTGGCGTTGGCTTGATTCAAACTGATTATTAACAATAATATTTACTATTTTCCTTGCTATTTTCCTATGGATTCCAGGTTTCTAGGTGAAATTCCGGTTCTTTCAGAATTAAACTTCAAGAACTTCCATTTCAAAATCCCGAAGTGAACACTCTTTCGATTTTTTTTTTTCAGCCACTGCAAAATAAGTTGGTAGTAGTAAGTGACGTGAACGGATGTAACTCATTGATTTACTTGATTGACTGAACAGATCTACGTATTTTATTATATATTAGAAGTACTCACAGTTCAAATCCAAGGTGATTGCGCTGGACAGCGGTGATAGGTAGTTGTTATTGGAGGCTTGGCATGTGAACACTTTGTGCAAGTGTTGCCTGCTTAGTTGATTAACTCTCAAGACGTTCAGCACTTGTCGGTCAGAAATGGCTTCACATGAGTCATCCAGCAACGTGTTTTCCTGCCACCACGTCACCTTTGGCAGCGGCCGACCTGCAATTGGAAAGCGATTCCTCTTTTCTATTTGGTACTGAGAGTCAGTGTTACTTACTGCTTGTATTTCTCAAAAAATAATACGAATCACAATCCAGATATTATGTAATGAGATATTCCCGACAGAGGCGGCGCTAACAGCATCCATGTGGGGCAAATTTCAGTGGGGCATGCGCATGGGTGACAAAGCGGTTTATATTATTTTTAAATGAAACTAGGTTCCATTCATAGAATTTTGAGGCCAACCGCACTCCTACGCTGCCGTAAAAAGGAAGAACGCCTCATCTCGAAAATTGTTGAAAATGGGGTTTTCACCGACCCCCCCTTTATTTTTGGACGCTCTTTCCAATGGGGAAGTCAAAAATTAAAAATTTAATTCGGAAAATGGTCAAATTTCATCTCAAAAATTTGAAAAAAACGTGGCAATAAAAGGTAAAACTCCTTTTTAGCGAATTTTCGAAGAAAAGGAAGCTATTGTTCTCGGTCCAAAATTTTTAAAACTCGAATTTCCGAAAGATTTTTATACCAAAATCCGTTTCAGACCATCCTGAATTCACTGCCGAAAGACACCAAAAATTATGTGTATATATATATATTTATATATTATATTTATATATTTATATATGTATGTGTCATTCCAGACGATAACTCTAGAAAGAATTGAGATAAAAAGTTCAAATTTGCACGAAAAATCTGTCTTGGCAATCGACAGGCTAAGTTCGTAGATGGGCAGAATCGGGTCACTCTAAGGGGGAGTTTTGGGGAGTTTTAGGGGGGGGGGGGAAATTACCCATAAATTCCCAAAATGAAACAGTCTGACAAGTGACATCTCATTTTAAAGGTTTTTGTACGCTGAACACGATGGTGAAATCAGAATTGCGATATCTCATTCCGTTCTCAAACTGGATCACTTTGAAGATGAAGGAGCGTGGTTATTAATTTCTTGAGATGTACTTCCTGGTTCGTCTGCTCTAATCTGATAACGGAATGGGATATCGCAATTCTGACTTTACCATCGTGTTCAGGGTTGGAAAATCTACAAACCGAGGTGTTACTCGGCAAAAAATGGAACAAAAAATTTGTTACGTATGCCCATATTTGATGCATACCGAATTAACCGAATAGCGTCATACTTGAATACCTATAATTACCCAATAAGTTTAAGATTGTCCATATTTGAATGGGATATCCCAAACATCACATTTTACATAAAATCAGTTATTTCTTCGAAAATTCGCTCTTATAGCCATGCTGCATGACTGTGGTTTTTAGCGAATTTTCGAAGAAAAGGAAGCTATTGTTCTCGGTCCAAAATTTTTAAAACTCGAATTTCCGAAAGATTTTTATACCAAAATCCGTTTCAGACCATTCTGAATTCACTGCCGAAAGACACCAAAAATTATATGTATATATATATATATTTATATATTTATATATATATTTATATATATATTTATATATGTATGTGTCATTCCAGACGATAACTCTCGAAAGAATTGAGATAAAAAGTTCAAATTTGCACGAAAAATCTGTCTTGGCAATCGACAGGCTAAGTTCGTAGATGGGCAGAATCGGGTCACTCTAAGGGGGAGTTTTGGGGAGTTTTAGGGGGGAAAAATTACCCATAAATTCCCAAAATGAAACAGTCTGACAAGTTACACCTCATTTCAAAGGTTTTTGTACGCTGAACACGATGGTGAAATCAGAATTGCGATATCTCATTCCGTTCTCAAACTGGAGCACTTTGAAGATTAAGGAACGTGGTTATTTCTTCGAAAATTCGCTCTTATAGCCATGCTGCATGACTGTGGTTTTTTTTAAAAACTATTTCAAGGTAAAACGCCTCAAATCGGCATCAAAACGCCTCAACTCGTTAATTTGTACTTTATATTCAAGGGTAAAACGCCTCATCTCAATGGAAATCAACATAAGGCGTTTTACCTCTTACTCGCTGGCTTCATTCTCGAGGTTGAGGCGTTGTTGGTCTGATGTGCAAGGGTCAGATTTTTATAACAGCTGAGCAGACATGAGGCGTTTTTAAGCAACTGTTCGTGCCATTTCATCATCACCACGTGCCAAGATAGAGCTGACTTCCGAATTTGCCTAGGAATGTGTTAAACGTAGAACGCCTTGAAACGTTTTTGCTCAAACCTGAGGCGTTTAACTCAATTAGTCTTGCTACTTTTTTGGATCTGTTCAAAGGAAAAACACCTCAAGGCGTTCTACCTTTAATTTCTGAACAGAAAACTCGATGGAAATAAAATAAAACGCCTTATGAGCATTTTCAGCCTATTAGAATCGATTATTTTGGCAATAATTATGTTATCTCGTTGTAAAGAACACACATCTCTTGATCGACTGTCGAAGGAATTTTGAATTTATCATCGACTGAAGGGACGTTAGGTAGAGGAAACTGTGCAAAAACATTGAAGCGCTCTCCTGAAAAGTTGTGTTTTTGAGAGTTGAGGCGTTTTACCTTTTCACGGCAGTACGGTGAACAGCTATTTTTCCAGCACTTCAAAGATTCCAGCACTTCATACGTCACTGCACCCCTCTCGCCTGGGCCCACTGTGACGTAGGCACTGCTGAAATCTTTGAACAATGATAGAAAAAGAACTATTCACCATAGGAGAGTGCGGTTGGTCTCCAAATTCTCAGAATGGAACCTACTCTCAAAAAAAAAAAAAAAAAAAAAAATGAAAATAAATAAATACAGTAGCATATCCCATTCCGCCATCTCTGTATATTCTGCCCGGCAATTCAAAATACCCTCACTTGACTCCCCACCTCCTCCTCGCTCACGATATCGGCCAAATGGAAAGGGCGAATCAAATATTCGACTGGCCTACCACTTTTTGCAATTTTCACCAATTTATAAGCAGTTCTTGAGCTAAAACAAATCAAATTTGACCCAATTTTGATAAATAATTTTTGGTAAGCTTTCATTTTTACTTTATATTGAAATGATGACTGAGGAGTTTCAGGTCTGTGGGACCTTTGACTGTTTTTTAAAAATCAAAATAGAG
>OX940974.1:144835457-145019426 GCA_954871275.1 Leptopterna dolabrata
ATCTTTGAGGGTAATACCAAAGTAGATAAACAAACGTGACCCTAGGAGAAGACCACTCTGCTGCAGTAGGTCAAGGGCGTTGAACATGAGAATCGAGGACCCCCTCATCCCCTGTCAAGGACCTACTCAATCAACGTCATCCCTTTTAGTAAGACTATGAAGGAATTCACCGAACAATGGCCCTATCGCCTTTACCACTCAACGTGGGCTGGTCTGGGTGAGAGGAAAACAGAAGTCTCCTTGTGGCAAGGAGAGAGCTACACAGTTCATAGATACGCTAAGGCGCAGGGATTACCGTGAAGAAAGGCTAAAATGCGATTTCGATTGGAAAAGCAATGTTCCCACATCAATCCGTCGAGTATCTTTTGCTTGAGTCAGCGTGATTATGAACATTTATGGCTTTTGCGCTATAAATACACAGAGAATCGTTATAATATTATGATTGTACCTAATTTGAATACATCCCGCGAAAGATAATCCATAAAGCAACCCGGAGATCCATGGACGGCATTACTCAAAACCACACCGAAAACGTACTAGCAGATGGAAGGCATGCGTCGGACGTATCTGCTGTGCGATCGTGTAGAGGTGCAGATTGAGACTCCGATCACTTCATGGCCAGAATTAAATATTCTCAGAGGATAGCTCGTGCACACGCTCTCAGGAAAAGCTTCAACATTGCCAAACTGAAGGATCAAGAAATACTTGAATAGTACCAGCGCGAGCTGACAGAGAAGACAGAATGGACGGAAATAGAATGGGACACTAAAGAGATCGACGAAAAATGGAAAGCACTGAAGGAGTTGCCACAGAAGTACTTACTGGGCGAGAAAACCACAAATGAGAGAGCAGAATGGGTTTGATGAGGAGTCTTCTCGAGTAGTAAGGAGAGGAATGTGGCCATATTGAAGAAGTTGAACACTACTGACTATTGAAACGCATAGGGGAAAGAGAAAAGCTACCACCAAGAAATGTCGAAAAAGCACAGAGCTTATGAAAGGAAGGAAATAGAGGATATGGAAGACCGAGTTGGTGGAAACGTCAAAGGCGTTTACCAAACGGCTAGGAAAGTCAAGTCCTTGTCACATGGGTTTATATTGTTCTCGACTGAATACGGCACGACTGGGACCTCAGTGAAGAGACCCACAAAGCTAATTTGACGGTTTTAAACTCGAATATTAGGTTGCTACGTCCGGCAAATTATTTAAGATCAGTGAAACTGTCGCTGAATTGTCTTCATTCTCCTGTTAACACTACCTCCTGTGTTATTATACAAATTTATGGTGATTTCAGACAATTCCCATTGTTTCTGGATCATAAAAAATGAATTATGGGTGCTGAACCTTCGTTACAACTTCAATCCTTCACTCAGTGGTCAAAATATAGGTACTTCATATTTTTGGTTTCCTCACCCCGAAAAGCATGGAAAACGATACCTCACAAGCTCAAGTTCACTAAAACCTCAAAAATACCTATTTTTGCAACCATATTCATCCATACCACCCCTGGGTGTATTCCGATCGGGCTGCAGAGTTAGGAGACACAACTAGGGCCCAAATGGTGCCTGTGTGCGAAAGATCGATTTTTTTAGACAAAAATTAATATACCTAGATATCGAAGATACGGCAGACGGCGGGGCATTTTTCGAATCTACGCACCTTGAAACGTAAAAAAAAAATTTGAGGGGGGTGTTCCAAAAAACAAGTTTCCGAACCGAATACATAGGTGTATTATTCAGAAAATAATGAACCATTAATACGGCCCCTGGAAGCCGGTGACAGCGAACTAGAAGAGGCCACGCACTAAATATGGGGAAAAGGAGAGACGCCATCTTCCCATGTACAAGAAAAAGAAGAAAAATTGTGTTTGTTAGAAGAAAAATATAGTAAGACGTACTTCTACAATAAACTTGACACAATACGTTATAGTAAACTACAACTGGCTGACGGTGAGTTCTAGGGATGGGCGTTTCTGTTCCTTTTGAGAAACGAAACGAAACAGTTCGTTTATTAAACGAAACAGTTTCGGGAAAGCTGTTTCAAAATAACAGCTTCGGCAGCAATAACGCTTCAAGAAATTTTGGCTCGGCCAAAACAAAAGAAACGTGAAAATGTTTCTTCCTTTTTTCTGCTGCGCAGCTGTCTCGCACAGGAAACGGTTTCGAAGCACACGTTTTTTCTACTTTTCCAACCACAGAATTTTTGTTTTTTTGGTTTATTATTTTCAATAATGAACCTTTGGAATCCATGAAAAAAATTATAACCCACCATCCCCATCATCCCATCCCCCCATCATTACATGTTTTTAAATTTGAAAAAAACTGAAAATTCCGGCCGACCGCCGTTTTCGTTTATTATTCTGTGAATAATACACCTACGTATTCGCTCAGCAACAAATTTTTATAACACCCCCTCAAAATTTTTCTTTTACTTTCCAAGGTGTGTAGATTCCAAAAATGCAATGTCCGTCCGCCGAACGCCGTATCATCCATATCTACTTCATTTTCGGTCTTTCGCACAAAGGCTCCATTTGGGCCTCACTTTGCATCCCAGGGGTACTATGGGTGAAAAATGGCTGTAGAAATAGGGTTTTTAGGTGTTTTAGTAACATAAGCTTTTGAGGTTTTTGAAGTTTTGTAGGACGAGGAGAACGAATATGAAGTCTTATGATCGATTTTGACCAAAGAGTGGAAAATTGAGGTTTTAACAAAGTTTCAGCCTTAAATTTACGTTAAATTTTGATCCAAAATCGTCGGTCTTCCGCACACAGTTAGGGAACCCATTTGGGAACACTTTTGGATCCTATTTGTGCTCCGAAGCTCGGCAGCCGGATCGGAATACACCCAGGGGTCTATGGGAGAAAAATGGGTGTAAAAATAGGGGGTTTCGGTTTTTTTCTTAGGTTTTAGTGAACATGAGCTTGTGAGGTATCGTTTTCCATGTTTTTTAGGGCCAGAAGACCGAATATGAAGTTGATTTTGACTAAAGAGTGAAGAATTGAGTTGTAACGAAGGTTCAGCTCCCAAAATTCATTTTCTATGAATCATCAACCTGGGAAATCGTCTGAAATCACCATAAATTTGTATAATAACACTAGCAGGTATTAGCAGGTGCATCAAGACAATTATAAATGGCATATCAATGATCAAGGATTAAAAAAAAAAGTAAGCCCGATATTATAATAAACCCATGTGACAAAGACTTTGCACGTTTTTCTCTTTTTATTGCCTGTTTTCAGGCAAAAAGGTTCATTTTTAGGGTGCCGAATCGAGTGTTACTAGCCCCAGCCCGATTTCCCTGCACCCAGTGTTCCAAGCTTATAAAATATTTGGTCTTTTATTCACAAAACTTGCATACTGTTGATTTAGGTATACGTGAGGTGTCTTAACCGGAATCGGCTGGGAACAGTTTCAGCAGGCCCGACTTAGTAGTAATTGTAATCACACAGATATGTTATTTTCTAAGCCCCTAAAAATTACTTGCTGGCGTCATTGTCATGGAAAAAATAAGTCGTGCTGACCTGTTCAGATTACGAAGCATAATTTACTAACACAAGACCATGGGTCCAACTTTTTCTATCCCATCGATCTGTAGGAATTCTTTTGCCTTGGGCTTTTTTTATATTAATTTTTATGTAGGTAGGTGCTCCAAGTAAATACTTAACAATAAGTTAACAATTCTGTAAAATATTTTTTTTCACAAAATGAGGGAGTTGAAGAAAATAACCGAGAATCGATCTTATTGCATTTATTTCAACATAGCAGGTAACTTCGTTCACTATAGTTGTTTCATATCACAGCTCAAATTTTCATCAGGCGAAAAGACTAAACATATTGAAATGCTACAAAAAAAAATCAAAAATTCCGTTTGCTAAATACGCTGTCTATACAAAAAAAATCACAGTCCGTTCATATTTTTACTAAGGCACATAGCGCTGACTATATTAAGTATACTGCAATAAGGAACATCATAAACAATCTTAAAAAATAAGCCTTGCGGGTAAATTGGCTTAGAAATTTTTTACCAAGTTATCACAAATCAGAACCACATCAAAAATCACAAATAATAGGTTTGGTAGACTTGAGAAATAGAAATCAGTCTTTACGTTTACTAAGAACAGAAAAAAAATATATAAATTACTTACATGAATTTGAGGAGGACTACAAAATGAAGAATCAATCTTTACGTTACTAGAAACAATAAAAAATCTATAAAGGAAATAAAGTTGAGGAGGGGGTATTATCCATGTTTGTCCGAGTTGAACTCACAATGTGCATTCAAAAACATATAATTTCAACTTTTGCGTAGCAAGTCGAGTTCGACGATTTCCATTTTGCAATCCAGCTTTAGATGAAGCTCGTTCACAAGGTACGGATGTCGCAACACTGTTACATTTTTGTCGAAAGACTTGGGCTAGGTTCGGGTAGGTAAATTGGTTTTCTGTCCAGCCAGGTTTTATAGCTTTTGCAAACGAATTGATTTTTGTGTCTGGGGGCGTTCACCAGTGATCAACTCATTCATTACTTGTGCAGCACTCACACTTCTCGACCGCTGACCTGGTAGTGGGCTAGGAAGAGGTGGTTTTACAGTCGGAGCATTTGGAGTATTTTTCCCCTCGATAACGGCAGATACCAGACCACGAAGTGTTTTTTTTTTTAAATTTTCTCCGCCGCTGAAGCGTCTTGAAACAAGTGGTCCTCGTATCGTGGATCCAACATCGTGCAAAGGGCAAAAGTAGAGCTGTGTTAGATGTTTTTGAACCTTTCACAAAGGCAACTAACTCTTCAGTGAACTTAGTACCTCAACAACTCTTGGGGCGTAGTTATTTTTTTAAAGGTTTTCACGAGTGACTTTCAGAGTTCTTGTAAAATCTACCAATTCACTCCAACGTACTTCTCGCCACTAAAAATGCGGGTTGTCTTCTCCTCAAACGGAGCAAGAAATATCGACGAGATCGCGATAAATTTGCCAGTCATCGCTAGCTAGTTTTGGCAACTCTTTGTCAATCAAAACACCTGTAGCTCTCAAAGCTTCTTCCATTTCTACAAATCACCGAAACCTGATGTAGAACGCCGAGTTTCAGCGCATAGCAACCTCTTGCACCAGCCGTTTTGGCTGCGCATCTGTCTTGTCCTTTTTTCTTTGCATCTGATATCAACTTTTCCATTGCCAAAGTACTTCGCTTGAAATGCGCAACAATCTTTGAAACTCCCCCCCCCCCTCCCATTCATGGTTTACGTTTCAAGGGACGCAGAATACGAATATCCAATAATAAAATTTCCGTCCGTCCGCGGCTTTTTCCTTGTTAGTAAATAAGTTTAGTAATAAGTTGGTTAGTTAACGCTGTTTGTTATGTGTACATTATGTTGAATAAAATAATCAGATATGCAATTAATGAACATGAGTTTCTGAATAAAATTGACGGACAACATATGTATTTATATGTGAAGCTACATTCAATTTTTGTATTTTAACGATTTCTTGACCGACGACGATCATAATTTTGAAAATGAGCATTCAAACTTAGACTGTATGAGAAATTATTAAATCTTCTAATATATTTATTAAAAACTATACTAAAAATAAGCAGGAGGATGTGTCCAAGTTCAACAGGCAAAGTTGTTCTTATACAAGAAACCTCAGTACTCCTAAAAATGAGTAAACACGCAAGATCAGTAGGATGGTGCCGTGCGTTTATTGCTTTGTTGTGTAAAACGATAGGTAGGTAACATTTAATCATGTAGTACTTGGTACTTAATTTCAATTACTGTAAAATTATACTACTTTAGTTATTCATCCATAATGGGCAATGCGCATGGGATGCAAAAGCGGCTTATATTATTTTTTAATGAAACTACATTCCATTCTGAGAACTTCGACATAATAAGTGTTCTTTTCTATAATTTTTCAAAGTTTCAACCAGTTCTAAAGTCACAGTGGGCAGGGGGTCCCGCCCAGGCGAGAGGAGTGCAATGACGTCAGAATTGGTGGAACTTGAGAAATCATTAAAAAAACTCTGCAAAGTTGTCAAATGGGTTTATTGTTATATTAGACACACCTACAGAAATTTTGGCTGTTCATTTATTGTTTCTTTCGTGTGCAATAATTGAAATAGCTATTTCTGATGGTTTCCACCAATTTTGGCCCCCAAAAACACGAATTACCTCCTTTTTTTCTCAAATTATCTTGGATCATTGATAGTGCCATTTAATTGTCTTGATTCACCTGTTGACACTTTTTCTAGTGTTATTATACAAATTGATGGTGACTTCAGACAATTTCCCAGGTTTTTGACTCACAAAAAATGAATTTTGGGAGCTGAACCTTCTTTAAATCCTCAATTCTTATTTATTTGGCCAAAATCGACTTCATATTCCGTCTTCTCGCCCTAAAAAACATGCAAAAAAAATACATCACTAGCTCATCTTACTAAAACACTCAGAAACCCTATTTTTACTCCCATTTTTCACCCATAACACCCCTGGGTATAAACCGATCGGGCTACAAAGTTTCGGGACACAACTAGGGCCAAATAGAGCCTGTGTGCGAAACAGCGTATTTTTTAGACCGAAAATGAAGTAGTTACGCATGATACGGCTGACGGCGTACGGCGGACGGAAATTGCATTTTTGGAATCCACGCACCTTGAAACGTAAAAGAAAAACATTTTGAGGGGGTGTTATAAAAATATTTTGCTGAGCGAATACATAGTTGTATTATTCACAGAGTAATTAACCAAAAGGGCAACTTGCCGTAGGACAGTGCGATTTGTGTCAAATTCTGAAGATGGAATCTACTTTGGTTTATAAAAATGAAATAAATACGAGCGCACACCCCATTACCGTTTAACATAGACTTTATAATGCTGAAGCCAAATAAAGTGGTGGGGTAAATAATAGCACCTTACCTCCTTAATACCAAAATACCTACAACCTGGTGTGACCTGTTAGAGACAATCGTCTTGATTTATTTAATCCGAACCGAATAATAAGAGATAGGTAGTAGTTATAACACAACATATTGTGTCAAAATATATTATAACAGCGGGCGAGCATCTTACCTCCTTCAGAAACACATGTGATGTCAACTGTAGCACCCTCGTTATACGGCCCTAGAATATATTGCGGTGAATCTTCTCCTCGCTCGTTCAGTACTGCCAACCTCTCAGGAGGAACTGAAACAAAATGAATCATTCGTCAACAATATTAAACCATGGGAATGTATTATTGAGGGCGTTCCTAAGTCGAAAAATTAAAAGAAAAAAAAATCAGTTTACTGTTTATTCGCTTTAAAAATTCTTTATTCGATGCTGGATTGTTTGATACCAATACTCTGAAAATTTGGAGCTGTGTTAGTAGTGTAAATAGCGCTCGAAGCTGGGCAATCCGCTCGATTATATCTGATGTTTAGCGGCTCCCTTGGATGTATCTTTTTTTGATCACCCTGCTTCACTCTATTCTGCGTAGCTTTTGCTCGAGGGTCTACCTTTGAACGTCTGTACACCAACTGACATTAGGTGTGAATAACATGTAAACAGTTATAAACATGAAGTTAGTGTAAAATATGTAGGTATGTACCTAAATACGAGACGCCGAATTTCGAATACCGGGTTCTGATACTTGTTGAGCATTTTCATCTAGTTGCCCCCCCCCCCCACCACTTTCAGTTTAAAAAAAAAATTCGTTTCATCATTAAATAGCTTCATTTTCTTTGAAAATTCGCTAAAAGGGACTACAACGAAGTGAAACGAAACTACCTAACTTTCAAATCACACTACTTGAACTTCAACTAAAACTCAAAAGCAAACCACTGAAACAAAATCAATCCACTGAAAAGAGGTTTACTTTATCATGTGAACCTTCTTGTTGTTGTTAATAGGAAGTCAAGTTTCGGTCGGACGCACTAAATTTGTACGCAACACCACCTGTTGAATTCTCGATGCATGTTAGGAAGTTGTTTAGAAAAATATATCTTTCACTCGATTGTGTTCAAGCATCGAGACTCATGATCTATCAACATAGTTAATGATAGAAACACTGACGTCTAAACAGCACTCTGCAACAGTTGTTGTCATTATCAGCAAGTAAGGATACATGATACAGTATTGAAGCTGTCCCCGAACTTGGAGCAGATGCTAGATAAATATTTATACACGCACTGTAAATAGTAGTAAATTTTAGAAGATGTAGTATAAAATTGTATTAAGGAGATATAATAAATAAATAAAGGACGAGACTTCAAAGAGGGTGAAAAGTCAAGAAAGAAGGGGCAAAAAGCCGAAGAGAGGTGGGGCCAACCTGAAGTAATGTGTTAAATGGTGCCGGGTTGGTCCTTTACCTCAGAGTCACCGGGACCACTAGGAGAAGCCCACCTCCTACGCCCCGTTAAAAAAAGAAAGAAAAAAAAAATGCGTTGCCGTAGGAGGCGTCTAGCCGCCAATGGTTTGTGTTCATGACGGTACGTTTATTGTCGAATGAAATCTGGGGGACACCCCCAGACCCCCGGATTATAACAGTTTAGATCAAGGATCAAAGCAAGGAAACATGGAACATGTTTTTCGAATAGGTACATGATAACAGAGGATATGGAGATATGTAGAAAAACGTCTGCCAATTCGAGTAGGCACTATAGCTTCCTGACTTGAATCACATGAACGTATAGACTAGTTGGGTAGGTTCGTTATGATACGGGACCATCTGCGATCCAACCCGCGTGTACCCTCAAAATTTCATCTCTCTACGACTATTTTTCGCGTAGTTAGAAGCGTTACAAGGAAATGGTCAACATTTCATGTTAGCGCTTGCGGAGAGGGAAATTACAGTAAGATTCCAATGAAGTTCATACGGAACCATCGATGTATTATACTGATCGACCATCTAAATGAGAACTCATTTCAACGATAATTAAGGTAGTTATGGGCACTCCAAGTATTTCACGTTTGCGCATGCGCAGATTAAATTCATGATTTTGAAACGGGACCATCTGCGATCCAACCCGTGTATACCCTCAGAATTTCATCCCTCTACGACTATTTATCGCGTAGTTAGAAACGTTACAAGGAAATGGTCAACATTTCATGTTCGCGCATGCGTAGATCAAAGTAACATTACCATTCCAATGAAATTGATTTGGAACTACCAAAGTATTATTCCTGACCGACACTCCAGGTTTGAATTGATTTCAACGATATTTAGGGTAGTTATGGGTGTTCCAGTTATTTCACGTTTGCGCATGCGCAGACGAAAGTTACGTTACTTTATCAATGATTTTGGTATGGGGACCATCTGTGACTCAACCCGCACCTACCCTCGAAATTTCAGCCCACTTCGACCATTATTTCGGGTAGTTATGGGTGTTGCAAGGAATTGACCACAGACAGAAAGACACGGAACCAAATACGTTCCTCGATGTCTGAAACGGAAAATGGTATTTGGAAATTTTCATTTTGGAGGACATGAACTTTTTTGTACCCAATCACGAATCCAAGGCCTTCGATAGTGAGGAAGCAGAAAAACATCGTAGGATTTCCAAGCCTCGGACCAGCGACCTAACGCAGTGTCATGTCCAGAGACGAGTAAATGACCTATGACCTATGCAAATGACCTAAATTGCCGTTTTTTTCAAAAATGACCTAAATCACCGAAAACAGTGGAAACGACATAGAAAACAACATATTTTAGATGCTTTCAGGGTGTGAAATGACCACTCTCTTTTTCAACGACCTTTTCTACCTGCTCACGTTCTTCGGCCGTTAATTAGGTGACGAATATAGAGCCTTGCGATAATCCCATGGGAAAAGTTATCCGAGATCTCGTTACCTCGTTCAATGAACTATTCATGGACACTCCAGTCATCGTCAGACTTGTCCCACTCCTCCCTCCCCCCACTAGCAATTCGGGGAACGGTATACCAGGTATAGTACCTACTTTCCTCATTCGCGAGTCTGTACTGCTACCAACCATGTCAAAAATTACGAGCAAAGCTGCTCTTATGCGGAAGTGGATAGAGGGTTTTGAAGACTTCGCAGTGGAGGGGGAGAAGCTTTTCTGCAGACCTTGTGGAAACTCTGTAAGTTCTGAGCATTTGTACCTATTAATTAGAGAAAAATTATTTGTTGTTCCAACGTACGAGTAGGTATCTTGAATGGAAGAACTCATATGGAAAAGTTTACGTTAAAATTGTAACTTAAATGTAACGAAAATCATTTTTAAACTGAGCACAATAAGTAATTTTATTTATTGAAAATTAAATTTCCAGCCTAACGTTTTTTCTTACGCATGGTTTCTCGTTCTTATTTGCAGTACGGGTTTGCAAGGAAGAGCCAGTTCAAACAACATCTTGAAACATCAACCCACAAGGCAGCTTCTCAGAAGATGGGAAATGTCCGACAAAGAACTCTCTCTGAGTTACCAAGACAAGATTCCCAGCCTTCAGAATTTGCAAACGAACTTGTTGCAACCTTGCTTCGAGAGGGAATTCCTCTTCAAAAATTGGAAAATGGGTCACATCTGAGAAAATTTTTGGAAAAGCACTGTGACAAAAATCCGATTCCCTGCCTCAAAACTATTAGGAAAACGGTTACATCTTCAGTGTACACCAACGTTGTTAGTGCTATAAAGTCGGAGATTGAACAGTCTCAAATATGGTGCAGCGTAGACGAGACAACGGATCGACTGGGGCGTAACATTGTTAACGTCCTCGTAGGGAAGTTAGATGGGAAGAAACCATCGAAGGGCCGTCTCATACACGTTGAGGTCGTTGAACATACAAATGCGGCTACGATTGTGCAGTGTGTGCAGGAAGGATTGAGGATTTTGTGGGGTGGTGCTGCTGGTACCAAGGAGAGACTGCTACTGTTTGTGACTGACAGT
This sequence comes from Leptopterna dolabrata, assembly GCA_954871275.1. Classification (NCBI taxonomy): domain Eukaryota; kingdom Metazoa; phylum Arthropoda; class Insecta; order Hemiptera; family Miridae; genus Leptopterna; species Leptopterna dolabrata. The sequence continues at coordinate 144,846,328 of OX940974.1, forward strand.
GCAGCCTACATGTTGGCAGCTGGACGTATCCTCGAAGCCAGCTACCCAAAGCTCCTCCATTTGACTTGTTTAAGCCATGGTCTACATCGCCTGGCAGAAGCAGTACGGGATGAGAACAGGGATGTTAATAAATTAATTTCCTCCACAAAGAAAGTCTTCTTGAAGGCCCCAACCAGAGTGGAGCTGTTCCGCAACACTCTGCCGGACGTACCGTTGCCTCCTGAGCCCATCCTAACCCGTTGGGGGACATGGCTGTCAGCTGTGAAGTACTACGCGGAACATCTAAGTGGAATTCGCAAGGTTTTCGAATTTCTTGATTCAAATGAGGCCCAGTCGATTGCTAAGGCCAAGGAAGCGTTGGAGGCTCCAGGATTAGAGACTCACCTGGTTTACATACACACCACTTTTGGGGAGGTGCCAGGCGTAATAGAGTCTTTCCAACGACATGGTGCACTTCTCGAAGACGCAGTGGACGCGATTGGCTCCCTCTACAACGAGCCGTGGTCTGGGCCTGTAGGGGAAAAAGCCAAGACAAAGCTGGAAAACGTCTTACATCGGAATCCATCATGGAAGGCCATTAGATCAATTGCAGCAAGGCTGAAAGGAGAAGAAGATGGAGATCTTCCTGAAGGATGGACATCCAAGGACGTTCCATTGATGAAGTACGCTCCTTGCTCCTCAGCCGATGTGGAGAGGTCTTTTTCCAAATTCAAAATGCTTTTGAATGAAAAACGCACAAATTTGACGGAAGAAAATCTAGAGCAACACATGGTGGTGTATTTCAATGACATCTAAATGCAGAATTCACATGGATATCTGCTACAATGGATACTGCTTGGTTGTAGGTTTTAATTGCAATTCTATTTAGATATAATAAAAATTGTCTTTTTCTTAATTCTTCATGTTTTGTATTTAATAAAAAGTTAAATTGTCGTTTGTACATATGGACTGTTTTTGATTCTCCCGGAGTTCTATGTATATTTTTTAATGTATCACGACTGATTAAGATTATTACTAGGTTCTGGAAAATGAGGGGCAATGACCTATGAATGACCTATTTGTGCAATATTGGCAAAATTAATGACCTAAATCTACAAAACGAATGACCTAATTTACCTATCAAAAATGACCTAAATCATGAAACTAAATGACCTATGGTTACTCGTCTCTGGCTCATGTCATACACGTCCTCAGCTGCTTTTGGCGTTTTTAGGGTATGTACCCCCTTGGCAGTTGTCGGCGGAGTGAGGTCTCGCCATGCTCTCTTCGGAGTTGGGTGGCAGGAGTGGGGTAGAGGGAGAACTGTGCGGGCGACGGGGAGGGGAGAGTTCCCCTGGACTGGACTGGACGCTGATGTTTTCGAGCCTGGTTTACTCCCGTAAAAACATGTTCCATGTTAAAAAAGATACAGTATCCATGTCAATTCCATGAAATTATTTGCAAAGAATAGAGAGGTAGATACTTATAGGCATTTTCTTGACTCCTGTTGAGAAATTGAAGCCTTCCACTCAGAGTGGTGACACTAGAACGGCGCAGCACGAAACATGATGTTTCCCCCATTTCTCGACACTATTTTTCAACACATATATTATCTCCAATTCTCCGAAACTACCGACCCAGTCTTTTTGTTTTTGTTTTGGTTTTGCTTAGTAATAGTTACACTGTATACTTAGTTTTTTTCCCACCCATCTAAAAAGATTATTAGCGGCATAAATTACAGGAAAACTGGAACACGAAATAGAGGTTCGGGGAACGAGGAAAAAAATATAAATTTTAATTATCTACGTATGAAAAAACAAATCAGTAAACACAGGAGAACCAGATCTAAAATACACTGCCAAGGTGATGGCACAGGAGCTTCCTCGTCACAATCAGAGTGACCCATTATAAAATAGAACAGACTCGGAAGCAAAATAACATAACATTACATTACATTACATAACATTACATAACGTTAAATATACATATTACATAACATAACATTACATAACATAACATTACATAACATAACATTACATAACATAACATTACATAACATTACATGAAATATACATATTATACATAACATGACTTCCATAATACATTACGTCCATTATACATAACTAGCCTGACCGCTCGCTTCGCTCGCTATCCGAGATTCGCTGTACGCAGTATCGTGGAACCAACAAACGACGGAAAAATCCCATACCCTACCGGGTATTTGTGCCCAATTTTATCAAAATCCGTCAAGCCATTCAGGAGTTGACCATGGTCGACCATATTTCCGCTATGGTCAGGGAATTAAAAATGTGCCTACGTTCAACTTGGGAGGCTACCGGATATTGCTGCCAAATTTGGTCGATATCCGTTGAGCGATTCGGGATTCGACCATGGAGGGGCCCATGGATGCGCTATGGTCGACAGCGGGGGTAGTCCGAAGGGTCGATCGTAGATAGAATTTCACGTAGATTACGAATACGCGATAAAAAATAGGGGTTACCATTTCAATTAACGAAGTTGACCGTGGTGGACCATAGTTCCGCTATGGTCAGGGAATTAAAAATGCGACGTTGCACAACTTGGGAGCCTACTGGATACTCGTGCCAAATTTGGTCGATATCCGTCAAGCCATTCAGGAGTTGACCATGGTCGACCATAGTTCCGCTATGGTCAGGGAATTAAAAATGCGCCTACGTTCAACTTGGGAGGCTACCGGATATTGGTGCCAAATTTGGTCGATATCCGTTGAGCAATTCGGGATTCGACCATGGAGGGGCCCATGGATGCGCTAAGGTCGACCGCGGGGGTAGTCCGAAGGGTCGATCGTAGATAGAATTTCACGTAGATTACGAATACGCGATAAAAAATAGGGGTTACCATTTCAATTAACGAAGTTGCCCATGGTCGACCATAGTTCCGCTATGGTCAGGGAATTAAAAATGCGACGTTGCACAACTTGGGAGCCTACTGGATACTCGTGCCAAATTTGGTCGATATCCGTCAAGCCATTCAGGAGTTGACCATGGTCGACCATAGTTCCGCTATGGTCAGGGAATTAAAAATGCGACGTTGCACAACTTGGGAGCCTACTGGATATTCGTGCCAAATTTGGTCGATATCCGTTGAGCAATTCGGGATTCGACCATGGAGGGGCCCATGGATGCGCTATGGTCGACCGCGGGGGTAGTCCGAAGGGTCGATCGTAGATAGAATTTCAGTAGATTACGAATACGCGATAAAAAATAGGGGTTACCATTTCAATTAACGAAGTTGACCATGGTCGACCATAGTTCCGCTATGGTCAGAGAATTAAAATTCGACGTTGCACAACTTGGGAGCCTACTGGTAATTCGTGCCAAATTTGGTCGATATCCATCAAGCCATTCAGGAGTTGACCATGGTCGACCATAGTTCCGCTATGGTCAGGGAATTAAAAATGCGACGTTGCACAACTTGGGAGCCTACTGGATATTCGTGCCAAATTTGGTCGATATCCATCAAGCCATTCAGGAGTTGACCATGGTCGACCATAGTTCCGCTATGGTCAGGGAATTAAAAATGCGACGTTGCACAACTTGGGAGCCTACTGGATATTCGTGCCAAATTTGGTCGATATCCGTCAAGCCATTCAGGAGTTGACCATGGTCGACCATAGTTCCGCTATGGTCAGGGAATTGAAAATGCGACGTTGCACAACTTGGGAGCCTACTGGATATTCGTGCCAAATTTGGTCGATATCCGTCGAGCCGTTTGGCCGTGCATAGAAGGACAGACAGACAGACAGAGCGCATGCGCAGGGCGAACCGCTGGCTCTATCATGTTGAAATTTATATGGGACCTCAATGGGCCCTACCAGCTTAATCCCTGAGAATTACATTGAAATTGGGTGAAATCTTTGGTTACTACGGCTGTAACAAGGAAATTGAATCTATTTCACGCCAGCGCATGCGCAGAGCGCACCGAGGGTCCGATCATGCTGAAATTCATACTGGAACTCACTAGGCCTTGTCCAAACAACCCTTGAAAATTTGAGCGAAATTGAATCAAAATTGTAAATGTTATGCGTGTTTGTTGAATTTAACGTTAGCGCATGCGCAGGGCGTACCGCTGGATCAATCATGTTGAAATTTGTATGGGACCTCAAGGGGCCTTATCCGCACCATCCCTCAAAATTTGAGCTGAATCAATTCAAAATCGTGGAAGTTATGGCTGTAACAAGGAAATGCGGACAGACTAACAGACTCACAGACTCACAGACTCACAGATTCACAGACTCACAGACTCACAGACTCACAGACCGACAGACACGGAACCAAATTTGTTCAGTAGGCTTTGAAACGCAAAATGCAAGTGGAAATTTTGATTTCTGAAGACAAAAATTTTTTGGCTCACGAAAGTGAACACAAGGCTTCCGCTGCTTCGCAGACTCGGAAGCAAAATGAAAAAAATATGATCCTAGGTCATATAGCTCCTAAGAAACCGGTTCTCAAAGATGATGCAAGTTTACACAGACTTAGGAAGGCCCATTCAACATTATAAGTTGTTCAATCGCTATAGGTACGTGCATAACGAAAGGCAATGATTCTGAGATAAGAAACGGCGCTAGTGGTACACCAATGCATATCCAGGCAATATATATAAATCTGCACATAATTCTTTCAAATTCATGTAGTGCAATGTTTCTAGGAAGAGTTGAATATTTAGAATATCATAAAACTTGAGTTAAAAAAAAAAAGTTTACAATAATTTTTCTAATTCATGTTTTTGCAATTCAGGAATTAGTGCACATGCCGTGTTTGGAAAATATTCAAGTTAATTTAGGAATGATCGGGGAAATTTTTCACAGATAATAATTAGACGCGGAAAGCGAAATTTGGTACAGAAAAACGTGGTTCCTGGTGGGAAGAGCTGACTGTATTTGAGGGGTCAGTAGCAAAATCAGGCGTCTCGCTGCCTAGCAACACCCATCCGCTGGCCGCCCTGTCGTCCCTCCGCTCTGCTCGCACCTGCTACCTCCATCATTTCCAAGGTATTCTATTCCGTCAATCTGAGAGGTTTCGTCTCTCTACATGGGAAAGGTTTTTTGGGAAAGGGTGTTAGTTCTATGTGATTTGATATTGGAGTACCCTCCGTTATTGGTTTATAACTTAGGTACGTACCTATACAATACATTGTAAGGAACATGTAAAAACGTTATGATTATTTGTGTTATACAGTATATAGGTATATGAATGGTGTTATGTTTGTATAACGGGTACGTAGGTATTTAGCTAAAATTAATCATAGGTCATTTACAAGCTTCACTTTTGATAAAATTGTTGAGCAAATTTGAGCGAAATTGGCTCTCATAAATAAATCAATGCAATTGGCCACTGTATACCGGCGAAAACCTGCAACTGTGCCTCCCCCCCCCCCCTCCCCCTTTCAATTATTAATTTAATTTGATTCCATGATATTCGAGAATGATGCGTGACCCTTTTTACGATACACAATATCAGGAACCTATAACACTACCCACTGATGAAGAAATGTCTCGATTGACTTCTGGATAGTGAAGTACTTACGTCAAGGAGTTTTCCATCCCTGCAAAGTCAATGGATAGCTAGTTCGCCTATGCACCTACATTCGTTTCCTGCTACGAGTAGCTGGAAGGAATGACATTTTTTTTCGAAATATCTATAAACCCAATGCCAGTACCCCAAAGATATTTCACGATTTCACTGTACGGTTGCGGAGATAAACTGGATATGGGTGGGTATCTTCCCTCTCTCTTGCAAAAATGTTGTCCCCTTTAGCCTTAAGTATGAATCTTGACTGATGGTAAAATGTCGAGGTTCTGGGTTGGTTATAAGTAGCATTTCCTTTCATGTTACATGATATACTTGGATAGGTACAGTAAAACTTCGCGTAGCCGGGGTAGGATGACCAAGATCTCTCAGATAAGCGAAAAGGTACAGGAGGTATATTTTTAAATATACATTATAATATGTAACCACTAATTTAACATTGTATACGACACTTAATCATATACAGATATGTTATTACAATTAAACTATTTAAAAAATTAACAGGGCGTCCGCCGAGTTATTGTGATTTTTCATTTAACAAGAGAAATTCTGACAAAACCGAAACACCCCACTGTCTCCATTGAAGTCAGTTTTGGAGTGCCAAGAATAAAAACGCTGCAAAGTCCTTGTCACATGCGATTATTATTCTATTGGACGTACCTTCTGAAATGTTGGCTGTTCATTTTTTTATTGTTTCTTTCATGTGCAATAATTGAAATAGCTATTTTTGATAGTTTCCACCAATTTTGGCCCCAAAAACTCGAATTAGGCTCCTATTTCTGACAAATTATCTTTGATCATTGATAGTGCCATTTAATTGTCTTGATTCACCTGTTACTAGTGTTATTATACACATTTATGGTGATTTCAGACAATTTCCCAGGTTTTTGACGCATAAAAAAATGAATTTTGGGAGCTGAACCTTCGCTACAACCTCAATTCTTCACTCTTTAGTCAAAGTCAACTTCATATTCGGTCTCCTCGCCCTAAAAACAAGAAAAACGATACCTCACAAGCTCATGTTCATTAAAACCCCGAAAAAACCTATTTCTACACCCATTTTTATTAACTAACGAAATATATACGAAAACTCCAAGAAAGCCGGTTTAAATAGAATCGCTCTGAGACATTTTTTTTGTTGGAAATTAGTTGTAGAATCGACCACTGAAGTTTGTCAAACCTCATCCTTGGATACCTTGTATATTAAATATATCTAATATACAGTGTATCAAATATATTAAATAAATCTGGGGCCGATTCTTAAAGATTTTTCACTTTTCTCTATGCAAGTCTTCATTTGTACTCTTCACTTTGCGAATTATGAAAAGTAGGAGAATTTTCAGTACCTAAAGACTTCGCGCTCCCACTCCCAGTTGTTCTACTCGAAACGAAAAGTGTTCTGAAGATTAACATTCGTTTTGTGGAGTAGCCTCCAATATGTGTTACAGTTTATCAATTTTGTTTCTAGTCGTTTACCGTCATTTAGTCTTCAGTCTTCCATCACATGTTAGATAGATAGATAAACAGATATCGTTTATCTATTATGAATGTGGGGCCCTGGTGATGCAGCATGCCCTAACCTGTTTCGCATCAGCATTATGGCTTTTGAATACCACCAGGGTACATAACGGGGGAATCGAATCAGGGAGAAAAGTCTCCAAGGAACCAGCCCTATCACATTCCGCTTCAGTTTCTGAAATCCGACGAAATTTGTCGGAAATGTCTCAGAGTTGCAAACAAGGTTTGACCTCTTTTTGTCGAAGCCCGTTTATCCCGAAGATTTCGGCGAATTACCGTAATTGACAAGGATATTACGGAATCCCGGTGGATGAAACTCGACTGTAAAGCCGGATGACTGGCGGCTATTTGCCGCTCGTAGGATCGATACGGATACATTTCAACGAGCCCATTTCGGGGCTGGATCAGTAGATGCCTTTGGGTGATTCACGGTTGGCCATGTGAATTCGCGGTCGGATCAGTGCGTTTCTGCATAACGATCGCGTTTTCCAGTCAACTACCATTCGGGTCCACGAAGTTGCATACCCGAAACAGAACGACAGTGCAGGTTCACGATTATCGCTCCGAGCAGATGGATATCCATTAGTTATATGGTGTTCTTCCTTACCCCCCCCCCCCTCAGAACTACCCTCACAGATTTATTGCTCATCTTTCCCAGTCGGTATTGGTAACTGACTGTTTCCGCCTTCTGAAATAACTCTGAATCAAGTTTTGCATTGCACCTACCAATGTTTGACTGAAGGTTTTTATTTGTAAACAGGAAAGGATTAGGATTATGATCCCTATTCCGTACCTCCTGTAAAATTTTACGATCCTTGGATCCTTTGGACTTGGAAGATGTAAGATAGCATACAACTTTTGTACAATTAACTTATTTTAAACATATACCAAGTGAATAAATAAGCCATAGGACAGTTACGGGTCATTTGAATTAGACAGCCCCACCCCCTCATCCCACAATTGTTGTATCATCCATACTTTACGAGTCCAATGATCAGCCTCAAGTTCAATTCAAATTGGAGCATCTGGGTACCTCGGTATTTTACAACAATAATATTAGGTAGTTCCCTCCTTCCACCCATAACCTCCTCGCACCCTCGATATTTTACGATCCTGATGATCTTAGATTTAAACCTGAACTGTCCTGGACACATTCCCTAGTGTTCTGTTCTAACCGGAACTTCTTACTAGATATTTTCCACCACAACATATGTTTCCCCCACCACCACCCTCTTATAATTCGCTTCACGGTCCAATATTTACGATTCAGATGATCTTGAATCATACATGAACTATGGGCCTATTCACTGAAAGAGATTGTGAAAACAGGTTATCTATTTTTGAAATCGCCCGGAAGAGAGTCTCTTCCCATGTCTCCCGGGTTCGAAGTGTGATCTATAACAGAAGGGTGTTCTGTGTAAAATAATAAACCACTGTGTAGGGACTTGCAACGTTTTTTACTGAATAGCTTCCGTGAATTACCTCGAACCGTACTTGGATGTTTTAAATCATGAATACATAATACGTATCTACTATTTTTAATGAACAATCGACTTATCTTTATGAGATGAAAAACATAAACGATCAAAATGAACGACGAATGGTCAAAATGACAGATGTGGTAGCGGATGAACAAAGTATGATACACGATATCAGTATCAGACAAACGAGAAATGAGAAAGATACTATCTCTTTCAAGAAAATATACCTAATTTGTCTCTTCTGAACAGATCGAAAATGCCAAGATGGCCGGCAACTATCTCATTTAGAAGTTACTACAAAAAACCTGTCATGGATACTATAAATATATCTTTTGCCAATCGTGCCATAGACTCATTCTAATGGTTCCGATTGGAGTACTGAAATAATCCTCTCTTCGAATGGCATAAACGCGGAAAACTAACATACAATTATTTCGTGATTCTAATTAATGGACTCACTGAATCGCGGTTTTATTAATATAGATAAGAAAATTAATTGCCGAATGTCAGTAAGGCTTCTTACACTCGAGCAACATTTTGCGGATGCCGCGCTGCAAGCCTTGGGGATTTTGACATGAAATTTTGAAAATAGACTCGATGAGCCTTCCGAATTTGCTGTATAGTTTTTGGTACCGGGGGACGGCGCCGCGCTGGTATCAGTGGTGCCATATGTCAAAGAAAGTGGGCTTGGTATATTTTTCATGTTTTCCAGCACGCCGAATCCAATGGAATAACTTTCAAAGCTCTATCAATCATCCTTACAGCGACTATGAATATTTAGCCATAAAACGTTAAAAAAAAAGGTGCAGAGCTAAAACGTGAGAAAAAATTATTCGTATTTGACTGTTATGAGACAAAATCAGCTAAATATTACTGGAAACTACTTAAAATTCACACAGAAGATGAAATTAGATTATGACTCGAGACAGAAACAGACTCAGTATTATTGTAAAATTAAGTTGTGGGGGCTTTTGGGGTTCAGTAAGATCTTGATTTTTTAAAGTTAGTTTGACATATTTAGAGACAAATATGTCTCTAAATATATCAGAAACTTAGAATATACAAATCGCTTGAGTTTGGAATAAATCAAGTAAAATTAATAACAAGTGGGATTGCGGTAATTTGTCGTAGTAAACAATTTTGATGTACGAAAACGTCCGAAGGCGTACAGAAAACCATGGAAATCTTCCAGTGTTCGAACTGGTTAGTTACTTTGAAAATTTGCTCATATTATGGCCATGTTCCATGGCTGGATGAAACAGTATGTTCGTTACTGGTTTTTGTTCAAATTTTCTTGTCGTCTTCTCGAATAGTGTCTAAAAAGATTGACCCAATTCACAACAGAATGATCTATATCATCTTGAATGGAATCAGCGGTCATTAACGTGTCTGTGGTACCCACGTGGTGTCGGAAAACCAAAAACGCTGCAAAGTCCTTGTCACATGGGTTTATTATTCTACTGGACATACCTACAGAAATTTTGGCTGTTCATTTATTGTATCTTTCATGCGTAATAATCGAAATAGCTATTTCTGATGGTTTCCATTAATTTTGGCCCCTAAAACACAAATTAGGTACCTACGCTCCTTTTTTTTTTTTTTTAACTATCTTTGATCATTCGTAGTGTCATTTAATCGTCTTGATCCACGTGTTGACACTTTTTCCAGTGCTATTATACAAACTGATGGTGATTTCAGACGATTTCCCAGGTTTTTGACTAATAAAAAATCAATTTTGGGAGCTGAACATTTGGTAGACTCAATTTCCCACTCTTTGTTCAAAATCGACTTCATATTCGGTCTTCTCGTCCCCAAAAACATGAAAAACGATACCTTAAAAGCTCATATTACTAACATGTTGCTAAAACGCAAAAAGTACCTATTTTTACACACATTTTCACTCATAACACCCCTGGGTATATTCCGATCGGGCTGAAACGTTTCGGGACACAGATAGGGCCCAAATGGAGCATGTGTGCGAAAGAAGGAATTTTTTAGAGCGAAAATGAAGCCTGTACACGTCATACGGCGTACGGCGGATGGACATTGCATTTTTGGAATCTACGCACCTTGCTGCACGCTGCAAAGTCCTTGTCACATGGGTTTATTATTCTATTGGACATACCTAGAGAAATGTTGGCTGTTTGATATTCACAGAGGTGTATCCAAGGAGGTGAAAACCGCACGGATACGATCCCTTGCACTCCTGTCTCACCTCCTCATTCAAAACCCAACATAGAGTCACCTTTTCCTCCAAGTCAGAATGTTGCCTCTCCAATTTTTACCAAAATCCGAGTCAGCACAGTGGTAACCCTGACGTTTCAAGCCAACAATGCAGAACGAGCTGCAACCTGCAGCAACCGTCCCCACCACCGCTGACGTCATGACCGGCGCCACGGCCATCCTGCTCCCACTGCCACCGTTCTACACACATGGCCCCACCCTCTGGTTCTTCCAGCTCAACACCGCATTTTCCGCCTCCAACATCAAGTCACAGAAGTCGAAATACTCCAAGACAATTTCGCTCCTGCCCTACGACATCCTCCTCCAAACCTCGGACATTTCACCTGACTCCCCCACCTCCTATGACGACTTATGCTCTCGCCTCACCAACCTCTACCAACCCTCCACCCATGCTCTGATCTCCGCCCTCTCCCAGCCTCAACAACTCGGCGATCTCAAGCCCATCCCACCTCTTCTGCAGGCTTCACCATCAACTCCATTATGTTCTCACAACCGATATCACGAAGACTTTCAGGCTCAAGGCGCTACCACCCCACATCCAAATTTCGCTCGAGAACGACGATGAATTACTACTCCGCCTCACCGATACCATGTTTGACATTGGCCCATTCACAGCGGTCCACGATGTCTGGCTGTCGAGCGGCAGCCTTCCTTGCTCTTGCTCAGCCTCTCCATCGATCGGTGAGACCGCCCTCCCGGTTGAAGCTCCACCCCGAAACAAAACAGGGACAACCAACCCCCTCCGAAGCCTCAACAACCAGCCCTCCGTCCCGGTGCTGATACCTCCTGGTAAGGCCGGCAGGCGCCACCCTTCGCTTTCAAGCACTACCCCTTACAGCTGCCCTCCACCCCACCTTCGCCGTCGTTCCGCATCACACATACTGCTCGGTGCTTAAGACCTCTCAACCGACTGAGGGGCCCACACACACTGCCTCCTCTCGCTGTGGACCGACGCCTATCCCCGTCAAACCCCGACAGTGCCCTCATGGCACCTAGTGCTGCCGTTGCACCCCACTCGGCCCCAGTCTCACAGCAGCTCTTCATCCACTGCTGTCGCCCCAACGGAGAATAAAAAAGTGCTGTTCCTACCTCTCTGCAGTACATCTCAACGGCTACAAATACCTTCTCCAGTTTCTGCTGTCGCCCCAACGGAGAATCTCGACATCCAACCTTTCTCAAGTTCAACACTACATTGAGACAGCCACTCTCTGTGAAAGCTCGACGCCTTCATCCCCTCCAGCTTTTACAGGCCAAAGCCCACTTTGATAAACTAATCAAAGATAATCAGTCCACCTCTCAAATTCTCCATGGGTTTCACCCCTCCACATAGTCCACAATCCAGATGGGTAAATTCGCCCATGCGGTGACTATCGCAGGCTCAACTCCAGGATGACCCCGGACATGCATAACGTCCCTCATCTCCGAGACTTCTCCTCCCACTTCCACGGCGCCACCATCTTCTCCACCCTCAACATCTCTAGGGCATTCCACCACATCGACGTTTATCTGCCCGACATACCGAAGACCGCCATCATCACACCGTTTGGCCTCTTCGAGTACCTCAAGATGGGATTCGGCCTACGCAATGCAGCCCAGACCTGGCAGTGTTACATATACCAAATTCTCCATGGACTACCCTATGTTTTCCGCTTCCTCGACAACGTCCTGATAGCCTCCACCTCCACCAAACAGCACTACAAAGACGTGCGCCACGTCCTCAAAATATTACGTACCGAAGGCTTCACCATCAACAAGTCCAAATGTGTCATCGCCCAACCCTCAGTGAAATGCCTGGGACACCTTGTCACCGACTTCCCGCGCCCACAGACCGTCACTGAGCTCCAACGATTTCTGGGAATGCTCAACTTTTACTGCCGACACATCAGACATGCTGCCCACCATCAGAAACCCCCCATTGACGCTATCCCTCAACCGTCTAAGAAGAACGACAACCAGAAGCTCGCGTGGTCTCCGGTCCTCCAGACAGCTTTCGACCAATATAAGACGGACCTGGAAAATACTGCCCATTTCGCCCACCAGCACCCGATGCAACGCTGCCCATCACGACAGACGCCTCTGACTGGGCCATCAGTGCGGTCCTTCACCAACACATCAATAACGCTACCTACCCCATAGGATTCTTCTCCAGGACCCTCACCGATGCCCAACAAAAGTACTCCACCATCGACAGAGAACTCCTCACCATCTTCGAAGCCATTAGGCGCTTTAGTGACTTCGTCGAAGGCCACCAGTTCTCTGTCACCACCGATCATAATCCGCTCACGCATGCCCTCCTCTAAACAAGAAAATCCGCCGCTCCCCACCGCCTCCGTCGACTCGAATTCATCACGCAGTTCACAACAACTGACATCCGCTACACATGGTTTTAGTGGGCATGAGCTTGTGAGGTATCGTTTTCCATGTGTTTTAGGGTGAGCAGCGAATATGGAGTTGATTTTGACGAAGGTTCAGCTCCCAAAATTCATTTTTTATCAGTCAAAAACCTGGATAAGTATCTGAAATCACCATAACTTGTATAATTACACTAGAAGAGTATCAACAGGTGAACCAAGACAATTAAATGTCGCTATCAATGATCAATGACCATTTGCCAAAAACAGAAGCCTAATTCGTGTTTTGGGGGGCCAAAATTGGTGGAAACCATCAGAAATAGCTACCTGTTTAAGTTATTGCACGTGAAAGAAACAATAAATGAACAGCCAACCTTCCTGTAGGTGCGTCCAATAGAATAATAAACCCATGTGACAAGCACTTAGCAGCTTTTTTGAATTTCACTCACCTAAATTGGGGGTTTCGACCATTGTCTCGAGCGCGCCCCTTGTCTCCTCATACTCATCTTCTCATGGTAACCTTCACACATGCTCTTATGGCTTTCATCCTCCTGAAATTGTGTTTTGTCGATGTCAACCGATAAAACACAGTAAAATAATTATGAAAATAATAAAATAATTATGATGAACGACATAATGATATGAGGATTAGTTAAATTTACCATTGATTTCTTGTTGACTTAAATATGTTCAAGAAGCGTAGTGATAGAATCACGCGTGTCCCGACGCTGGCGTTCATTTGGTAGATCACAAACTTGTCGCATTGATGCTGAAATTAATAGTCTACGGCAGTGAGTTTCAACTCAACACATAACTTACCGAATAATACGTGTTTCGATTTAAGTTGGCTGGAGCTTAAGTTTGGGGCTCACAGTTCCTACCATCTCACGCCACTCTCAGCAATAAAGTATGGTGTTACTGACTTGTTTGGATTATATATCACCGGAATCCTTGTTCAGGGATGTTGCAGGCGCGAGCTGTTGAATGGTTTTCGAAGGCTACCAATCATTCCTTACCATAGTTTTGTCAGGTTTCGTCGGGGATGTCGACTTGATGAAATATATACATTCAACAAACACGATGTGCATTATACATAAATACATAAATACAATTAAATTTAAACTGTTAATGGTTAATGATATTCACTTAAATATTTTCTTGGATTGGTTGTTGGGCTGCCGATTTTCGTGATCGGCATTATGCGAATTCTTATATACAACATAGTATACTGATGTAAATAGCGATTGAATCCGTTTTGATTTGCGAATGACTCAAACCAAAGAAAAATTCCAGTGGAGCGAATTTTCGAAGGAATGTAGGTACGTGCCTACCACCCTTTCAACCTACTACAACTCCTCATACTCTTCCGCAGTTTCTAACCATGAAACTCATGATTTGAACGGTTCATTCGGCTTTAATCGTTGTTGGTACCTAACCATACAATTACCTTTCTTCTTCTTCTTCTTCAATTACTTGTTTGTAACTACCACCTACCTTAGTAGATTTTACGGAAATAATTCCAATTATCTTTGGAGATCTAAGGTTTGGAGTGGCGGAACAAGCTTTTACCTCAGCAACAAGTACGTCATCATAATTGGATGTTTTTATTTTTATTTTTATTAATATCGTGATATTGGGAAAACTGTCTACAAAACTGAGGATATCAGAGCACTATTCATCACATTGATGGGTTCATGACAGATTAGTATGAGAATCTTGAAAGGGTTATAGTGCGTTTTGATCCACAGATTGACGAAACCACGCAAACTCTGACCCTTTCATACGCGAACGGTCGGCCTATACAGATTTTATAGAATAACTGGTAGTTATTTATGTACAATAATTTTCTATACAATCATCTCAGTTTTGGTTCTGGCAATTGAGCTATAATCTTTAGGAATGTCGATATTAATTTCACAGATGAATGAAAGTGTCGTAATAAAAATATATCCACTTCGTGAAATGCTTTCCCTGTCGATAGTTTGCCTAGATGTCGGAACAAATTCATTAACCATCTTTTTCAATGCAGTTTTAGGGTGAGAGGGGGAGGTTTACATAGTTCGCCTAGGCGACAAAATTTTCACCCATTTCCCTCTGTTCTTCTATCAATAATATCTATCAGTTTGGGTCTGGTTGTGCAAAGAACCTTGGAAAACAAGGGAAGTAAAATAAGATGGTGCGCGTTAAAGAAAAGTTTAGTAAATACAAGAAACCATTTGGTAAGAATTCAGATCCTTCGCCATTTTTCGTAGTATACGCAGCAAAACTACTACTCCTACCATGAATTATAGAAAAGCACCAAGGGAACCAAGGGGCTTTGTATTCACCGTAGAGGGTAAGGATGGTAACCCGTTTGTGAGATTTTTCTTCTTTGAAACGGTTCTTTAGGAGAGTAGGACTTTTCTATGCGCATTCTTTCGGTAATATGTATGAGAATCATTCAGAAGGACACAGCCCCAGAACAGTGATTTGGAGTGGAAAAATACCCTTCCGTGGAAATATGAGTCAATCCATATTCTTCCCCACCTGGAAAAAGTTCAGACCTATTGGATTTATGCTAAAATTGTCGAAATATTTTTCAGTACAAATCCGTTTCAAAGCCTGTTGAATCCATCCCTGGAGTTTAACAAAAATGCATGGTTATATTCGTTGACGAAAGTACTGCAGGATTGTGATGGAAACTCCAAAACACGAACACATTGGAACATTCCAGACTTACCTGAAAAGGACAGTTCAGTATGACTTACCTTTCGTTATTATAAGAAATCTGACTGCTCCCCGTGCACCCGCCCTTCGATGTTCGGCTCTTTACGACACTAACTTATAGTATAGTTATTGGCTTTCCAGTTCTTAACGACAATGTTTAGAGAATTTTCTGAGCAAATGTTACCGATAGACCAACGGTCCTTACAGTCGATTATCGCAGTGTGTACGTAGGCATATAAATTATACAATAATAGTGAAAGATAACAGTGGCAAGCTTGGCCAAGGTTTTATTGTTCATAAATAGTGTGAGCATTTTAAATAAATAAATTGTAGTCGGTTGAGAACAGGCATTCAGGTCGTATGGGATTTCCCGAAGTCCCTTTTAAGTTCATGCTGGATGAGTGTAATATTTTAAAGGACTGCATCAATAAAATACCCAATTCTTATAATAGCTACTTTCCATACGTTCCATGTGAATTCTACCACTAAACACAGAGAAATACAAATTACGCAGATCTATCTGTCATACTCACTTGAACTAGCGCCCGGTTAGAGGTAGGAAGATGGAAACAAATTCGGACAAGAGATCTGTATTCGTGGGAGTGTGACTCTCATCAAGGAAAATATCCGTGGAAAATGAGACGTCTCCATCTTGGATGAGTCGAATAACCAGGAGCCACCTGATGCCTTAATGCTATCCCTGGAATGGGTTTGACTATGAATCAGGTCCTAAGTAACACACTGCAAATTATTACACAACGGTTTATTATTTACCTACCTGTAACCCCTTGTGCGTAGATCACTGTTTTCTATGGTCAATACCTACCCCCGTGCGCCCCCCCCCCCCCCCCGGAAAAGTCCTAAATCGAGTACTGTGGCCGGCCCGGGAATTCCAGTTTCATCAAAATATGCGGGATTCAATAATAATTATAGCATTAATTATTTTTTATTATTCATGAAGCATAACTTTTGTTCAAGTTGAACATCCGTGATTATAATCAGGTGTTCCCTAGCAATGATATCTGGGCCGGATTTATACCGTTTCATTCACGATCATGTTAACGAAGCTTTTTTTTGCTAACGAACGGCTGGTCGTACAATGCTTCGGGTGGTTACAAAAAATTCGTTAGTTCAAGATCAATTTAAAAACGTAAAAAAACCATAACCTTGTAGGTATTGAAAGTTTTCGAGCTACGGCGTTCTGATAATTTCAACCCCTATTTTTCGCCCCTTAGGTATGACTGACAGTAACGCCGTGCTTCGCAGTACAACTTGACCCAAAATGGGACCTACAAACCAAATTTCATTAATTTTGGTTCATGGTGACTTAGCAAAAATTGCGAAGTACGGCAGACGGACAGAAAGTTTTTGTATTCCATTTTCGGATTCTACATACCTTGAAACGGAAACCTTCAAATTTTGCGGAGGTGGGGGGGTCTAACTTTTTACTCATGCTCGATTCCAAAGGTTCATTATTGAAAATAATACTAAACCAAAATGAAAGACTCAGAGAGGGATAAGATAAAAAGAAGATTCAAAAGCTTGGATAATTCATTGCAACACTTTGAGCATAACACGAATACATTATTTGCACAAGGAAAGTCTTAACTAACGTGACACGAGTATAATATAATGTGTGTATGAATCATAGGATATGCATGAAATCACAGTAAACAACTCACTCAATAATTGAAGTGCAAGTTAGACTAAAAAGATAAGAATAGGATTCGTTAGTGGAGTTAGAAACACAGAGAGCTTGGATCGAGCGGAATATGCAACGAATGACACAAGTGAATGCAAATAATTAACAAACACATATTTTTTCATAGTGACTGCTGTCCAATCCAAAACTGGTTCTGGGTGTAAAATTGGAGTTCATATTGGCCTGGTCCTCATGAATTCTTCATTCCTCATTTAGTGGCTCAGCAGTTTCTGCTGTTAGAAAAAATAAAACTGAGTGTGATTATGGACACCAAAACTGTTATTTGGTGAAGGTGTCCTATCACAAACTCTCGTGGGAAAACTGCAGATACAGCGTATACATCTGTGGGGCCACACTGGGGAAGTGCGACGTAGGTACTCCTCACAGGCTACAAACGCAAGGCATTCGATTAAGGGTAAATGTCACGGATTTTAGTAAGAAATATTTTCAATAGATGGCTGCACCGTCGGGGGCAATCCAATATTCGGTTTATCTCTTGAATGGATCAACCGATATTTAAAAAAGTAGAAATTAAGTAAAATAATGTCGAAAACTCCATGAAAAAAACATTTTAAAATTCAAAACTGAATGTCGCCACTTGAGGTTGCTCATAACGATCACAGAACACTTTACAGATTGAAAATCGGCTGACCCATTCAAGAGATAAATCGAATATTGGATTGGCTCATTTTGAAGCACAACGTGGTGGCGGTTCTTGGAACTAAACCCGGAGCCGTCTGAAGCTCGTATCGGAAGTGACCGGTGTACGAGGCGAAAATATATTGTAAGAAAATAATCCTCAGTACACAGAGGACAAAAATATATGCCTGGGAGTTTTCTTAGACTCGATAAAGCATCTGATAAAGTCCTACATGACGGCCTGGTGGTCAAGCTCAAACCCCATGCGTCTGACGCATTTTATAGGATAATACAATCGTATCTGGTTAACCGCATATTATAGTATCAAATATGGAACCAGCGTATTAGCTTCCAAAAGCATCAACCCTGGAGTACCACAAGGCAGTGTCTGGGAACCATTCTTTTATTTAATTTCACATGACTCGCCTGCAACCACATATGTAATAACATCGGAGTTTGCTGACGACAAAACCACGGTACACACTTCACATAATTTAGATAAAGGCAAAACCACCCTCCAAACTCAATTAGATTCGCTCTCAGACTGGTGTGGAGAATGGAGGATCCTCATGAAGTTGGGCACTCACTTGGGAAGATCGTAATTATTAAGTACCTAACACAGAAAATAAGGTCGAGAATTCGGCAACGTCTTCTTGCACACACTTCCCCTCTACTCCCGCACACCAAGAAACTTCCGTATATTTCCCTTCATACGACCAATATGGATGTACGCCTGCGAAATATGAGGCTCAGCGGCTGCGACCCATATTAAGAAGATCGTAATAAACAGAATCGAGTATTTCGTCAAATCGCTAGCGCGCCCTGGTACGTCCTTAAAGACGCCCAACACAAAAGATCTCGATATCCCGACGGTAGTGGGCGTAACAAAACAGCACTCCAATCGGCTGGAACACCACACCAACCCACTGGTCAACACCATACCGGACCCCCCCCCCCCTCCCCCCGACCAATCCACCGCCACACCCGCAGTCCCGTCGCCTCAAAATAAAGCTTCCGCAGGACTCGTTGTTCACTTCGGACGAACACTAACAGTGCCACCACCAGCCCAGGAATGAACAAAAACTTGTTAGCGAGGAAAGGTGTCAAGAGGAAGAGAACAATAAAAAATATGAAAAATAAAACGATAATTTGAACTGCTGCCACTGATCCGATCCCTGAAAGAGGGAAGATGCATGTCTACTGGTAGCATATGGGCCAGCAGAGAATATAAAATGGCACACATTGCATTCATGCAAGAATCTAAAAAGATGCATGACCACCAAAATGTAAATTGCCACTTCATATTGCTTTTCAGTGATTGAGGAAAAAATTTGGCTGTCTATTTGGCCTGCACCCATTGGGGTTTGTGCACATATTTGTTTTATTTTTAATTTTTTTCTCAATGTAAGTAGATTCCATCCTGAGAATTTTGACACCAACCTCACTGTCCTACCGTAAGTATTTCTTTTTCTATGATTTTTCAAAGATGCCAGCACTTCCTACGTCATTGCAGCTCTCTCGCCTGGGCGGAACCCTCCTGCCCATTGTGACGTAGGAACCTCCGGAAACTTTGAAAACCCATAGAAAAAGAAGTGCTGATCGTAGAGCATTGCGGTTGGTGTCAGAGTTCTCGGAATAGAATCTAGTATCATTAAAAAATAATATAAAACGCTTTTGTCACCCATGCGCGTATTCCATTCCTTATAACCACCATATCTTACCGAAACAAAAGTCTAAATGAGCTGAAACGATATGTGTGGGCTGGTTTACTGATGGTCTCACACGAGTTTAATCGAAGTCCACCGAAAATCTCGTCTACCCATGCGATGAAATTCCCAACTCTCTCGTAACTCCGGTTCTATTCGACCGATGTTGCTGAATTTTGGAGGGATCTTGCAGGAAGACTGGAATGATAGTAGCTTCTGAGCCTGCACGACCTTCACCAACCTTGTAACGTTCCGATTCTATTCAATCGATTGTACGTAGGAGATAAATGCAGGCTTTTCCATGAGTATAGGTAAGGTAACGGTCTCCCAAACTCCCGTAAACCATACACCTTGAGTTGCTGATTATTTCCTCGAGTAGCACTGCAAGTTCTGTGTCTGTCCCGAATGATCGATTTGAAGCAGTACCTTGCTGATTCTATTGTTTTTGAGCTCATGTAGTATTATGTAGAATTAGTATTCTTGAATAACTATGCGGGATTGGGGATGGCGAATTCCTACCTCTACCGACTGAACGCACTGCATCTGAGTAATCATGGATGTTTTAGGTTTCTTCCACGCAGTTGAGATAATTTGAAATGTTTTGGCTAATCCGAGATCTTGAACCGGCACTATATCCGATTTATCAACATAATGAATGGTGTAAGTAATTTAAGGCTATTAACGTGAAAAAGTGGTGGGGTTAGCGGATGTTAGCCTGCTAATGATTTATACTACGGAGTTTTCACGTTCCTGTTCATTTTTTCGAGTGCGAACGAGATACACACTGTAAATGAGTGTATATTGGTTTATTATTCTGTGAATAATACACCTATGAATTCGCTCAGCAAAAAATTTTTATAACACCCCCTCAAACTTTTGGTTATTATTCTGTGAATAATACACCTATGTATTCGCTCAGCAAAAATTTTTTATAACACCCCCTCAAACTTTTTTCTTTTCCGTTTCAAGGTGGGTAGATTCCAAAAATGCAATGTCCGTCCGCCGTCCGCCGTTCGCCGTGCCGTACGCCGGCGCCGTACGCCGTATCACGTGTACAGGCTTCATTTTCGGTCTAAAAAAGTCGTTCTTTCGCTCACATGCTCTATTTGGGTCCCAGCGGTGTCCCGAAACTTTTCAGCCCGATCGGAATATACCCAGGGGTGTTATGAGTGAAAATGTGTGTAAAAATAGGTACTTTTTGCGTTTTAGCAACATGTTAGTAACATGAGCTTCTGATATATCATTTCCCATGTTTTTGGGGACGAGAAGACCGAATATGAAGTCGATTTTGACCAAAGAGTAGAAAATTGAGGTTGTACCAGATGTTCAGCTCCCAAAATTGATTTTTTATAAGTCAAAAACCTGGAAAATCGTCTGAAATCACCATCAATTTGTAGAATAACACAAGAAAAAGTATCAAGAGGTGGATCAAGACGATTAAATGGTACTATCAATGATCAAAGATAATTTGAAAAAAAAAAAAAAGGAGCGTACCTAATTCGTGTTTGGGGGGCCAAAATTGGTGGAAACCACCAGAAATAGCTATTTAAATTATTTTATATGAAAGAAACAATAAGGAAAAATACTCGTCCGGTTTTCACCACGTTGAGCACTGAAGAGAGTTCTTGCCCAGTTTTCACCATGTTGAAAACGTAGATGGAAGGAGAAGGCGTAGCTAGTGATGAGGGGGTAAGGTTTGAGAGATAAGGCTCTGGTTCGATAGAAATTGGATGATACCGAGCTGGGCAAGCCGGGCGCCGTATTAAGGCGCCTCTACCCTCCACGGGTCCCACCGGAACGGCTGTTGGGAGCCGTTGGAGGGAGAGCTACCTAGGCCCTGTCCCTCGCACTGTGCAGCTCGGCTTTTCTGTAGTTTTATTGGTAACAATCTTAGCTTATATACATGAGTGGTATATTTTAAGGGTACCAAGACAAACATAATGCCTGCCCCTCTTTGGCCAAGTTGACCTCTTCCCATGATAAGAGACCAACTTCATGAAGGAATACAATGCCTCTATAATTCCCTTGTCGGCAGAACAATGATAGGTACTAACGTGGCGGCGGACCTTGATAAAATAAAAGTCGGAGGAGCATAAGAACACGTTACTACCTATTTAACATGACTTTAAGGGTAAATGTCACGGATTTTAGTAAGAAATATTTTCAATAGATGGCTGCACCGTCGGGAGCAATCCAATATTCGGTTTATCTCTCGAACGGGTCAACCGATTTTCAATCTGTAAAATGTTCTGTAATCGTTATAAACAACCACAAGTGCGGACATTCAGTTTTGAATTTTAAAATTTTTTTCCATGGAGTTACCGAAATTATTTCACTTAATTTCAACCTTTTTAAACAAACCAACTAGTACTTTTGTAGGAAAAAAATCGAAGAATTCAAATCCGCTTTCAGATTGAAGATCGGATCATTAGATCGAACGGCATCTGGGAAAATCACTATAACAATGGGGCCTATTGTTAGCCCTCTAATCCTCTACCTGGGCCCACCTTGCAACGATGCCTTCCCTTTCCTGTTGATTTGAGCTAGCAGGTGGACTGGGTTCACATCTAGGAGTGTATTTTTCCTTCTACATCTATTTCTTCAACTACAAGATTTGCTTGGCAGAAATAGTTGGCTGCTGGATCAAATCAGGATTCAGCCAAAATTTGGGGTATCAAGAAGGGCGTTTGGTTTTTAGCATCTGACTGGTATCTAGTTTTCTTACTATGATTTCATTTTCTAAATTATTGCTTTCTAAGTACCTATGTGACTGGAATTTCCATAATAAGCCATTGAGTAACTAATGATTTTCAGGGTTCTCATAGTCCACCAAACCCTATGAAGCCATGAAAAAAATCGCCGTAAAATGAAGAAGTTCAATAAAAGGTTAAGGCAAAATTGCACTCGATAACTATATATTGCCATATTTATATATTATCAATTTCGAGGTTCACAAGTGACGCCTATGGAAATATCACTGACAACGACCGAAGATAACAAATATGTTGAGAATAATCAATATAATAGCAATAACAATAATTCAAATGCAATAAAAATATCAATAGAATAATAATAACAAGAATACAAGTACATAAAAAATAACTTGCTATTGGAATAACAACAACAAGAATGTAAAATAACGAGAGTGCCAAGGCATTTTCATGTGACCTGACGAACGGCACGATTTCAATGAATTTTATCCAACCCATTTATATTATATTGGTCCAACCCGTGCCTATCCGAAAAGTCTGCCACCATTTTTCGGGTACTTATGGGCGTCATAAGGAATTGGCTACATAATTATATTTCCATGTGTTCAACAGAATACTACCGTTATAATTTGGTGAAACTCATATGGAACCTTCACTGTTTCACTCTAGATCCACCCTCCAAATTTGAATTCTTTGCTACGATTATAAGGTAGTTCTGGGCTGTACAAGGATTGCACGTTCGCGCATCCGCTAACAAAGCTTACAGTATTTTTTAAATGATTTTGATTTAGGACTATCAGTGACCCGACCTGCACCTGCCCTCTAAATTTTAGCTCGTGACAACCATTTGTTTTCTGGCATTCATGGGCTTCATCAGGGATTGTACACAGACAGACACTGAAAAATGTTCCTTGATATGTGAAAAGCACCATGGAGCAGAATATACATAGGTATATGATAGGGGATGGGTACTCCAGTGCATTTGTCAAAATTTCTCAAAATGTTTCGTATGGACGCAATATGACAAAAATTGAATGCGCCAATCACGTGATCAAAAATTATACAAAACGGATTTGTGGTTTGCAAAAAGAGGCCCGGACTTACTCTGAAATGCTAACTAACTCTGTTATAAAGCGGCTGAAAGCGTGCGCGAGAGGTGCAATCGCGCACGCTAGAAGAAGATTTAAGGATAGATTTAACTAACGGGCCAGATCTCATTTTTGGCGACCATAGAGAATGTAATGAGTATGTTTTGGGGGCCAAAATTGGTGGAAACCATCAAAAGTAGCTATTTCAACTATGACACATGAAACAAACAATAAATGAACAGCCAACATTTCTGTAGATGTCCAATACAATAATAAACCCATGTGACAAGGACTCTGCAGCGTATTTCAAATGGAATAATATCACAGAACAACCAACTCGACTTCATACAGCTACCTATCCGTGATTATAATCAGGTGATCCCTAGTGATGATATCTGGGCCAGATTTATACCGTTTGATTCACGATCATGTTGACGAACCTCGTCGGTGAAAACGAACTGCTGGTAGTACAAAGCTGCGCGTGGTCTCAAAAAACGCTTTAGTTCAAGATCAATTTAAAAACGAAAAAAACCATGCCCTTCTACCGAACGTTTTCGTGCTACGGCGTTCTGAAAATGTCAACCCCTATTCTTCACCCCTTATGGATGACTGACACTAACGCCGAGCTTCGACGACCAACTAGACCCCAAACGGGACCTACAAAGCAAATTTCATTAATTTCGGATCATGGTAACTAAGAACATTGCGAAGTACAAATGTATGACTGAATGGAATTCGGGCCGTAATCTTCTGGAGCACTCTTTATTTTTTTAGAAAATTGCTTTCTATTCTTATTTTTCCCACCAGTAAACTTTTTCAACAAGGTAACCCAACGTTTCTGATCTCGAGCCGTCGAATTATGCTCAACAGTATTGGTAATACGCTGGCCGACAGGTAATCAGCTTGTTCAAAGGGAAGGCGAACTTAGACAATTTCGAACTTAGGGCAAATCGCATCGCTTTGGGAAATACCGCTACAAATTTTGCTAGCGGAGCATCCTAATCCAATGACCACTCATCCACATGCCGAAAGGGAATATGATGGGTGCTCCAAAAGTTATAAAAAACAATAAAGGGCTCATCGTGACCGTTATACCTGCTACTTGGTTTTCCCACACATAGGGACAGTAAGCCTCATTACGCTATCATCACTGCGTCAACTGGATATTTATGGTCGGTGGCGTGTTTGACGTTCGGGAAACCCCAACACTGAGCGGCATCTCTGTACCCATCCACAAAGGTACTGGTAATATGAAGGTGTGTGGAGGGGAGATATCAATATTATAAATATATGTGAGGCATTTGACCAAGCAACCCTTACTCAGATTAATCTCGCTCTGATGAAAAAGCGAGACAGTGGGGAACAGAGCTGAAATAATACCCGTATTATAAAAAGATTCGTCAAGCAACGTGGCTATATAAGCGAATTTTTGCAGTTTTTTTCAACTTCTAGTCATTTGCATTAATTTATGAACCCCTCTCCCCCCCATCTAAAACCACATGCCGCTTTGGAAATCGCTCACCTTCAAAAAAATATTACATTTATATCACCAGTCACTACACAATTACAGGTTTTGGGTCAGATTTTGAAATTTTGGTGATTTTTACCCATTTTGATCCCTGAAACCCCACTTTCCCGAAAGCATTATTAAACGTTGCAAATTATTACACAACGGTTTACTATTTACCAGTATAGACGCCCGTTTTGCGTAGACCACCCCCCAGGAAAGCCCTAAATCGAGTACTGGAGCCGGCCCGGGAAATGTTTCATAAAAATGCGCGGGATCTAATAATTCAGTAATTAATTTTTTGTAGTTATTTATGAAACATAAGGTAAATAATAGGGTAATAAAACGTCGTGTAAAAACCGTTGTGTAATAATGAGTTAGTGGTCGATTTATATGTAATTTTTCGTCGCCTTGCCTAATGTTACAATGTCTCTTCATGCCGTCAATTCCTCTTCTATACGATTTTTAGAGTAAGTCCGGGAGTATTTTTGCAAACCACAAAGCCGTTTTGTATAATTTTTGATCACGTGATTGGCGCATTCAATTTTTGTCTTATTGCGTCCATACAAAACATTTTGAGAAATTTTGACAAATGCACTGGAGTACCCATCCCCTATCATATACCTATGTATATTCTGCTCCATGGTGCTTTTCACATATCAAGGAACATTTTTCAGTGTCTTTCTGTGTACAATCCCTGATGAAGCCCATGAATGCCAGAAAACAAATGGCTGTCACGAGCTGAAATTTAGAGGGCAGGTGCAGGTCGGGTCACTGATAGTCCCAACTCAAAATCATTTAAAAAATAATGCTTTGTTTGCGGATGCGCGAACGTGCAATCCTTGTACAGCCCAGAACTACCTTATAATCGTAGCAAAGAATTCAAATTTGGAGGGTGGATCTAGAGTGAAACAGTGAAGGTTCCATATGAGTTTCACCAAATTATAACGGTAGTATTCTGTTGAACACATGGAAATATAATTATGTAGCCAATTCCTTATGACGCCCATAAGTACCCGAAAAATGGTGGCAGACTTTTCGGATAGGCACGGGTTGGACCAATATAATATAAATGGGTTGGATAAAATTCATTGAAATCGTGCCGTTCGTCAGGTCACATGAAAATTCCTTGGCACTCTCGTTATTTTACATTCTTGTTGTTGTTATTCCAATAGCAAGTTATTTTTTATGTACTTGTATTCTTGTTATTATTATTCTATTGATATTTTTATTGCATTTGAATTATTGTTATTGCTATTATATTGATGATTCTCAACATATTTGTTATCTTCGGTCGTTGTCAGTGATATTTCCATAGGCGTCACTTGTGAACTTCGAAATTGATAATATATAAATATGGCAATATATAGTTATCGAGTGCAATTTTGCCTTAACCTTTTATTGAACTTCCTTCATTTTACGGCGATTTTTTTATGGCTTCATAGGGTTTGGTGGACTATGAGAACCCTGCAAATCATTAGTTACTGAATGGCTTATTATGGAAATTCCAGTCACATAGGTACTTAGAAAGTTAGTAATAATTTAGAAAATGAAATCATAGTAAGAAAACTAGATACCAGTCAGATGCTAAAAACCAAACGCCCTTCTTGATACCCCAAATTTTGGCTGAATCCTGATTTGATCCAGCAGCCAACTATTTCTGCCAAGCAAATCTTGTAGTTGAAGAAATAGATGTAGATGAAAAATACACTCTTAGATGTGAACTCAGTCCGCCTGCTAGCTCAAATCAACAGGAAAGGGAAGGCATCGTTGCAAGGTGGGCCCAGGTAGAGGATTAGAGGGCTAACAATAGGCCCCATTGTTAAAGTGATTTTCCCAGATGCCGTTCGATCTAATGATCCGATCTTCAATCTGAAAGCGGATTTGAATTCTTCGATTTTTTTCCTACAAAAGTACTAGTTGCTTTTTTTAAAAAGGTTGAAATTAAGTAAAATAATTTCGGGAACTCCATGAAAAAAAAATATTAAAATTCAAAACTGAATGTCCACACTTGTGGTTGTTTAAAACGATTACAGAACATTTTACAGATTGAAAATCGGTTGACCCGTTCAAGAGATAAACCGAATATTGGATTGGCTCATTTTGAAGCACAACGTGGTGGCGGTTCTTGGAACTAAACCCGGGACATTTACTAGTAGTTTACTAGTAGTTAGTACTTTTGTTTTCAAATTACACTTTCAAGTACCTAACAAGATACCTCGATACTTACCAGTGGAACAAGCGTTTCAAAAATACTTCTAACCAGAGTAGAACGGTACACTACAAGGTCTCTCAGAAATATCGCACAAAAAAATTCGATTCGATTTTTTTTCATATGCGTAGCTCGTTAGGTATGTCATATCAGATCATGTGCACAAGGGTAGTTGCTCAAAGAAATTCCTCCTTTGAACCTGCTCAAATCGCACATGATTTTGCAGTACCTAGGGTATTTTCGACAGCTAAATCATCATCAAAAGTTGCTAAAGTAAATTTCCAGTCGTGAAACTTATCTAAGCTTATTGTAACCCGCCCCCATTTATTGTCGCGTCTCATCCACTAATTATTTTGCCTAATCAGGTAACTAATTTCCGACATAATCAATTAAATTCTCAGCGTGATTCAGTGGTTCAAAAGACTGCGAGTTAGAATTGTTTCGGCAACCGGCAAAATTGCAAGAACCGTACACATCTGAAACAACTGGCTGAGGGGCCGAGGGTAGCTAACCGGGAAGGGGGGGGGGGGGTAATCACCCCGAAACGAAGGTAATTTGAAACCCAACGTTTTCCGGATATTTTGATGCATACACACTACGTCGTAATTTTGCGGTTTGAATCCAGTGTGGTTCACCCAATGTTCAGTGGAAGCGCGCTACCCACCTACTCCATCCACCACAATGTGACGCTTGTTCAACAATACGACCTCACAGGTCTGTATAATAATTTTAGAGGTAAAGGCGGACATTAGCAACACGCGCACACACACACACACACACACACACACACACACACACACACACACACACACACACACACACTTCTCTTCGATTATTATATACGATATTATACCTATTATACTAGTTACATATTTCTCTTCGACTATTATAATATGATCGATATTATATAATATTAGTTATACAGGTATAATTATACTTCATAGTTTAGGGATTTATTCTCTACTATTATTGCCGGTTAACAATGGTCCAAGTTGGCTCAAAAATGTGATGGTAGTTCAGTGCTTCTTAATTACCTTCTTAATGGCCCGGATTTTTAACTGAAAAAACACTCTTCCGAACTGTCCTACAAAATATCGTACTAAATACTACCTCTAATGAGCACAGACAACTAATTCTACCCATAGTACCAAGGCCGAACCATTCAACCCATGGATTGATCTAGAGCTCTAGACCATAGTTTTTAGAACGTCCCTCAGTATTAACAGACGTCCTCATGTATGTATCTGATCTGCTCAGAAGAGGACAACACTCAGTCGAGAAGAGAGAGTTCGTAGGAGATGCCGTTGCTCAGATGCGTCGGCCGTATGTCTCAGAAAAGTGTTCTGCGCATGTGCCAAACGTATGGTTGACGTATCATACGGTTGACGTATTTGGCCGCATACATACGTCACCGCTTCTCGATCTCGTCAAACTTAACGACTATACCGCATGTCAAAGTAGGTAACCTGACATGTTGAAAACCGTACCTACTGCTCCGACCTCGTGTTATGGTGGAATCGTGATGGCGATGAACTTTCCTACTACAACAACATTTTCGCAACCCAAATACCTACCTCCGCGTTTCCGCTCAAGAGAATAACGAATCAAGAGGGAACAAAAGTTGTTTGGAGACACACACACACATCATTGAAGATCAACAAAATGAACCACAACCCATAGATTTCGATTTTTGTTGGATCAGCGCCCAGCGTCGCCATATGGCATCAGTGGAGGGAGCTGCCTACTTCCGTGATTTTACGGTAAACTTTGGACTTTCTTGTTTACTTTTGACGTGTTTCGCGTTCTGGAATGTTCCCTCAAGCACCATGCTGGTCAGTTATGCTTCGATTTTCATCCAGTGCAGTTCAAACGCGTTTCGAAATATGGATGGTTTTGTCGACTTGGACTTGCTGCGAAATTCATTGGAGTAAGTATTCATTTTATATTTTTTCGACATTGTTTATGTGTTAAGGTGTTCTTCAGATGTTTATTTTGAAGTGGAAATGACTTTCTTCGAGTAGAGGATCTTCCTGGACTCTGGTGAACTGAATTTATGCGAGCGATGCCATATGGCTTCGCTGGGCACTTGCCGGCCTATTTCTAGTTACTTCATCACTTCGTGAGGTTTTTCGATCTCCGCTGATCGGGTTTAGTCTAATGCACTTTTTTTTAATTACAGACCCGGCTTTTCTCTTCAAGATGCCCTGGAAACACTTTTTGCTGATCTACCTGAAGGTAATATGCCGATAGACTTGTATGTCGAGCCACCTGAACCGAATGTTCTCACTGACGAAGAGTATGGAAACGAGGACGATGACGTTGTGGACATTCGTCATTTGCCTGGAAGACAACTATTGGCTCCCGCCGAAATAATAATTGGAAATGTGAGGGTTGGAGGAGTAGGTGAAGCTGGGAATGACCCTCAAGAACCACTGATTGGACCATCGACATCTGGTAATCAAAATTCAGAAACCTCCGACGGAAATAGCGTGTGGCTACAAAATCGAACAACAAAAAAAAAAAAACAGAGGGGGCTGCAATCATTTTGGATAGAGGGGGATTTCGACAAATCAAATGAAGTATTCCCACAGCCCGATTATTCAAAATTCAAAGATAACACACCAGTGGAATTGTTTGAGAAGTTCTTCGATGATGAGATCTGGGAGCTTTTGCGGAGTGAAATTCAGAAGTACATGGGTCAAAAGAATGTTAGTGATGTTCCTCCAATCACAATAGATGAACTGAAATGCTTCATTGGGATCCTCATCCTAAGTGGATACAATGTCCTCCCCTCTTGCCGTCACTATTGGGACCAGAAACCCGATATGCACAACGAATTGGTAGGTAACGCGATGCGCGGCGGATAGATTCTTGTCAATTCTAAAATATCTCCATTGTGCTGACAATGTTGTTGATTTTGAACGTAACGACAAAATGTGGAAGTTGAGGAAACTAGTGGATATGGTGAAAGATAGATGTATGCAGCATTTCATTCCGACCCCCGATTTGGATTATGACGAAAGTATGATAAAATACTTCGGGAGGCACCCCATGAAGCAGTTCATTAGAGGCAAACCTATCCGATTTGGTTTCAAGGTATGGTGCGTCAATTCCCCTGATGGCTACCTCGTCAATTTTGATGTCTACCAAGGGAAATTACAAGTTCTAGATACAGACCATGCGAATCTTTTTGGAAAAGCTGCGGCTCCTCTCCCGAAATTGTTAGCCGAACTCCCACAAAATAAATGACAAATAAATTGAGATAAATTTTTCTTGACAATTTATTCTGTGGACCAAGTTTGTTCTGCTATTTGAGGGAACATGGCTATTCTGCGACGGGCACGTTTCGCGAGAACAGGATTCCAAAAACTTCGAAGACCTCAAAGTCGAAGATGAGTAAAAGAAGAAGGAATCAAAGGAGCAAAGCTAAGCCAAAGAAGCAATCTAATCTGAACAGAAGACCTTCGAAGATAAACTTTCCAAGCAAGCCCGATTTTGAAAAAAAACCCAAAGGAGCAACTGCGTCTGCAATGGAGTGGAATGATGGTATATTGTTCGTCCGTTGGAAGGACAATGGGGTCGTGACAGTCGGATCAACGAAATTTGGTGTAAGTCCAACTGACCGGTAAAACGGTATTCACCAGATCAGAAGAAGAATGTGACTGTTCCAATGCCTTTGATGATTAACAGATATAATAAAGGCATGGGAGGAACAGATCGCATGGACCAGAATATCAACGCTTACCGAATAAACATCCGCAACAAAAAATGGTGGTACGGCATTTTTTCCTGGATGGTTGACGCTGTGATCCAAAATTGCTGGATACTCACAAAAAAAAACCAACAAGATGACGCAACTTCAATTCAGACGTGCATTAGCCGAGACATATCTCACGAAATACGCAGTTTCCCGAAAAAACCCCGGACCATCTGGAAGATTTATTGCATCATCGCGAGTAGGTACTTGACGACATTCGGTTCGACGGTTCGGAGCATTATGTCACTCACACTCCAGAAAAAAAAACGTAAGAGATGTGCTGGTTCAAATTGCAACTCTCAAATCAGAACCATGTGCCAAAAATGTAAAGTTGGTTTATGTATCGATTGTTTCATGCTTTTTCACTCTAAATTCTAAATAATTGTAATTGTATTGGTGAAAAAAATATTGCAATTCGTGGTTTAATTTTGGTACTTCATGAGTGACTTTAAATAAACCGTTCTTAAAATCCATATTTTGCGATTCATAAACAACCAGATCCCGAATGAAACAAATCACCGATGTAAATCTAGTGAAACGTTGAGTTCGTCACCTACGTGTCGTGAGTGCCCAGCGTCGCCATATGGCACATGTCAATTTCACTAAATTGGTTAGGTTTAGAATTTTTTAAACATTTTTCCCATCTTCCTGGGGGCCAATTGAACTATTCCTCAAATTTTCATCAAAAAATTCGAACATGAAAAGATACGGGCATTAATGGGTTAAACTTTCTTGCTTTAACCAAATTTAGCTACAACGAAAAATTCAGTAGGTATCTTCCTTTCTTGACAAACTTTTCTGATTACCTAACTAAAGTTTTGCCTATTTCTTCGTCTTTTGTGTTAGTGTACCCACTGTAAAACATTCTGTTATTACTGTTTTTCCATCACCTAAAGAATGAAATGGTTCCAAATGCTTAAGCTTTCTTTGTTTATACCTACTTTTCCCTCATAATAAAACCTAGTTTCACAAATGTATAGCTGGTTTTGCAATAGCACACTTTATACCAATTGCAGGAACAGCCAAACACCTGCCTATACTTCAGAAGCAAAACCAGCTATATCCTACTTTAATTTCGCATCAACTAATTTGGCGTTGACGGGACGTTCAAATTTAGCAGGCCAATTCTATGATTCATTTCCGTATATTTGTAAAAGAAAAATGTAGCTCTGTCTCACAGTTTCTACCAGTTTTTTGCGTTTTTCTCATTATTTCATTTGGACTGGTTTTGCAGCTGACCTACTCAATTGAAAACAATGATTTTAACAATGATGAACAATGATTTTAACAATTGAAAACAATGATTTTAGAGCTGGTGTTGGTTTCTTTCATGTCTGAGTCTCTTTTGTCTTTTGAGATCGAAGGGAGTAGAATTCGTGGTACTTCAAGAATCAGTCAGGAATTGACGTCACTTTGAGATGTACCATGTATCATGCTCAGTCGTCTCTCGTAACCAATGGCAACGGGTTGGCACCCATGTTGTTCGCCATAACAGTGGTATGCGGTATTGATATGACCGTATCTCCTAGGAACTCTATAATGAAAAGAATCACATCAAACCCGTTTCAGACCATCCTGAATCCAAATCCGTGAAAAACCCATAGGTGCATGTCTGTGCCGTGCGTCCGTGTTGTGTGTGTGACAGGATCTTGTGTGCGCTGCCTAGGCCGCAATTCTCAACCGATTTGAGTGGATCTTTTTTTGTTTGCTGCAGAAAACTGCCTAGTTGTGCCCTACGTCGCCGGAATTTCGACAACTCACTTTAGAGGGGGGAAAAGGGGGTCGATGTCGAAAACACGTGGGTTTCCGACAAAATTTTGTGTGCTCTGCCAAGGGCTTAATTCTCAACTGATTGACGTGTTTCTTTTTTTGTTCGACGCATAATTCAGTCTATTTGTGCACTACGCCACCGGAATTTCGACCGGTTTTTATGTTGCTAGGGGGGGGGGGGGGGGTCGCGGGGATTTTCTGCCAATCTTGTGTTCGCTCCCAGTATTCTCAACGGATTGGGGCCACTGTTTATTAGTTTGATTCAGAAATCGTTCTGGTTGCGGTGAGGACTGACAAGGCCAAGAAGCTTAAGGCGGACTTCCTTCGGAAGCTGCGGAGAGGAGCAGCTGTAACGACACCTGCAATCGCTTGATACATTCAATGACGCCCTAGCGAAGGCAAGCACTTACGTAATTAGCCCGGAGAGCAAGTTAAACAAGACTCAGGTGATCTACCTGGATGGCCTGCTGCAGACTGCTATGGGGGCTGCTGCTGGGATGGCCGCGGATAACGCGTACCTTGTTGGGCAGCTAACGATGTGCAGGGCCTCCACTACTTCACAGCAGCCGGTGATTGGGTTGGTTGAGGCGCTGAGGGGGGAGGTCCAGGAGCTCCGGGCCGCTGTGGCGGCTGTAGTTCCAAACGATGAGCGTGTGCCGATTGGGGGCGTGGTGTCCCTGTCGCCCCTAATGGGAGCAGTTGGGGGGGGGGGGGGGTGGAGAGGAAGCTCGAGGAGCACTCTCAGCAGTTGCGGAGCCTGGTTGAGCAGCAGGGAAGGACTTCACTTGTGCGGCAGACTGCGTCGTACAGCGACATAGCGAAGAGGCTGGAGGCTGGGGCGAGCGCACGGGAGTGGCGGGAGGGTGAGTGGCAGGTGGTGCGATCAGGCAGAAAGGGGAGGAAGGACGAGGGCCAGACGCCGGGGGCGGCTGAGCAGGCGCCACCTAAAGTGGCTGACCGCCCCCAGGATGTCCAACAGTATAAGGCTGGCATAAGGGCGGACCTTATGGGTAAAGGAGGGCCGGAGCCAAAGACGAAGGGAACGACCCTGATGTTGTGTGCAGCTGATGGGAAGGAAACCTTGTACAAGTTCCTGAGGGCGGTCAAACCCAAGGATCTGGGGGTGGAGGTGTCGAACGTCCGCCCCACTACAGGGGGGAGGATCTTCCTTGAGATACCAGAGACGGCGGACCCATCGACCGTTGAGAACAACCAGGCCCTCAGGACTGCTGGATTGGTGGTAAGAGCAGCCCCTCAGAAGCTGCCGAGGATCACGATTTTCGACATCCCTGCAGCATGGACCGCAGATGAATTGCTCGAGGCCTTCATAGACAACGAGGTGCCCAACCTGAGCCGAGAGCAGAAGAAGCTCCAATTTCTGCCGCTCTACAAGATTGGCCCGAAGGACCACCCAATGGTCAATTGGGTGGTGCAGGTTAGCCCGGCCATAAGGAGGTATGCCCTGGACTCCGGGAGGGTCAAACTTGTTTGGTTCTCCTGTAGGGTGCAGGACAATGTGAACGTTAGTAGGTGCTATAAATGCCAGCAGTATGGGCACGTCTCGTCTGTCTGCCAGGCTCGCCAGACTTGTGGATGGTGTGCGGGCATTGACCACTTGTTCAAGGAGTGCCCCAACAGGACGAAGAGGCCGTGCTGCATTAACTGCAGAGCGGCCAAAACTGACTCTGACCACGATGCGGGGAGCGCAGTGTGCCCAGCCCTGAAAAGGGCGATCCAGCAACACGTGTGGGCCATTGACTATGGCGAATGACGCCGCAGAATATAGTAGTGGCCCAGCATAACATGAATCGGCAGCAGCATGTGGCGGACCAAATGAGACAGATGGCAGTGGAGGGCAAATGGAGTGTAGTGGCAATGCAGGAGCCTTCCTTTAGAAATGGTAGAGTGGTGGGCATGGGCCTGACCATGAGAATCATCCACTGTAAGGAGCAGAAGGGAGCTCCACTGGCTGCAATAGCAGACAGTATTGCTCCCCTTATATGGCTGTAGCCCGGATCAGTGGACACGGACCACCGTTCTTGGTGGTCAGTGTATATGTTCCACCCAGAGGCGACTGTGTCCCATTCTTGGACCAGTTAGAAAGAGCCCTCCGGCACCCTGGGGGTGATGCCGTCCTCCTCATGGGGGACTTTAATGCCAAGCATCAAATATGGGGTTCGGCAGCAAATGATGCACGCTGTCGGGAGGTGCTGCTCTGGACTATCGCAGAGCGGCTCGCGATATGTAATGATGCTGATGCGGGCCCAACCTTCAGTGGACCCCGAGGACAGTCCCACGTTGATCTTACCCTGGCCACCTCAACCATGCATTCCCGTGTTAGTGACTGGACGCTTCGATATGGAGCCACCAGTGACCACACAGTGATCAACGTGTCCGTGGTGAGGGGACCCGTGGTGGCGGGGGATGGAGACAACGGCTTTGTCCGGTACGGCACCAGAGACGCAAGATGGAAGGAGTTCAGGGCCGGGCTTTCGGCTTTTGTCGACTATTCGCTGGGTCCCGAACCCCCCCCCCCCCCCCCCCCCCCCCCCAGAGGAATGAGTCGAGGGGAACACAGTGGTGCTTACCGATGCTGTACTGATGGCGGCTGAAAGTACACTGCCAAAGAAACAAAGAGGAGGCGTGGGCGGAAGGCTGCCATGGTGGAACGAGGACATCAGGCGACAGAGGGCCGTGACCAGGCCTGCCCGCAGGGCATCCCAGAGACAGCGACCGGGACCTCGGAGAGCAAAACTTGCGGCGATCTACAGGGGTGAGAAAAAGATGCTCAAAACCATGATTAGGACTGCCAAGAGGGAGAGCTGGACGGCCTTCATATCGGAGAACCTGGAGCTGGACACCCATGGGGAGTCGGGTATCGGATCCTGCGAGGTGGCATTTGCTGCTCTTGAGGTCAACGGGCAGCGGGCCACCACTATCCGGGATGCGAGTGTTATGTTCCTGGCGGAGGTTTTCCCATCCGACCTGTTGCAGGATGACAGTACGGCTGACCGTTTAATCAGGGAGTCGGTGCAGGAGCCACCCCAAACCGAGGATGCCCCCATGTGGTCCAGCAGAGACCTCGAAGCGGTGATCTCTGCTTTCGGGAGGACGAAGGCACCGGGCATAGACGGCATCGACATGGCCATGATCAAAGAGGCACCCACCCAGTATCGTGAAGACCTGTTACAATTGTGTAATCTTGCCCTTCGGGAGGGCAGATTCCCAAGGACATGGAAAGTCGCTAACATAAAAGCACTCACTAAGGCCGGAGACTGGGACTGGTCGAAGTGCAGTAGTTACCGCCCCCTCAGCCTGCTGCCGTGTCAGAGCAAAATTCTGGAGAGGCTCATCCTCAATACAATTGAACCAATGCTTGCAGACAGTGCACACAGCAACCAATTTGGGTGCACGAGAGGGAGGAGCACCGAATGTGCCATTACCTGTCTGCTAACCCGAGCGCTGCAGTCAGGGTGCAGACATGTAGCATGTGTATTTTATGACGTGGCAGGGGCTTTTAATGCGGTATGGTGGCCACTTGTCCTGAAGGGGCTGAAAGAAATGAACATCCCCAGAAATATCTATATTCTCCTGAAGGACTACTTTAATGAACGCCAAGCAGTTATGCACACTAGTGAGGGGGTGGTGGGGAGGGCCATGACGCGTGGATGCCCCCAGGGCTCCGTCCTGGGTGCAGCCATGTGGAATTTGGTCTTCTCCGAACTGTTGAAGCAACTCCACCAATGCGGAGTGTTTGCGGTGGCCTATGTTGATGACCTGGTGGTGCTGGTTGAGGCCCACACCAGGGATGAGCTTAAGAGGCGCATGGAGGACTGTAGGCGGATGGCCAGGGATTGGTGCTGCTATGCCAGATTGCAGCTGGCGGATAGCAAGACATGTGCTCTGGTGATCAAGGGGGGAGGTGATGCCAGGCACCCTACAAGGTTCTGCGTGGGAGCAACAAGGATTGAGGCTGCTAGAACCATGAAATATTTGGGAGTCACCCTGGACAGGCACCTGGATGGAAAAGCCCACATTGAAACTTTAACAGCGAAAGTGCAGCAACTGGCGGGCAGCATCCGAAGAATGGCAGGCGCAGGATGGGGTGTGAGCTATGGGCGAAGGCTGCACTACTATAGGACAGTTTTTCTACCAATAGTGGTGTATGCTGCACCCACGTGGTGGAACAGCCCAACCTAGCAGACGCGACAGAAGATCCTCAAGCTCCAGAGGGCAGCGCTGCTGGTTGTAACTAGGGCCTATAGAACCACTCCAACCCTGGCCATCCAGTTGATAGCGGGGTGCATGCCACTTGATATCCTCCTTGATGCCCGGGTGGCGGAGGCATCTGTGCGATGGCCCTCTAGGTTATGCGTGCCAATAAATGTCGAAATCGCAGTGCAATTGGCATAGCTCCGCACAAGCAAGGCCAAGTGTGACGCAATAATGAGATGGGCAGCAACCAAGTGGCAGGACAGATGGGACAGAGGCACTGGGGGGAGGCTCACACATGCTTACCTGCCGGACGTTGGGGGGAGGCTCACACATGCTTACCTGCCGGACGTTGGGGGGAGGCTTGCGGCCCAATGGATAGAGCCCTCCTACATCACCACTCAGCACCTGACAGGGCATGGCAATTTTAGCGGCAAGCTGCACAGCTTCAGGAGACGTG
Organism: Leptopterna dolabrata; assembly: GCA_954871275.1. Classification (NCBI taxonomy): domain Eukaryota; kingdom Metazoa; phylum Arthropoda; class Insecta; order Hemiptera; family Miridae; genus Leptopterna; species Leptopterna dolabrata. The sequence goes on from OX940974.1 coordinate 144,883,938, forward strand.
AGTCCCCTGAATGCCCGTGCGGTGAACCGAACGAGCTTGCCGAGCACGTCATAAGGTCATGCCCGTTGTATAGCCACCTGCGAATAGAGATGTGTGGAGCCCCCGTATATGAAGGTGACCTGAGCCAGCTGTTGATATCTCCCGACCAGCACCGGAAGTTTGTATTGTTTTGCGATCAGTGGCGCAGACTCAGAGGAGAAGGGGCAGAGCCTGTATCAGCCACAAGCAGTGCTCTGCCGCCCAGTTGAGTAGGGGTCTTTTTATCTTAGGTTAGCTTAGTATAGGTGGGAGGAACATTTATAAAAGTACTCGCAACGTTAGATTAGTTCCTCTGTGATTTTAGTTCAGTGCAACGTACTGTGATAGTGAAAATTAGGATTAGTAAGTTTTAAACTGTGTGCATGATATGATTGAGTGATGGGGGTGCCTACCGGTCTTGGGGGGGGGGGGGGGGCAGCAAACCGGTAGGTTATTACAAATTTTGCCTTTATTAATTTTTTATGTTGTGCATTTTGTTTATTTTCTTTTATTAATTTCCATAGGGCTGTTCGGCCTCCTGGCCTCTGAAAGCCCTACATAGCCGGTGCCAGGATGGCCATTAAAGGTAGGGTGGGCTCGGGACCGGTGGGACTCCTCCTATCCCTCGGTCTGTGTGAATGTGATAGTGTGTCTGAGTTTATATGGGCGAGAATGTAATTTATTAAAGTGTGTGAATGAATGTATTGTATATGCAACCCGACTGTGATATCCGCGATACCTTTTTCTGTGATAACCTAGGCTAGTTAGATTAAAGACGGGGAGGAATATTTATAGGAGTACTCACCCGTCACCCCATGTTGATAAGAGCCAATGAGTGAAGACCCGCAAGTCATAAGAAGAGGCGGCGAGTAACGAGGCTAGGCTAGGCATAATTGCCGAAAGCCCCTCTGCCCCCGAATATCCCGATAAAACCAGCACCTCCACGTGGTCCATCCCGGACATGCACAGCATGACCAACACTGGGGAGGCAGAACAGGGGGACCTGCTGTTAACAGAGACTGCATGCAAGATACAGCATTGACTGTCAGAAGAGGATTGTTATGGGCCTCTGGCCTGGATACAATCCCATACCAAAAGACATGCACACAGCAGGTTGTGCACTATGGTGGGGGATGGAGAGGGGGGGGGGGGCTGGGTTAAAGATCCAGAAGGTCTGCAATGAGCAAACTGGCTCATCAACCATGGCCAGGAAAGCCAGCTTGGAAACTGCCGCACACTGGAAGAAATCCTGGTGCATGGAGGAGCGGCAGCGCAGGTGGACCAACTCAGCAAAGGGCTTCCGAGTCTGGCGAGATGTAGCCGAGAGAGTAAAGAAACGGTTCATCAACGTGGACCATTATCTCGCACAATTCCTCACAGGGCATGATGGTTTTGCCGCCAATTTCTACACGTTCCATCTGAAGCCTTCTCCCAACTGCACCTGCGGACAAGAAGTAACTGTGGATCACGTCTTCAAAGACGACGGCTTTCTATCTCGGCAGTACCAGCTAGCCCCAACGTCTGGATGAGAGCGATGGAAAACACAAGCAATTTCCAAGCAACGGCTAAGTACGAGCACAGCGTGATGCAGTCCAAAGCATGGCCAGGAGCCAAAGAAGCACGACCTCCTCCTCCTGATCCCACACAGCGAGGTCCATCCTGGGCACTGCTGACCAAGCAGCGGCGACGAATAGCGTGTAGGAGTTGAGTAGAGACAGCAACCGTCAGGCAAAAGTAAGAACGCCAACAAACCCCTAGTAGAGCTGAAAGGCTAAGGAATATGGCGGACAAAAGACCTGACGGTTGTGCACTACGGCGGTTGACCGGGGGGGGGGGGGGGGGGGGGGGGAGCGTTAAAGATCCAGAAGGTCTAGAGTGATCTATACGCCACCATAAGGTACTCGGGGTGGCTTCAAGACGTAGGTGCAGTAGTACTGCAGTACTTTTACCGTACTACTGCAGTACGTTTATCGTAGATGCAGTACTACTGCATTTCGACAAACAATATGGACCATTCAATAATAGCAATAGTGCATGCGCCAACCTGAAATTTGTTGTCTTACTATACGTCCGTATTACAGTAAATTACGCACCCAACTTTTTTTTTATTTATTTTTTATTTTTTAAAATTCCTAACATTCTACAGTAATAGGTTGTAATGCGATTGGACGATGCATCAGCAATTATTGCCGATAATCGAGATACCCGGTCAGTTATTCCTCGCCAACATTCCCTCTTCACTTAAAGGCTCTTTTAAGCAACTCTAACGAACTTCGGGGAAGTCTTTAATTTGAATTTTCTTTGCTCCCTCGCAACTTCTCGAAAAAGGAGAATTAACAAAGTAAATCGCCTCAAGTTTCCGCCTTAAAGTTCCTCTGATCACTACAATGAGGACGTTAGAAGTCGGAGTAGGTAAGTGTAGACTCAATTGATGGGGCACAGCGAAAGTTTTCAAGGGGGAATGGGATTCGTATAGATCGAGGAAAGTGATCTGTAGCTTATCGCGCACCTAAAAATGGAAATGTGACTTGAAATGTGTCTTCAAACGAGCTGAATCGAAATCGCGAGTAAAGAATAGAAAAAGTTTTGGCGCTGGTCGAAAGCTACTACTTCTAATGTTAGAAACGTCCTGCAAATCAAATCAGAGTAACGTTAACTATATCGCTCGTGTAGATAAAGGCGGGATATCATCACAAAGTACCAGTTTAATATTTTAGCACTCATCGGTTCAGCGTCATAACTCCCTATCCCTCAGGTAGCATGAGATTGTAGGTTCGGGGAGGGGGGAGTAGATCTTCACAGTGGGGCAGAATACGACTTTTTTGGACTTTCGACTTTCTGATGACCATCGTCTAGGTAGCTATCGCTTCCGAAATGTCCCCGGATGTTGACAATTCGATTCAGAAGGAAGATCGTTAACTTTTTGGGTTTGGTGGGTATATCTCCGCGCTTCACTACCTATATATTTTGGTGAAATAATTTCGATTCTCAAAAATCTCAGAAAGAATTTCATCGGATGAGAGTTGGGCGACTGATGTGGGCGAACTAGATGGAGAGTTATTCGAGGAAATGATATTATTCATATCAGTATCCCTCTTGTTGTTTTCCTCATTCTTTTAATGCCTTCTTACGTTATCAAAAGGTGAAAAATAAGGTTTACAAATAAGGTGATATATGTAGCAGAAATGGAAGATTAATTTGAAAAACTTCAAAGCAGAGCGCGAAAGGTACTGTTGCAAACTATCATATTGAAAGATACCTACCAGCATCACTAAATTTGATGTTTGAACATTATGTTGCTGGTAAAACCATTTTGATATCAATGAAGGATATGCCATAGCTAATGAAAAAGCTGCAAAGTCCTTGTCACTTGGGTTTATATATTCTATTGGACTTACCTACAGAAATTTTGGCTGTTCATTTATTGTTTCTTTCATGTGAAATAATTGAAATAGCTATTTCTGGGGGTTTCACCAATTTTGGCGCCCAAAAACACTAATTAGGGTACGCTCCTTTTTTTCAAATTGTCTTTGACCATTGGTAGTGCCATTTAATCGTCTTGATTTACGTGTTGACACTTCTAGTGTTATTATACAAATTGATGGTGATTTCAGACGATTTCCCAGGTTTTTGACTCATAAAAAATCAATTTTAGGAGCTGAACCTTCGGTAGAACCTCAATTTTTTACTCTTTGGTCAAAATCGACTTCATGTTCGGTCTTCTTGTCCCAAAAATCATGGAAAACAATACTTCAAAAGCTCATGTTACTAAAACACAAAAAATACCTATTATTATACCCATTTTCATCCATCACACCCCTGGGTATGTTCCGATCGGGCTGAAAAGTTTCGGGACACAACTAGGGCCCGAATGGAGTGTGTGTGTGCGAAATAATGAATTTTTTAGACCGAAAATGATGTAGTTATGCGTGATACAGCGGACGGACATTGGATTTTTGGAACCTACGCACCTTGAAACGTAAAAGAAATAAATTTTGAGGAGGTGTTATAAATATTTTTTGCTAAGCGATTACATAGGTATTCACAGAATAATAAACCAAAAGGCGGACTCCAATTGAATCCCGTATTCCAAAAAATCAAATTATTTCCATTGAGGTTGTTTTGCTACGTCGAGTCCATTCAAGTAATTTCAGATTCGCCCACTTTTGATGGAGGAAGTTACGAAGTTATTTTGGTTAGGGATATGTTCAGTGAGCCGCGGTCTTGATGGCACGTTTCACGACTAAGGAGAATAATTTCGGAATGGACTGGGATTACGCTGAAAAAGTCTCACTTATTCTAAGTCTTATTAGCTAATGTGGTCGGATATCTTACGAATAATTGGTTACTAAACAGGGAAATTCGGCGATAATACAATTTTCGCTAAATATCGAGACGAATTTGAGGAAGGGAGGATGAAAGAACGATATTAAGGGAGGGGGGGGGGGAGGGCGTTGCTGTCTGTATCCATCGAACCTGTTGGGAGATAATGGACCCAAACGAACACGCAGGGCGTTCCATAACGGGTGTCGAGAACGGAAAAGAAATAACGCATTTCTGTTGCAGTCATCTTGCCATGCTACATTATGACTTGGCTAACGCCTGGCTTCAGATCGTGCTATATGGGGAACGCTTCCGAAGTCGGGACAAAAGAAAATAAAGAGCCACGTGCGCAGAGCTGTTGAATGCAATAAATTCGAACCTCCTTTCGTATTATTAGTTTTGTGGAGGGCCCGGTGGGGGAGACGTGGTATTCCTACGGTTTACGTTGGCACCACTCGCGCCATGCGGGGGAAGTGGGTGTGAATGTGAAGGTATAACTCCGAGAGACATCCAATCCCATATCACGAACCAATAGTTCTTACCAATGTCACTATGAAAGCTTCAGTTCGATTACGACAAGGTGGATACAGCATGCACAGAATAATACATAAGTGGTTGTACAAAGTAACACATGGGCACAGCACGAAGTTTGTTACACAGAATAATACAGCAGCAGCCTTTTTCAGCGAATTTTGTATGACAGGAGGAATGTTATGGGTTCAAAAATGTTAGTAGGTACATGCAATTTTGAAAGGTTTTCGATACAAATCCGTTTCAGATCATTCTGAAGCCATCTGTGAGTTTAATTTTTTTTAATACCTATTTAATTAACAATATTTAGATACGTACAAATATGAATGTTTGTAATGAGTTCCTTTCATCCCAACTTCTTTCCTCAGCCTCCTAACTTGAGCCGGCTAACAGATGAGTTTTATTAGGGGAAAAAATGAATTTATATATATCGTCTGGTGAAAACAGTAGTGGCGGAATTCCAAAACGACGGTTTCGAGAAAATCGAGTTTGAAGTTATTCCAAAACTTTGATCTGAAATTTTGGCGGTATGAAGCGTGGTACCAACGATTTTTTTCTTACTGCTTGAAACTGTCGGCTCTACAAAACTAAATGGTTCGTAATAATCACATAGGAAAAATTTTAAAATTGATTGACGCCACTACTGCGTCTCTTTTCGACTCATTTTTCAAAGTTCTCTTCGACGAAAGTATATTAAGAATTCCGATATATTTAGACATTTTTATTTAAAATGAGGTGCGGAGTCAACAACTCGTGTTCTGGTGCGTATTGGGTATTGAAGCAATCACTGGATATCATATTAATATTTGCTATCCCTAACCATTTACTTAACTCCCTTTTATTTTTTTCAAATCACATTCTTTTTTTCAAATCTATTTTTTATTTATTTAATATATTTCGCTACTGCATGCAAGTAAGCTGTGATGACCCCCCCCCCCCCTCCACGATCCACTGTTATCTGAAATACGATATTAAATCGTCTGAGTTGGCAGCTTCCGGTTTACTTCTTAGAAAATTTAGCAGGCATATACCAATTTCGGGGTTTATAGTAGATACATTTATAGTAGATTGGGGATTTATAGCAGAAATAAGACGCATCTCTCTTGGGAACAGGGAGAGCAGCCTGCAAGTCAAAACAGGCGACTTGGAAAATATTATCGATTTTCCCTTTTAGTTTATTATTCTACAAATAATACACCTATGTATTCGCTCAGCAAAAAATTTTTATAACACCCCCTCAAAATTTCTTCTTTTACGTTTTAAGGTGCGTAGATTCCACAAATGCAATGTCTGTCCGCCGTACGCCGTCCTCCGTACGCCGTCCTCCGTACGCCGTCCGCCTTATCATCCATATCTACTTTAATTACGGTCTCAAAAATTCGTTCTTTCGCTCCATTTGGGCCCTAGTTGTGTCCCGGAACTTTGCAGCCCGATCGGAAGATACCCAAGGGTGTTACGGGTGAATAATGGGGGTAAAAATGGTTTTGTTTTTTTGGTGTTTCAGTAACATGTGCTTTGAGGTACCGTTTTCCATGTTCTTTAGGACAAGGAGACCGCGTATGAAGTCGATTTTCACCAATGAGTGGCACATTGAGGTTCCAACGAAGTTTCAGCCTTAAATTTACGTTCAAATTTGATCTAAAGATGTCGTTCTTCCGCACAATGTGTGGGTCCCCATTTGGGAACACATTTGGCTCCTAGTTGTTTTCGGAAGCTCGGCAGCCGATCGGAATACACCCAGGGGTGTTACGGATGAAACATGGGCATTCAAATAGGGTTTATCGAGGTTTTTTGAGGTTTTAGTGAACATTTGAGGTATCGTTTTCCATGTTTTTTAGGACGAGAAGATCGAATATGAAGTTGATTTTCACCAAAGAGTGAAGAATTGAGATTTTAACGAAGGTTCAGCTCCCAAAATTAATTTTTTATGAGTCAAATACGTGGGAAATTGTCTGAAATCACCACAAATTTGTATAATAACACTAGAAGTAGTAACAACAGGTGAAACGAAACAAATTAATGGCGGGCGCTACCAATGATCAAAGATAATGTGTAGAAAAAAAGTAGCCCAATTCTGTTTTTGAGAAAGAATAAATAAACAGCCAACATTTCTGTAGGTACGTCCAATGGAATAGTAAACCCATGTGACAAGGACTTCGCAGCGGTTTTCTTGTTTTCCTCAATCCGTGATATTTCTTCTGTTCTTGGTGTCTAATGTAGTCTGGTTGATCAGATTGAGTTTTTCGTCAGGGGAATTTTTGAAGACTGTCGCAGTTTACAAAATAATGTGCCATACTCTTCTTCGTTACGTTTGCAAACTGCGACACACTCATTATACAAAACAGCCACCCTCTTTCCCTTTCATTGTACTTCTTATGGGTATTCGCACGGGTATAATGACTCTCAACAGCGGGAATAGATGAAAGGTGGTTTCCTCACGCCGAGTTTAATTTCATCGGGAACATCAGGACGAGCTTGTTTTCCGCGGTTATCAATGGACATAATTCCATCTTTACTTCTGAGTCTTACCGTTCTGACAAACCTCTCAGTTATTCCGGGTGTTTCTAAAACAAAGAGAACACACCTGTTTGCGCTCATCACAGTTTGTGGAGTAGTACGTCAAAGATATGGGAATGAGGGAAGAATAATAAGTCCGGCGTGGCTTTGGGTCAACAAAAAGTCGGCTTGCAAGTCCCGAGAATATGAATAGCCGCCTGAGCCAAACATCATCGATTATTACTGCAAGGTGTTTTCTTGCAGTGTAACAAGATTGCCACACCGTTTCTCGTTTCTCATTTCCAAAAGCCTGTGATGGAATATTCACATCGATAAAAATATACCTCTCAATAAGGCTTGAAGGGGGCGGGCAATGCTGATGTTTTCAGAGCATGAACATCTATCAAGGCTAAAATCGTGGGAATGTGTTTGAGTCTGGATGAATAATAAATAAATATTAAGGCCAAGTGAATAATAAAGGAACTCAGCAATCGCGAACTGAGCCTCTAGAGAGCTTCCAACCAGTCTAACAAGTCCTAAGTGTCCGTCGCTAAACCTTAAATTATTTATGGCCACAATACAAGAACTCCGATTTTTTCTAAAGACACGGATGGAGAAGATTAATTGATTTCTCCTACTTTTAGAACTAACATTGTGGTTTGCGTTGCATCCCCTTGATTAAATATTTACTCACCTACCTACTTAACGGAACAGTGATCCCGGAGATACGAGCGCTAAGTGAAGCGGCAAGCGAAGAGCGAGTGGCGAGTGGTAAGCGTGAATAGTAAGATGTAGGATCAACTTTAGAGTGCTGGAATCCTTGGAAAATCATAGAAAAAGAACTGGTCATCGTAGGAGAGTGCGGTTGGTCTCAAAACTCTTAGAATGGAACGTACCTTCATTTTGAAAAATAATATAGATACAGGAATACAGCTCATTCAGCCGTTCTGCCTCAATAGCCAGCCAGCCTTATTTAAATTAATTAATTCATTCAAGTTCAACTACACTGATTTATTTATTTGAATGTCCACTGGGGCAGGCGTAGTATATCCACGAGACGCGTTACCCAATTTCTTGAGAGCACTAACCAATAATGTTGATGGAGTCACCCAATTCCTTGAGAGCACTAGCCAATAATGTTGATGGACGATTTGCCGCAAAAAGCTGGACGCGTGAGAACAATTCTAGCGTTCTTCTGTTGACTACTGTCATAATAACATCGTCCAAATTATTATCACCGCCTGAAACACCTGCTATAGCACGATGACTTGCTCCAAAAAAACGTTGAACGTGAATGGAGTGCAAGCTATTCCGAAGAGCCAACGCTGCGAATTAAAGGTCAAAAGGTGTGCTGATAATTATTTTGCTATTTTTGCTTCCACACCTAGTTATAACTGAAACTGATGCATCAGATATACTGGTTTATTATTTTTAATAATGAACCTTTAGAATCGAGCATGGGAAAAATCCCCCCCCCCCCCCTGCCAACACCACCACCAAATTTTATGGTTTCTGTTTCTAGGTATGTAGAATCCGAAAATGTAAAAACAATTTCTGTCCGACCACCGTACGCGTACTCCGCACTTTGCACAGTGACCATGAACCAAAATTAACGAAATTTGGTTTGTAGATCCCGTTTGGGGTCTAGTTGGTCGGCGAAATTCGGCGTTACGGTCAGCCATCTCTAAGGAGTGAAAAATAGGGGTTGAATTTTTCAGAACGCCGTAGCTCGAAAACTTTCAATAGAAGGGTATGGATTTGTTTACGTTATTGAATTGATTTCGAACTACAGAATTTTTTGAGACCACCCGGAGCATTGTACGACCAGCCGTTCGTTTGCATCAAAAAGCTTCGTCGACATGATCGTGAATGAAACTGTATAAGTTCGGCCCCGATATCATTGCTAGGGAACACTTGATTATAATCACAGTCACGGATGGCTGTATGAAATCGAGCTAGTTGTTCGTTGATATTATTTCATTTGAAGAATGAGGGCTCATTTCGATTACTTTTGTAACTTAACAAGCGTTATGCTTCATGAATAACAACAAATAATTATTAACTATTGAATTATTGAATCCTGCGCATTCGTATGAAACTATAATTCCCGGGCCGGCTCTAATACTCGATTTAGGGGCTTTCCTGGGAGGAGCTCTGGTGATGGTGGTGGTGGGGGGGGGGGGGGGGGAGTGATCTACGCAAAAAGGGCATCTATACAGGTAAATAATAAACCGTTGAGTATTAATTTTCAGCTTTTTTTTTTAAAGAAACCTACCACTTCTTGGTAAGAACACAGTAGGTATGTAGGAGCAGCATGGTGGGCGTGTGGTGGGTAGAGGGGGGGGGGGATGTAGGAACACTCAAACCTTGGTATTAGAAACTGTTTACAGCTGGAAATGTATAACCGTAAAATCCCTGCACCTGCGAATCGTTCAGCACCCAAAATTCATTTTTTATGAGTCAAAAACCTGGGAAATTGACTTTGCAGCGTTTTTTCATTGTTACTAATGTTAATAGGTGGGTACATTTGAATGGTACTCACGGATGACGGTGAGGTTTACTTTCGTATTTCGCGTAGGGGACTTTCTGAAATCGACCCTACAACGGTAGATCCCGGAATCCGTGTCCTTGACGCTTTCTATCGTCAACCGGGCGGGCGATGAAGAGGACTGGAAGAACGCTCGGCCTCCCAAGGCTCGCTCTTCTGACCAGTGCCTCCCTCCGTCGATTGTTAGGTTGCGGGCGTCCACACTGAAAATAACAGAACGAAAGACATTTCAAAATACTTGTAAGTATTCCATATAGGTGCATCACACCCAGAACAATACACCTACGTCAGCTGGACTCCTCAACGTGTATCAACAGTTGTTTCTGTTAATTGCCGTTAACTTGGGGTTCCCGAACCACGATCAGTACGACTTTTTTTAATCGACTTATCTGCAGTTTGCAGACTATAACAGCTCGGATGGAAGTAATATTTACATAGAGAACGACGAAGATCATCGTTTGGTTCTTCATATTCCTTCACTCCACGATTTTTCGTGAGCAAGAATGATACGATGGGATTCGTCCAAGGAATAACAAAGGTTTCTTCCTAGTGACATAATTTGCTGTTTGCTCAGCTACAACTTTACTGCACATCTGTCCTTTAAAGGAGTCATTTCAAATTAAACACGCTGGTGCAGGCGTAATACAGATCCTTCTTAAGAAAGTTTCCCCCAAAATCTAATTGTGAAACCTTCAAAAAAATTTATTTTTCCTAAAAAAAAATCGTTTGTTTGGCTCTAGCCGTTATGATGTTAAAAAACGAAGAGAATTATGATTTTAAAAATCCAATCGAGAACTGAGATAAAAATAAACTGCGAAAAACCCAATGATCATCAGTTTTCAATAACGGCAAAGAAAACGTAACTTTGGATAGAACAACAAAAATGCCACTCTGCACTTACCCAAACGCAAAGCTGCTCCCGCCTTCTGGCTGTTCCGAGAAGACGAATGATTAAAAATAACGAGTAACTCTACGCCAAACCTCCAAATATACCTTTTTACTGACTCATCCCCCTTTCCACCTTTTCTCAAATTTCCACCAATCTAATCTTTATCATTATCTTTATCACAGTCCCATGTTTAGACTCCCACGGGAAGCAACCTTTTCCTCCAAAACAATCCCGACATTAATCTCTTTAATAGTCCTATTCCCTCCATAAAAAAGTTGTTGCACTGCTAATTCTTTCATCCATCCCTCCACCCTCCTCATCATTTGTAACTATACACTATCGTTGAAGTAATATTTTCGTTTGTAAAAAATGTTCATTTAAGTTTTGCATTTATCTTTCTTCGTTGCAAAATAGAAGTTTACCTACCTAATATGTCATGACAACTGTCAATTATAATTTTTCTCTTACTTTGTAATAGGGCTTGCCCGTAAATATTATAAATAATAAATAAATAAATAAGGATCAATCAGTTCGCATAGATAATCATATGTATATTTCAATGAAAGAGGCAATGCGGATAACTGCGCTATCGTACGAAGATGATGGGGCCATTAAAATGATTGGGTAGGAACAGTGCAACAGGATGAACCTAGTAATTATTAGTTAAACCGTATTGGGAACCTTCGGCACGATTTAGTTGGTGACGAGAGCTGAGGTGACCCGTGCCAGTCAGAGCGATACCGTCTGAGAGCCTGCCACATCTAATCAATACGTTGTGGATCACAAATCATTGGCCGATGGCGCTTGAACTTCACTGCTTATTAAATTAAATTACACGAGACGCGCTCGCTCCCTCTATGACACAACCGTGGGATCGGCCAATCGCGTCTGTTCTTCGTTCAACTGAGTTGGGCAGGAGGAGGAGTTTTCTAACTGTTCGCATTTCCGATTTCCAACTACTTGTAAATGTTTTGGTTCATTATGGAATAATGAACCTTTGGAATCGAGCATGGACCCCCCCCCCCCCCACCCGTCAAAACTGATGGTTTCCGTTTCAAGGTACGTAGAATCCGAAAATGTAATTTAAAAAATTCTGTTTGTACGCCGTACTTCACACTTTCCTCAGTTACCATGAACCAATATTGTTGGGATGAAACCTACTGTTCTGATTGCAGCAAAAGTCCCAACCGAGTAATGCTACAGATTATTAACAAAAATTAAAGAAATCTCGAAGGACCACCTCACACAGAGGAAATAATAATATAGGTAATACTATATCTAATAGGAACTAAGGATGCTCAATGCGACACTGATATTAAACTGATGAAGCACCAACAAATACTTGATTTTATTGCAAATAATACTAATTATATAGGAACTTCGTGCTTTAGGATGATTATATGATATTCATAATCTACAGTGGCCATTGGCGATGACTATAGATCTGGTATTGGACTTAGGTATATTATAATGACTCAGTCTTAATTAGGAACAAATGTTCTTAAAAGACTAGGCTTATCTGTTCTGAATGACTAGAGGTGATGTCCGGTTGATGATGATAACTTCTCCAAATAGGCTGGTAACTGCAGTTTCAAGGTAGGTGGTTTTCTTCCAAGTTAGAAACTAGCTGTAACTTCACTCTATCGGCGATACCATGGGGTTTTTTTTTTAAGATGAGGTAAATTCGATGATGTGGCGATGGTAAAAATATAAATATGATGACTAGAACTTGGATGAATTTGGAATATCACAGATAACGGTTTCTTGGAAGCATATTGACATGAACAATTGGTCTGAATGAATATGGCTGCCAAGAGCTGGTCTCCTCTTCTTCTGGACGCAGTGATGTAGTTCTAAGTTGGTGAAGTAGGTGGGTGGGAATTGACTGTGGTTGTTCCTTTTTGTTGGTAGTATGAAAAATGCAGTCCTTGTAAAATTGACACTCAATATATATAACACTACACTAAAGTATGATGACGAAAATATAACCATTCCGACGTCTAATATTGCACAAAACTCCATTTGGATACTATCACAGCCCTATTTGTTAGTGTCCATGAGCACCCTGAGTATTCATGGGCAAAATGTCTGGGTAGTAATAATGATAACGGATTGATAATAACTAGATAACGTTGATAAGGGGCTTACAAGAAATTTGTGCAGGAACTGAATGTGGTAACAAATATATTGGTAAAGTACAAGGGTATGTAACTTATGAAAGATGCTGGATTATGGACATGAATCAGGTGCGGAATTAAATTACAATGGAGGAGGACGGATTTGAAGGAACACAAGTGATTGCTGGCTAAGCTGCGAATTCAAACTAGGTAAGTTGGAAAAAATATAAATAAAATTTGGTCAGTAGATACCATTTAGTGTCAAGATGGTACAGTCAGTTATCTCTAAGGGTTGAAATATAGGGGTTGAAATTTCCCGAACGTTGTAGCTCAAAAACGTTCAATAGAAGGGTATGATTTTTTTGAGTTTTTAAATTATCTCATACTCGATCATATTTTGCGACTACCCGGAGCATTGTACGTCCAGCTGTTCGTTTGCGCCGAAAAGCTTCGTCAACAAGATCGCGCATGAGACGAGATAAATCCAGCCCAGATATCACTGCTAGGGAACATTTTACTATAAGAAAGATCACGCATGTCTGCATGAAATCGAGTTGGTTGCTCCAAGATACTATTTCATTTGAAGTTTGATGGTTATTTTGAATTTTCTTGATAGGTAATTTTGTAACTTGAAAAATGTTATGGTTCAATAATAACAACAAATAATAATTAATGATAGGATTCCAAAATCCACCGCATATTTATGAAATGCGACTGCGCGGCCTCTCCAGTACTCGATTTAGGTCTTTCCTGGAGGGAGTACGAGGGTAATCATTGATCACAGAAAACCATGTTCTATCTAGAAGGGGATAATTTTCAGCGTTTTAGCGAATTTTCGAAGAAAAGGAAGCTATTGTTCTCGGTCCAAAATTTTTAAAACTCGAATTTCCGAAAGATTTTTATACCAAAATCCGTTTCAGACCATCCTGAATTCCCTGCCGAAAGACACCAAAAATTATATATATATATATATATATATATATATATATATATATATATATATATATATATATATATATATATATATATATATATATATATATATATATACCTATATTTATATATATATTTATATATTTATATATATATTTATTTATATAAGGTATGTGTCATTCCAGACGATAACTCTCGAAAGAATTGAGATAAAAAGTTCAAATTTGCACGAAAAATCTGTCTTGGCAATCGACAGGCTAAGTTAGAAGATGGGCAGAATCGGGTCACTCTAATGGGGAGTTTTGGGGAGTTTTAGGGGGGGGGGGGGGAATTACCCATAAATTCCCAAAATGAAAAAGTCTGACAAGTGACACCTCATTTTAAAGGTTTTTGTACGCTGAACACGATGGTGAAATCAGAATTGCGATATCTCATTCCGTTCTCAAACTGGATCACTTTGAAGATGAAGGAACGTGGTTATTAATTTCTTGAGATGTTCTTCCTGGTTCGTCTGCTCTAATCTGATAACGGAATGGGATATCGCAATTCTGACTTCACCATCGTGTTCAGCGTTGGAAAATCTACAAACCGAGGTGTTACTCGGCAAAAAATGGAACAAAAAATTTGTTACGTACCCAATACCTACTCTTCTGGTATTCAAAACATTTTTGATTTCCCCCTCCCCCTCCTTCCACCCCAAATTTTACTTTGCGTAAAACTACTCCTGTTTTAATTTTGTATGGTATCAAGTTGGGAAAACATTGACCAAAAATTAATTTTCAGAAAATTTTAGGCGGAGGAGGAAGATGCCGAAAACTTCGAAAATTCGCTCTTATAGCCATGCTGCATGACTGTGGTTTTTTACTAATATGATAGGGGTTCTTCTGGCCACCCCGAAAGTAGACAGGGGAAATAGCCCGAAAAAACTGCAAGAATATTCAACAGATGGCAAAACTGTCGAGGGCAAATTTATCTTCGCTCAGTTCTTTAATAATTGATCGATTTTTGATCTGTAAATTGCATTCTATTCCGACTCAGTATATAATTTCCGCAAATTGGTTCTGGTGATCAAAATTTCAAAATATGTACATTCGGTTCACTGGCATTCAAATTTGGCACAGTTCTTCGGAAATCCCAATTAGTCAAGTTCTTGAGGGGTTTGTCCTGATTACGATGGTCTTATCAAATTCAAAATTAGACCACTAAAACCCCGTCAATTCTTGTCCAGAAGGTGATGGGCGGTGGTGGTAGAGGAGGAAGGTGGCTTGTGACTGGTGGCAGGAGGCCCACCGCTCAGCTCAGGTACCTGCCTTGCATTCCAAGAATCGTTTCTATCCAACTAAACCATAATAGCGTCTACCAGAACATTCAAGTTTTGGCTCATCATTTTCAATAATGAACTTCTGTAATCAAGCATGACAATTTTTTTGTTTACCCCCCCCCCCTCCCCCAATGATTGTTTCCGCAAGATACGTAAAACCCGAAAATTGAATAAGAAACGCTACAAATTGTTACACAATGGTTTATTATTTAGCTGTATAGATGCCCCTTCTGCGTAGATCACTTTTCTGTGGTCAATACCTACCACTGTGCTTCGTACGAGCGAGCCCTAAATGGAGTACTGGAGCCAGCCGGACAATCACATTTCATAAATACGCCGCGGAATGAAGAATTCTATGCTTAACATTTGTGTCTATAATTATTATTCCATAAATTATTCTATTCTATTTGTTGTTATTCATGAAGCGTAAAGTTTATTCTATTAACAAAATCCAAAACAACCACCATTATTAAAATAAAATAATATCACGATACAACTAACTCTACTTCATACAGCCATGCGTAATTATAGTCAGGCGTTCCCTAGCAATGATATCTGGGCTGGATTTATACCGTTTCATTCAATGATCATGCTGACGAAGCTTTCGGTGCAAATGAACGGCTGGGCATGCAGTGCAGTGCAGTGCTCCGGGTTGTCACAAAAATTCTCAAGATCAAGATTTTTTAGAATTCAAAAACGTAAAAATTTAGAATTTAGAAACGTAAAAAAACCATAGGTACCCTTCTATTACAAGTTTTCAAGCTACGGCGTTCGGGAAATTGCGACCCCTATTTTTCACCCCTTAGAGATGACTCACAGTAACGCCGAGCTTCGTGGACCAACTAGACCCAAATGGGACCGAAAAACCAAACTTAATTGACTTTACGGTAACTGAGGAAAGTGCAAAGTACGGCGGACGGACAGAAGGTTTTTTTAAATTCCATTTCGGATTCTATGTACCTCTCTTGGAAAAGAAACTTTTTTTTTTTTTC
Organism: Leptopterna dolabrata; assembly: GCA_954871275.1. NCBI lineage: Eukaryota > Metazoa > Arthropoda > Insecta > Hemiptera > Miridae > Leptopterna > Leptopterna dolabrata. The sequence continues at coordinate 144,900,106 of OX940974.1, forward strand.
ATACCGATTCTATGGGTTCATTATTGAAATAATAAACAAAAATTTCTGTCTGTACGCCGTACTTCGCACTTTCTTATTTGCCGTTAACGAAAATTAATGAAATTTGGTTTATGGGTCCCATTTGGGGTCTACTTGGTCCGCGAAACCTGGCGTTCCTGTCAGCCATCTCTAAGGGGTGAAAAATAGGGGGTTGCACGTTTCAGAAGACGCCCTAGTTCGAAAACTGTCATAGAAGGGTATGGTTTTTTTAAACGTTTTTAAACGAACTTGGGAATTTTTTGAGACCACCCGGGACACTTCAAGTCCAGCCGTTCGTTTGCACCGAAAAGTTTTGTCAACATGATCGTGAATGAAACCGTATAAATCCGGCCCAGATATCATTGCTAAGGAACACCTGATAATAATCACGCATGGCTGTATGAAATCGAGTGGGTTGTTCCGTAATATTATTTCATTTGATGAATGACGGCTGTTTTGGACGTTGTTGATAAGTACTTTTGTAACTTGAACTTTAGAATTTTAGGTCCGATCGTCCTGAAATAACATCAATATTTAAAAAAAAAGAAGTAATTCAACTATTGCGCAGGCACTGCTGCAACGTCTAATTATCAAATACCTACCTGTTGCGTATAACAACACGCCAACAAATAGTTTTTTGAAGTAGGTAGGTGACCTGAAAATTATCGATGTTGAATGAACAGGAATGTGGTGTATAGAGCTTGTATATCATGTACAGAGACGCGCAACTCGTTGAACAGATTGGGATGCAATAATGTTTGAATTGATTATTTCCAACGGCCAAAATAACTAGTTATCATTCAGCAGGTCAAATAAATATGACGAAGGTACTAATTTATAACAGAACTTCGGTCAACTCAGTTTATGTGATGCACGTGGGTATGGATTAAGTACCTAGTTTATAAATCAAATGAGAAAGCATAATTTGTACCATCTACAGATTCGGACTGGGATTTCCAAAAAGTCAGCGAAATTTGAACGCCAGTGAATCTAATTTACAATTTTTGCAATATTGAGCATCAGAACCAATTTGCGGAAATTCTATGCTGATCCAATGCAAGTTGCAGATTTAAAATCTACCAATTATTAATGAAAGGACAGCGAAGATAAATTTAGCTCAATTTGGTGCTGCCACATGGTGGCGGCTTTCGAAACTAACCGTCGGGCTATTTCCCCTTCAAGTTGTTAGATACCTACGTAATAAAACTATGAAGTAAAACAAATTATAACACGAATAAAAATGTAACTCTAATAAAATTAGAACAAAATTCCTTACAAACTAACAAACACAAATAGTATAAACTAAGCCAATTAAAACTAAAACCAGGTCATGTTGTAATGAGGCTATAATCCTGTATTTATTTTATTTATTTCTTTGAAAATAGTAAATTGGGAAGGGGGTTCCCCCGCTGGCGAGAGGGGTGCAATGACGTAGGAAGTAGTGCTGGAATCTTTGAAAAATCACAGAAAAAGAACTATTAACCGTAGGAGAGTGCGGTTGGTCTCAAAATTCATAGAATCCTACTTTAGAACCTCCTATAGAAACTACTTTCATTTAAAAATAATATAAACCGCTTGTCGCCCATGCGCATACCCCACTGTAGATATCTTTTAAGCTACTGATAATTCTCATCTGGGTGACTTACATTTGACACCCGTTTTAACTAACACCCGTTTTAATTTTTTTCCCCCGAATAATTAATGTACCTAACAGAGTTTCTACATTTTTAAAATATATTCCACAGTAATGGCTCGAATTTCGGGTTTTATTTTTTCCTAATGTCCTGAAAATGATTAATAATAATTAGTGTGGGTACTCCAGGTAGGTAGCTATTGTTTCTTCAGGGTCATTTGAGTTTTATCCTTTGTCGACAGGTTTCTGAAGACTGTAGAATTTCGACAGTAGAAAGGCCTACCATCAACCAGTAAAAGATTGAAAATATGAATAGATAGTTATCCCAATAGATTTATCCTTTTGATGGTATTTATCATGTTGATCATTTTTTCGTAATTTGGAATATTTTATGTAATAGAGACGCTGGAAAGAATATTTGGTACTTAATTAAAAATTAAGATCTTAGTTATTAAATTTTGGTGGTTCTAGTTTGGTTGATGAATGCCATCTAGGTTTGCGGGTTGAAAACCAGTAAATGCCTGATTCATTAGACTGCTTCGTAGAGCGCGCTGCTATTGGTTATCCCTGGATACTATAGTGTTGAATAGCATCCATATGCACATGTTTTAACACTGACTGAACCTTCCTCTTCATTTCTACCATGCCTTTCTATATCAATGCAGCGGAGGGCATCGGGGCCTCAGTCTGTAGACTTTTTCCAAATGACACTTAAGCTATATGCGAGTCTTAACACAGTCACATGCAGTCATACACAACTCTATTAGGCGAACCAAAGAACGACGGAATAGTTGTAATGGTCGGCCTCCTAAATTATGCTTATCAATTGCCGAGGGAGCCAAAGTACAACGATTTCCACACCCATTTTCCGTTTTATCCGATGAACCTTTGCCTAAATCGCTTACAACTATTCCATTTATTTTTAAATTCGCGAAAAAAGTTCAGCAATCGAAAATAACTTGGTTTATGCTCTTCAAATGGGTATCCATTTGCGTCAGAAATGGTTTTCTTTAAACTTTCGAGTTTGCCTTGTATGGTCGAAGAGGAACAGTCAAATATTTCGGAGCATAGTTTCATTCGGGCGAAGAAAACACTTCCTCTTCTCTGGCTGGGCCCTGTAACAAAACAATTTCCAAAATGGGGCAACTTCGGGTCAATTTTTTTTTTTACACAGAGTTTATCAGACAGTTCCTCTAACAGACTATGCAAAAACCACGATTCGAATGCGTTCTAGACAAAAGTAACACAATAAAGTCGGAGAGATACCTATCTACCTAATAAATAAATAAATAAATAAAATTTAAAAACAAAACAATGTATATTATCCTTAAACGATAAAGAATAACGGACAGTTATGCAATATTAACCATAGTTGTTCATACCTTACTGAGGAAAATCCATGCTGAAATCATAGATTTTCCATGTAAACTTGACCAGCTCAAGTTTACTTACATGTTAACTTGATTTTCCATGTAACTTGTAAACTTGACCAGCTTTATTCTGAGATGCGGACTCGACAACCGATTAAGTACTAAAGATGTTTGACTTACGTCTTCATAACGGCTCTTTCTGCCTGAATCTCGTGTTTGTTGAATCGTGTTTCTGCCTAACAGTTATCTCGATTTCATACACGTCCTTCGATCTGAGATGTTTTGACCACTAATATGGGTTTTTAGCCTCACTGTGCACCCCCTGCTCGTTTCAACCCTGGTTGTGCTACCCCAGCCACCAACTGTACATCCCCCTGTTGCTCACTGACATTCTTTGCCATATTTCGTTTCAATTCCCTCTACCACCACTACCGGTGGCACTAGCACCACATTCTTCGTCAAACCCCCTCTAGTGCCACTGGTGGCATTGGTGGCACTGCTTCCAATGCTTCACGCTATTAACCCCAGCGACCTCTCACCACTAACTCTCACTTCCGTCACCTTCAGTGGCTTATTCTCACATTACATTGGTACTTTTCTTGTCTCCCTTTCATTCGAGATCTCTCATCTAACTTACCTACCACTGTATATGTTAATTCTTCATTGCTACTGTAATTGTTGAGAAGCGTCCAAGAGTAAATAGCACAATATGCATAGCTTTGGTATTTTGGCACTAATCATTCGCATCTTTTAATTTAGCTTGTTCTTTTGCATGATACTACCAATTCTCATTTGACCTTGATTGTCTGTAAATATACGCGTATGCTACGGGTAGCTTGAAAGTGTGTCTTTTCTATCACCCGATCCCCCTGTCCTAGTGCGCCCCACACCTAAATGAAAATGACATGTAAATGACACCCAAGACACCACCGCACTACACACGAAACTTGCTAGGAAATCCTGAACTTGCCGTAACTCATAAATTGTTATGGGTATCACAACATGCCCCCAACATGCCTGGATAATATGCTAGACAAAATGACAAATTCAATCAAAAACGAAATCACTCAATACCGAGATAAATAACCTTATTACTGAAGTACGGAACAGCACAATTCATGTCTTCGAAAATACGATTCTCTGTCAACCGGTAACATGTAGAAGCGCCAATGAGGCTCAGAAAACGTGTAAAAGCGCCAGCCCTTGTTAAGCAAGGCTAAAAGTGTCAGTTGCAAAAGCGCCAGCCCTTGTTAAGCAAGGCTAAAAGTGTCAGTTGTAAAAGCGCCAGCACCTGTTCATTGGGGAAAGAAGGTAGAAATTGGTAGGCAGAAAAAACTCACCTTTTTATTAACACAAGAAGTACTTTTGATAATCACTTTAATTTAATATAGAATGAAAAACACACCTTCAACACTGTCGTGAGTCCCTCCAGGGATCACTCCTCTAGTAAACTTAAGTTCTCTTCTTAAATGCCGGGACCTCGTAAAAAGACGGTACTTCTGGCCCCATATGAACACAGATATACGTAACTGGGTTCTCGGGTGCCAGAAGTGCCAAAAATACAAGGTCTCGGCTCACCCCCATGTACCTCCTCAACCCATTCCCGACTCCCTCCCGTGGTAACACGTCCATTTAGATCTGGTCGGCCCTCGGAGATACTGCCTCACCATGATCGACCGTGCAACAAATTGGGTAGAGTGTATTCCACTCGCCCATATTACCGCGGACGCCGTCGCCGCAATCACGGTCGATCAGGGGAGGCAGTTTGAGTCGGCCCATTTTTCTGATCTCCTCCGTTCCCTCGGGATACAAAAAATCCGCACCACTCCCTATCATCCTCAATCCAACGGGAAAATAGAGCGGTGGCACTCGGTCCTGAAACAAGCCATCTCTACTTCAGCTACATCCCCCTCATGGACAAAAACACTACCATACGTATTACTCAGCCTTAGAACTTCCGCACGTTCTTCAGACAACACTAGTCCAGCCCAACACGCTTTCAAAGACCCCCTCCGCTTACCAGCCGATATTTTCCCAACACAACACAACCCGTCAATTAACAGGGAGCCGCTACACACTTCAACACCAGTTAACGACACAGCTTATCCGAAACGATTCTACACCGCCACTCACATGTACCTGAAAGAGCCCGGCATCCACAAAACATTTCAACCCCTCTACGCCGGGCCCTTCCAGGTCATCCGCTCCACACACACCACAGCTACCCTGCTAATTGACGGGAAGCCCCACACCGTACCCCTCGCCCGATGTAAGCCAGCTCCAGTCCTCCCCGACCAATCTCACCACACCACTCCCCCGCCCACCCCCACACCAGCAACACCACACATTGCCACCATCTCACCCACCGGACCCCGACGTCGCCGCCTCTCTCCGCGACGTCCCGGGTACCGGCTCCCACCAGCTCACCTCCTTCACCGCCGCCCTGGCAGTGAAGGGGCCCCTCTATCAGTCTTCACCAACGTGAAGACTGTTAGAGGGCGTCACCTCTCTCACCCATCACCCACCTCTCCACACTTCACATCCATTACACCTACACCCATCCACACCCCACACCCTAAGCATACCCAAAGAACGGCGGATTTCCGCGCACCCCAGGAATGTAATCCCAACCCACCTACCACGACCCATTGTAAATATTGTAAATATCCACTGTACATACTGTAAAAAACCACTGTAAATATTGTAAAAAAAACCACTGTGCATATTCTAACCCTATATCTAAGTCTACTGTTGTACATATCCTAAATACTATATCTTACTCACTATTGTATCTTACTATATCTTACTCACTTACTCGCTATATCTTACTCACTATTGTAAATACTGTCACTACATACCACCACCATTTGTCAATCCCATACCTAATATTCCTCGCTAACATTTGTACACATCTTCTTCCAACTCATTGTCTCTCATCCACCCATCTATGTAACTACTCATGTACTACTCATCTATGTATACCTCACCAACTTCTTATGTAACTACTTATGTAAATACTCTTAATCTTAAGTGCACTTTCAACTAGAATTAAGGATGACGCCCTCAGCACTCAACCTGTTGCCGTGGCCCTCAGCCGTTGTCACCTTTGGCCTTCCGCCCCCATTTATGTTTGCCTTGGCCCTCAGCCCCTGTCAACTTGCGCCTTCAGCCCCATCTGCATCATAGCCCTCAGCTCTCCACGAATTTTGGCTCAAACTGGGGGGACCTCTGTCGTGAGTCCCTCCAGGGATCACTCCTCTAGTAAACTTAAGTTCTCACCAATATTCAACCACGAAAGTTAGGTTCCGTGAATAAACGATACGAGTGGGGAGACAAGCCACAGGACCCAGGGTACACAACCTGGAGCCCCACCATCAACCCCCGACAGGGGGTTGGAGGGAGAGGACTCACTTTCCTATAAAACCCCAGATCCTGCGACTTTAGCTTCATTCGACACTTCCTCTAACCAGCTCTCTCTTCTCTCCTCCTACCTTGCTCTCTCTCTCCTCTAAAAGATTCCAGATGTCGGTGGTGATTCGCTCATAACCGCCTGGGCAATTTCCCTCACACCACCGTGATGCCAATTTTAAATTCATCACAAACACTTTATGCTTTTATGTTCTTATTTATTTTGCTGGCCTGTTTTAAGTGACCTACCCGTCGGACGTACTCCAGTCGCGTAATGCTTGCGTCACGATATTGCAGCCAAAGTGCATAAATCTTCTCATCCTTCTCTCGCTTTCGGGGATTGTTTATCTTTTTTGAGATGCGAGCGCTAGCGAGCATCCAGATCGCTTGACAATGCATTCCACTAATCTATTCAGAAGTCCCAAACAACCTGCTCATTCACGGGATAGTTTCTGGGATTGTTTATCTTTTTGAGATGCGAGCGCTAGCGAGCATCCAGATCGCTTGACAATGCATTCCACTAATCTATTCAGAAGTCCCAAACAACCTGCTCATTCACGGGATAGTTTCTGGGATTGTTTATCTTTTTTGAGATGCGAGCGCTAGCGAGCATCCAGATCGCTTGACAATGCATTCCACTAATCTATTCAGAAGTCCCAAACAACCTGCTCATTCACGGGATAGTTTCTGGGATTGTTTATCTTTTTTGAGATGCGAGCGCCAGCGCGCATCCAGATCGCTTGACAATGCGAGCGGCAGCGAGCAGTATTACTCACAGACCAAACCAATCGCGGACGGACCGAGATAGAACAGCCGCAGTACACGTGATGCGAAACATTGTGATCGATCGGTTTTTGCCGAACAACTGAACTTCTACAATAAATTCATATCACTGTTGACTAACTGGCGCTTTTACAACTCTGTGAACTTTATCACTCACACGAGGCCTGGCGCTTTTACAACTCTGTGAACTGTATCACTCGCCCGAGGTCTGGCGCATTTACACTGCTCATTAACGAAGGATTAAAGGTGATTGGCGCTTATACACGGCAGCCCTGTCAACTAATACGTCGGTAGATCAAGCCGAAGTGTCGGTCCTAATAAATGGGAACTCTAATGGGACATCATGTATAAGCGCCAATCCGTTTCAATCCGTGTTTAATGATCGTGTAAATGCGCCAAGGGCCTCTCGAGAGTTTTTTGTGGGGTGTTGTAGAAGCGCCAACAGCCCCGAGCCGAGAAGTCAAAGTTCCAAGAGCATGTCGAGGTTCCAATAGTTGACAATGAGGATAAACAACGAAATGATAGGCAGTTCCGCAATGTTCCGCCTAATCTACACCAATAAAGGCATTCGTTGTCTCGAGGTGGATCTTTTTTAATCGGGAGTTTTGGCAATATGTGGATGGGAGGGTAAAATTTCGGTGCAACAAGAAAAATTGCGCGGCATCCTTGGTGACTAACGGAGGCGTGAATCAAATTCTAGAACACAACAACGAGCATAACCATGATGAGCATTCACATCGGTACGTTGAGAGACACGAGGTCAGAAATGCATGTATAAGTAAAGCCGCAGGCCAACTCACTGAAAGGCCAAGTAAACTTATCAGGCAAGAACTGGCAACGACTTCCAACTCATCGTTATTGCAGCAGGATTTGACTTTTATTCGGGAAGCAATATATCGAACCAAACGAAAATCTCTCCCGTCAAATCCTACCAGTCGAGCTGATGCCATAGAACAACTGCAGTCCATGAACATTATTACATACTCAGGCGAACGATTTGTCTACGTCTACCGTGAAGCGGAGATAGTAGTGCTAACCGCGAAGACTAGTCTGCAGTATATGTGTGAGCAGCATGTTCTTTTAGCAGATGGAACATTTTACGTATTTCCAAAGTACTTTAGCCAGCTCTACACCATTCACGCTCTCTCAAACAACTGTTATGTACCAGTGGCATTCAGCTTCCTACCCTCCAAATTGCAGAGTGTTACACGGCGCCGTGGACATTTCTGGTCGAGTTATGCGCGCAGCAAGGTTTAATGCTGCTTCCCTCTTCGTGCCTTTTTGATTTTGAGCTGTCAGCGCACCAGAGGTTCTTACAAGTTTTCCAATATGCTGAAGTGTCGTGCTGTTTTGTCCATTTCGGACAGGCACTATTCCGAAAAGTGCAATCATTGGGCCTCTCTCCTGACTATACTGCGCACAACCAGACGGGCAAGTTCCTAAAACTGTTTTTTGGTTTAGCCTATTTACCGCCGAACGAGGTACAGGACGCGTTCCTGGACTTGATCTCCTCTGTGCCGCCTGACTCAAGAGTAGCAGAATTTTTGGAATATTTGGGTCAAACGTACATCGGACCCCGTAGTCGTTTCCCTCCTCACTACTGGGCTTCTTCTCCCGATTCTTCCCTACCGAAGACGACCAACGGCTGTGAGAGTTTTCGCCACCATCATTCCCACTTTCATTCTCCCCACGGGCCCGTTCATTTAGTTGTAAATGCCGTAAAGGGGGTGCAGGCGGAATCGTACATCAAGATGAACACTTTGTCCAAAAGCAGGGAGCCGCCGAAAAAACAACGAGCAACCAACGACAAAATGTATTCACATTGGCTCCAATTTAGCGAAGAACGTATTAGGCGTTGCGAATATATGGGACGAATAGGCCTCCATAAACAGGCCACTGACCTTAAAAAACAAAACATAAAAAAGTGACAAGATCGTGGTGTGATTGGTGACGACGTATGCAAATGTATGCTACTGACCTACGACGATATGAGGTGAGTCCTGTACCTATCTAATTATCTTTACTAGGCTAGGTTTTGATGGAAGGGTGGCGCATTTACAACTGGCGGTTATAGACCAGGCTTCGAGGGGTTGGCGCTTTTACAAAGGCAGTTTTAGGAGGGGATCTAAGGGGGTGGCGCTTTTACACGTTTTTTCTTGAGGATTGGCGCTTCTACATGTTACCGCTCCAATGCAGCCCTCAAAAATAAGATGGCCGAGTGTGACTCCAATCCAACGGTCCTGCCCCTAACTATCGAGTTGACTTCTGCTGAGTTCGAGGAGCAAATGAAGAATACCGCACTGCAATTAAAGGATCACCTTTATCGCCTTGGGAAGCCTACTCAGAAAAAAATCCGCCCAGACAAACCTACATTCTCATCCCCTTGCATTTCCTCAAAGGCTCTTGCTAAGATACGCTCGTCAACCCCCCCCCCCCCCCCAACCCCCCCCCCCCCCTATAAAGCTAACTCGGACAAAACGCCTCAGCGGGCTCACCAGGCGGGGCTACGTCTTGAACTCCAGGACAGAATAAAATCCGGCATGCCTAAAAGCATATCAATTTCATCAGCTCCGCCCAAGGCGTCAAAACACGGGCCTGGTATGGGCACAAGCAAACCGGGAACAGCAGAGAACTGGCAACGTCACACTTCAGGCCGGCCGAGATAACCACCCATACCAATAAGCCTAGGTTTGTTTATTTCCCGGTTTCGATAGTTAACCTATAGCTCTTCTCACGAAAATTCTTTTCAACAATAATATTTGTTGTGGTTTGGATCCAGATGAGACGGGAATATGAGGTTAGGACATGCCCAGTGGATATACCAGTCTGGGTTCTTTTGGGAAGTGCCCAGTGGGTATACCAGTCTGGGTTCTTTTAGGATGTGCCTAGTGGATATACCAGTCTGGGATCTTTTAGTGCCCCTGTGGATATACCGGACTGGGGATCTTCAAAACGCCGGGGAAGCGGCAGAGCTCCGTGACTGTTCGGGGTTGGAGAAATCGGCGGAGGGAGTCGACCCACTCCGGGAGTGGGGTTATCCCGGAGGAGGTGACGATGTGGCCGAGGCAGCGGACGGAGGGCTGTGGGAGAACGCTCTTCTCCTTGTTGACAATGAGTCCTTCGAATTTTTGAATCCGAAGGACCTGTCGGAGGTGTTGGTGGTGCTCGTCCGGCGTTTTGGAAGCGACCAAAACATCGTTGAGAAAACAAAATACGAAGGGGAGGCCTCGTAGGATTTGATCCATGTAACGCTGCCAAGTTTGGGCAGCGTTACGGAGGCCGAACCCCATCTTGACATACTCGAAGAGGCTGAAGGGGGTAAAAATGGCGGTCTTCGGTATGCCCGGGGGGTGGATGTTGTTATGATGAAAGGCGCAGGAGATGTCTAGCGTTGAAAAAATCTTAGCGGCGTGGAGGTGAGAGGTGAAGTCAAGGAGGTGGGGGACGTTGTACAAGTCTGGCGTGGTTTTGGTGTTGAGGCGGCGGTAGTCGCCGCAGGGGCGAATATCGCCGTTCGGCTTCTGAACCATGTGCAGCGGAGAGGCCATGGGGGAGTTGGAGGGGCGGATGATTTTGTAGGCAATCAGCCGGTCGAAGTGGCGCTTGGCTTGCGTGAGTTGGAGGGGGTGGAAGCACCTGGCTTTGGCGGTGAGAGGGGGGCCAGAGGTCTCGATATAATGCTGGACAGTCGAGAGGTGGGAGGTCGAGCGGGTGCGGGGGGTGTAGTCTCGGAGCAGAGTAGCGAAGCGGTTGGTAGCCGGAGCTGGGTGGAGGGTGTTGATAAACCCTGGGAGGGGTTTACTTGAGGCCGGGTCAATGAGGCGTCCATTCTTGATGTCCACCAAGAGGCCGAAATATGATAGAAAATCGGCCTCCAGGATGGGTTTTTCGACGTCGGCGACGGTGAACGTCCATTCATATACGTTTCCATTCAGATGGACGGTGGAGCGGTAGTCGCCATAGGAGGGGATGTTAGTTCCGTTCGCCAAGTAGAATAGTTGGTGGGTTGGGGGATGAGCGGGTTTGGCGACGGAGAACGGAGTTGGAGATAATGGAGAGAGCGGCCCCTGTGTCCACGAGGAAGGGGAGGTTCGTCCGTCGGCACTTGATGAAGAGGCGGCGGCGATTGGGAGTGACGTGGTGCATGACGGCGGAAGAGGTGGGAGGGCTTGAGGTCCCCCAGCTGCTGGGGCTGAGACAGCGATGAAATTCTTGCGAATTTGGAAGACTGGTACAGGGCAATGAGACGCCGATGGAGATCATCGTAAGCTGAGGGGGAGTCGGGGGCGATGTCTGCCATCTGTAGGAGGACGTCGTATGGAAGGAGGGAAATGATTTTGGAGTATTTTCCCTTTTGGCTGCGAAGGTTGGCGGCTGAGAAGGTGGCGTCGATCTGGAAAAACCACAACGACGGATCGTGCGAATAGAAGGGGGGAAGGGTGAGAGGAATCACAGAGGTGGTAGTCATGACGTCGACGGTCGCAGGGGGGGGGGGGGGCGAAAGTAAATGGAGGGGTCGAAGGTGGCAGTGGGCGAGAGAAGGGGAGGCTAGTCCTTCGAGTTGGAGGGGTGCGAGGCGACGGTGGACTCCATGTTGGGTGAACGTCGGGTTCACCACTGTTGTGGTTTGGATCCAGATGAGACGGGAATATGAGGTTAGGATATGCCCAGTGGATATACCAGTCTGGGTTCTTTTCAGGAAGTGCCCAGTGGCTATACCAGTCTGGGTTCTTTTAGGATGTGCCTAGTGGATATACCAGTCTGGGATCTTTTAGTGCCCTGTTGGATATACCAGTCTGGGGATCTTTTAGGTGAGGAGTGAGGCAAGGAGAGAGAGAGATAAGACTGTGTCTTAAGGAGAGCATAGAATGCCTTGGAAGGCGCAGGAGGCGAGTTTTTATAGCCTGGGGGCTATGCTCCCTTCATCCTCCACTCTCGTGGAGGATGGTGGGGGTCCCTTCCCTCTCGGCCCTTCCAGCTCTCTCGAGCTGCCTGCCCACGACTACCAATTCATTAAGAGGTTTATTCGTGAAATCTTTACATACAAGGGGTGATATCACGACAATATTGTTAAATAAAATGTAATACTGTTAACAATAATATTGTTATATAATATTGTTGAAAATTCTTTTCAACAATAATATTGTTAAGAACAAAATGTATTGTTTTTAATGATAACAAAATGCTGGAAAATGGTGTCGTGCCAGGGTGCAAAAGTAATAACGGAAGTACAAAAGAATATGTTACTTCGTTTCGTTTTCCCAAGGATGAAGAGAAGAATTGGATTCCTGCGATTCCCATGACTAATTGGGAACTAAACCCAAGGCAATGGTTTGCATGTTGTTCTTCTGAAAATGATTTAGGCACAATAGATAAGTAGGTACCTTCAAAAGGGAGAACAAAACGAATGGACCCTTGCAAAACCTAAAGATAAGTGATATCCATCATTCAACTACAGTGATAGTTATGGTAACAGAATATTCTATGACATTCGCTATTGAATATTATGAACATTTTAATCTCTCAAGAGTTGGAGGATAAGGTTTTGAAGGCTCCTAACCAAAAAAACATCGTAGCATTTGTTTCAGAGATCGCTTAAATGTGGGGATTCCACATTAGAAGACAGCACTAATTGCAGTGAATGTGACTCCGAATAATTATTCCAAGAACGTTTGTGATCAAAAATCAAAAAACGCTGCAAAATCCTTATCACACGGGCTTATTGTTCTACTGGACGTACAAAAATGTTGTCTGTTCATTTATTATTTCATGTGTAATAATATTGATTTATTTCTATTCTATTTTGACAGTTTTCACAAATTTTGGCTCCAGAAACCCGAATTAGGCTCCAATTTTTGACAAGCTATCTTCACTCATTGAACATGTCACTGAATTGTGCTGATTCACCTGCTGACACTAACTCCTGTGCTATTATACAAATTTCTAGTGACAACAGCCATTCTGACAGGTTTTTGAATTTTGAGAGTTAAAACTTCGTTAGAACCCCAATACTTCAGTCAGTGGTCAAAATCAGCTTCATAGTTGGTCTCATTACCATAATGAAAACGTGGAGAACGATACCTCACAAGCCCAAGTTCACTAAAAACTCAAAAATACCTAATTTTGCAACGACTTTTCATCCCAACACCCCTGGATGTTTTCCGATCGGGCTGCCGAGATAGGCGGCACAGCTGGCCCAAGTGGAGCCTGTGTGCGAAAGAACGATTTTTTTAATACCGAAAATTAAGGTAGATATCGATGACATGGCGGACGGACATTGTATTTTGGTATAATGAACCTTTGGAACCCAGTATGAAAAAAAAATGTTAACCCCGGTTTCCGTTTACATGGTTTCCGTTTCAAGGAATCCGAAAATGTAATTTGAAAAATTTCTGTCCGTACGCCTGCAGCCCGGTCGGAATACGCCCAGAGGTGTTATGGGTGAAAAATGGGTTAAAAAATAGGGGTTTTCGAGGGTTTTTGAGGTTTTAGTGAACGTGAGCTTGTGAGGTATCGTTTTCCATGTTTTCTAGGGCGAGAAGACCGAATATGAAGTTGATTTTGACCAAAAAGTGAAGAACTGAGGTTGTAACGAAGGTTCAGCTCCCAAAAATCATTTTTTATTCATCAAAAACCTAGGAGATTGTCCGAAATCACCATAAACTTGTATAATAACACTAGAATTAGTATTAACAGGTGGATCAAGACAATTAAAAGGCACTATCAATTCTCCAAGATCATTTGTCAAAAACAGGAGCCTAATTCGTGTTTTTTGGGGCCAAAATAGGTGAAAACCATAAAAAATAGCTATTTCAATTATTTTACATGAATTAAACGCTAATTGTATTTCTAGCATGTACAATAATTGTATTTCCAGCATGAAACAATAACTGTATTCCATGGTTCAGCAAAAACCGAAAAACGCTGCGTATCCTTGTCACATGGGTACACCTACTTCCAATATAATAATAAACTCATGTGACAAGGATTTTGCAGCGTTTGTCGGTATTTCCTGTGTTTATGTAGATGTTGAGAGCAGAACAGGTAAGGTCGATTTTGATGGTAAGGTCGACTCACACTGCCCAATTTGGTGTGACAGATTAATCAATAGCTCAAGCTCCGCTATTAACGCTTCTTAAACCTCATCCACAGTGTATCCAAACTATATAGAGGGGAAAAAATCCTCAGGTTTTGATCGGGCATCGATCCCCCGGTATCGATTATGAAGCGCGCGCGTTACCGCGGGAGCAACAAGCCTTGTGGAAAGGAGGAACACGTTCCTCGGTCGTGTATAATGAATTCCAAGGTCAAGGGGGCAGCTGGTTTTGCAGTCCCTCTCCAGACCGACCAGATACGCACCTTTCTCATTCGTTTGTATAGGCACCAGTAATTTTCACTAATAAAAAATATTATTTTCTGGTGAATAAACTAGGAAAATGAACAAAGATCAACTAATGGAAAGAGTCAACTTTGAACATACCATGAACAACTCTCAGAGTTGGAAAGAGGAAAGCCCTATACGATTCTATAATTTGAATTCGTAAAGACGAAACTCAAGAGAAAACAGCGAGTCCGTAATCGCCATCTTAGGTGAATTTAGAGTATTTATACACGAAAGGTATTCAACCGCGTATGAAAAGTCCGAATTCCATGAGCCAGTCAAGTTGGTTTACAACGTTATTACTAAAATCAAAAAAATGGGAAAGATAATTATGCACTCGTATAACATTCATTTTAGTTGACGCGTTTTAGTGGAAGTTATTCCATTAAAACAATAGGTACTCATAGCCTAAGATGGTTAAGATGGGTGAGGGAAATTTTTCATCACGCCTATGTTTTAAACAACAAATCCGACCTGCTTTTTTCATCTCCATTCCGTAAAACGTGTTTTTAATACATCCTTTCCCATAGTAATAAGCGTATTCAAGGTTTTCTCCCTCAGTTTTCGTAGGTGCGCTTATTTCCTCGGAATTTTCATTTTTTGGTTTATTATTTTCAATAATGAATCTTTGGAATCGAGCACAACCCCCCCCCCCCCCCCCCCGTCAAAACTTGATGGTTTCCGTTTCAAGGTATGTAGAATCCGAAAATGGAATACTTCGCACTATTCATAGTTGCCATGAACCGAAATTAATGAAATTTGGTTTGTAGGTCCCGTCTGCTGTCTAGCTGGTCCGCGAAGCTCGGCGTTACTATTATTCATCTCTAAGGGGTGTGTTCGGACGTAGGTACATAAACGCCCGAAGTAGTGCGCCTGGTGTCCGCTCGAGCGCTAGCTGCGGCTAGCTGGTTCGATCAGATCATGCTGTTTTTTGGGTCTTAGAACGAACGAATATAATTGTGCTTATATTAATAAATTGCATCAAGCATCAAGTCAGCCATAGGCGGTGCGTTTTTCGTTCCCGATCAAACAATTTTGGTGCCGAAACCCGAGAATTATTGCGGAATAGCTGAGAACATTCCAGTATTTCGCGTTCGTTCCTTTCGTTCATTCGACGATGAGTTCCAACGCGGTAATCTCCGCTCAAGGAATTGAGGCCTCAGCTGAAGTCATCAAGAGTTCAAGGCCAATCAAAAGGCGCTTTATAAAGCACTCCATTCATGGGCGATTAAAGCCCAGTCGTCACTGAAGGTGTCACAATGGTCCAAGGAGGCCCGATCACGTGCGGGCGATTTGGCGAAAGCTGCCGACGACCTGTTTTCTCGGATCGAATCCGCCGATTTCGATGGGGACGTAAGTGAATCGCTTTTATCCCAAGTAGCCGATCTGCAAGTGGCGTTAGAGATAGGACTACCCACAGCGACTTTGCAGCCGTCAGAATGTTCGTCGGAAAGTTCGAACGATCAGAACAAACTCACGTTCGATGCGGTAAGATACATGAATGTTATGCTGCCTAGAGTTCCATTGCACGATGGGGACATTACGAATTTCGCCTTATTTCGCGGTTTGTACGATCGAGCGGTTCACAGTGTACAGTACCTACCGGACGAGATTAAATATCGGGCGCTCTGCGAGAAGCTGGTTGGTCCGGCTCGTTCGGCCCTTACTAGTTACCGTTCTGACGGATCGGACTATCAGGCTCTTTATAACGCCTTGATCGCGGATAATTCCGGTCGGTATCGTCTCGCGCGTCGATCCTTTTCGAATCAAAACTTCGTACGCACTATCAAGAAAGCTGACGCGCACCAGTTGGAAGCGTTCCTGAGTGCGGCGAGGGCTTGGATCCGTTCTATGGAAGAGGTTGAGACACACAGTCTCGCTTCGTTCCTGCTCTTTGAAGCTCTCTTCGCTCGCATCGACACCTCGCTGGGCGATAAATTTAATCGCGAAGAAATTGAGGTCGAGGATGTTGTTCCGATTCATCGTAAACTGCTGGAGTTTCTAGACAAGGAGCTCAATATCGCTCAAATGATCCCGTCGACCTTTCAGGGTTCATTCGATCGTGATAAAAACCCAAATTCGACTCAAGGATAGGCCCATCAATCATCCCCACCTCCTCGTTCCTTGAAAACTCAGGAGGGTTCTCTTCGGCTCCAGTGCCATTATTGCAAGGATCATCACTACCTTTATCGCTGCCCCAAGTTCTTCACATTTCCCGTGTAAAAGAAGTGGGAATTCGTTCGCCTACACAAGCTCTGCCAGAGCTGCTTCTCTACCGACATGACAACGTTCAAGACTGTCCTTCTCGACGACGTTGCGGCTGTGGACGAAGACATCATGCCTGGCTTCATCGTTCAAAAAGGGAGGTAATGTCGAGGGGTGCTCAGGGTCTTCCTCCCCAATCTGATAGTTCAAAGGGGGGGAGGGGGGGGGGGATCGTGCCAGAGGCGCAATTCGTCTGTCTTGGCACAGTCACCACTGGTTACGAGTACACCGGCCCTCTCAGAGATCAACTTGTGTGAGTGGGCCTCGGAGGGGGTCGGGGGCTCGGAGGTGGCTGACCCTCTGCTCCGTTCGGTTAGATCTTTTACCGATTGAGAATGAGGCTGCCCCACTGCATGGGATCTGGCCGATCCTCCGACCCGGAGTGATCGGTCTGGCCCCTCCACGGGGAAAGATGCTATAATAATCGATCCTTGTTCAAGTCACACTAAAATATTGGCTCGTTCCAATAGGGCCCAATGTGTTGATCATAATAATCGATCCGGACCCACAAGTAGGATGTTCGTTCGTAAGTCCCCAGGCAGTAGCTCGGCTGCCGCCTTAGTTAGGCGCATGTTAGTACCTAGGACTACTGAGGAAGGGGGCCCCACTCCGTTGAAACCTTGCGGTGATATACCCAGGAGTGGAGTTTCCCATTGCACAACTCAGCTGGTTAGTTCTAAGTTAGTTCATAGAAGTCCCTCTTTTTGGTGCAGCATTCCCCAGTAGATGTTAGTTCAGGCGCACACGACGAGCCTCGTCCGTCGAACGTAACGAGACACCTTCCGCAGTCTCATGCGTTCATTAGTAGGGAAATTAATTTCCGGGACCAAGTTAGTTCAGCCGCTCAGCTAGCGGCGGGAAGTTCTCTTCCCGCGCTAGGTTCATTATCTAGTTCATGCTTTAGGCATCCACGATCAGGAAGCTTAATACTCGTACCTACTGCACTCGTGCACGTGTCAAAAAGAAAAAAATTAGGGGCCTTGTGGGGCGCGCTCTCCTGGACACTGGGTCTGAGGTAAATATAGTTACCTCTAAATTTTGTCGGGCGCTCAAATTGAAGGTACTCCCCTCAGAACGACGCATAGTGGGAGTAGGGGGAAATTTGCACCCGGGATTCACTTCCTTCGGGCTGTTCACACGTGCAGGTAGGCACATTCCAGTCACCGCATTCGTCTTGGACGAGGTGACAGCTCCTGTCCCGTCAAGCAGTTTTTCTATCGATCAGTGGCCCCATATCTGGTGTAGGTTCTGAGTTGGCTGATCCGACTTTTTACACTAGGGGTGAAACTGACCTTTTACTAAGTGCCGATCTAGTCATACAACTCATAGAAGGGGAACGCGTACCTCCGGTGGGCAACTCACAATGGTTGTTACGTTCTGAAGTAGGCTGGTTAGCGCTAGGTCGAATTGAAACACGGAAGGGGTAGATAGTGAAGTTCGGTGATAGGAATCACCTTCACTGGTTCATTCCAACCGAAGCCCCTATTCAAGTTTTGCCCTTCAAGTCCGAAGTTAACGCTGGATCCAGTCCCGCTCTAGTAGGTACAGCGCAGCGGACACGGAAGGATGTTCGGCACAAAATTTCATTTCCTTTATCACGCTACTGCAAACCCACCTTTCACTACCCTTCTCTTCCCGTCATTCAACATAAATAGGGACCAACTGACAAACTAATTCGAGTATTTTTTCGACGGGCCGAAGATGATGTCGTTACATAGATAGCTCTCACCTCAAGTACTCAACTTGCTAGGGACCACGGTTTCCTCCGGAAGTTACTTGTTAATTGCACTTCTACTACGGAACACCTACACGAGTAACACCGGCGTTAAGGATTCGTTCAATAACTGTTACAGTGACAAATTTCTTGTCATGACAAATTTCTTGCCATATGACGGAACCATACTTCTGACATTTTCAAAAAGGTGGGAGGGCATCGATGTAAAACTATTTACGATGGGGAGGAGCAGCAGAAGTACCTACCTATCTTTTTTTCGCGGTCCGTTGTATCTTTTTCCGAGTTCCAGCTCCCAGAAAACTTTAAATTGGCGTAGCAAGCTGCTCAACGCCGCCGGATACGATAGCATCTTCCCTTCGTAATGATTGAAATCTCAATATCTGGTAAAGAAAATAGAGCGAAGAGATATTACAGAGCACAAAGTTCAAAAACATTATTACAAGCTCTCGTTAGACTTGCTATCGATTTGGTAAACATTATTGAATTGAGATTTCCAACTGTCATTTCCTAAAAACCCTGCGAAAAATTCCGTGATGTCAGTTTGCGACCAATTTTCTTGAGTCGTAGTCATGATCAAAACAATCCTTGTGTTCACATTTGTGTGTGACTTAATAGCTATGTTCGCAGTCCATTTTTTGGTCACGTTTCTGAGAAGTCGACACAAGGTTTCGAACAGGCCAAATGCGTTTCAGCGAGAACGGATTTCTGACTTTTCCGTTACTGTAGCCATTGTGCAACCTGCACGGTTAGGTCATCTCACAAGGATTTTTTTTAAACCCACGTCATAACAACGACAATTTCCAAGACTGTTTCGTTAATCGAATCAATAAAACTGTTTGGTGGTACGAAATCACGGGAATATCATGCAAAGAAGACGACTCATCCATGGTCGTTTGGTTCGTCCGTATAACTAAGTACCTACACTTCGTTGTTTGCCTGTAAAGAACTTACTTTTTCTCTTTGTATGAAATATGTTACTATCTATCCACAAATCAAGCCAACTTGTGCTTCTACCATATTGGTAGATATAAAGAATAAAAATGGAGTTGTTGAAAGGTTGTCTATTTCCACAAATACACGAAAAGTACACTGTTATACCGGTTATGGTGATCAAACCATCGTCAGTAACAAACAGTAACTTGGTAACTATTGTGTACGCCAATAGTTCACAAATTGTTCTGATGATTGTTCTGATTGTTCTTTCTTATCTACTCGACAGGTATTTGGGGATTTGAAATGTTATGATAAAGCAACAGATGAATGAGAAAAAAAAAATCGTGTTTCAGGCCGAACATTCCCGCCAGCTCCAACTCAAGATGAAAGCCTCCAGCGACCATGCTAAGATATTGGAAGGAAAAGGATCTGCCAATAAAATTCACTCATTTACTTCTCTAGACTAATTATATTATTATGTACCAACCGATGACTCCATGATCATCACCAAGGGTTCGAATTGGTCTGAGCAGTTCGAGCGCTCTGAACTCTTTCTCACTCAGATTAATAGATGGTTCATAGATAATGTTCTGAATAATTATAATGAAAAGACGAAGCATATGATAATTCCTAGCTCTGAAATTGAAAGCAGTACCACAGCTCATTCGCTTACTCGCTCCTACTCGCGAGTAGCTTATTCGCTTACTCTGAAGATTCAACCTTATAATCAGCTAAACAATTCTTATTATCAGCTAAACTAATTTTGTGCACAAATAACTAAAACAGCGACTCCCTCCTAACAGTACGGGCCTAACCCAAAGATGATATCATTTTATACATGAAATCCGAGGTAATCAATTTCTCACGAACCTATGGCCTGGTTGCACTAATGGGTAGGTGGGGTGTCGCTTCCCCTATGAATTCCATCGCGACGGGATGAGAGGTCTAGCCACTGCCCAAACGTTAAGTCCAAAAATCTATACAATTTCTCTTTGCTTTTGCTCTTACCTTATCGTAATGGAAGGGTCTGTGTGTGTTTTATTTATTAGATTATAGTTCTAAAGTTAGTGATCTATACGATCATATTATCGATACGAGGAAGCTAGACATGTGCCATTTAAACTTGGTAGAGTTCTTTTCCTTGATGCACCATTTATGTTTATTTATTTTGCTTCCTCACTAAAGAAGGTAGGTAATTTCAACTGGTACTGGGGAATACAATGCTTGCTACCCTGAAGCAAATGGATGTGGCAATCAGAGGCCACATCAGGAAGTGGCTGCGACTACCATTCGACTCTGCTAATGCTCATATCCACGGACCGGTAGGGGATGGGGGCATAGGCGTGATGGAGCTGCTCACCCAGATGCCTGCCATAAGGTACAAAGGGCTAGGCAATATCCACACGCAGCTCTTTGAGGACACTAGTGAGCAACAGCACGACTCGACCGTCCGATTGCCACGCGGCTTCATAGCACCACCAATGGAGCGGAATTGGTGAAATCACGGGGCACCAGAGCCAGCACTGCATGGATCAGGAACCCACCAGCAAGAATGCAGGGCTGGAAATCCCTATGTCTGGTGAAGGTTCACTCTGGTTCTCTGCCCACCAGGATGAGGCATTCAAGGGGTCTGTGTAGTGGAACTACCCATCACTGTCGAATGGGTTGTCACAACATGAACGAAACCGCTGTTCTGGGCTCCAGGTCTGCCCCTCTATGGTGCGACCTAGGTGCGCCCGTCATAATGTTGCCCTGGACCTGTTGCATTGTTATGCACGACGCAAAGGATGGCCAGTGTGGCTTGAGCCCCACCCTAGTGGAGCGGATCTAACGGCCAGATCTATTGGTGTTGACATTGAGAGGGGCCTTCATCATTGATGTCTCTGCGGTCTCTGGATGTAGATCCCTCGCTGACGTCAATACTGCCAAGATCCTTAAGTACCAGGTGGATGAGCGGCTACAAGCAGCAGCAGGACTGGCAGACATCCTGCCTGACCAGATAGGCGCAAGCATCACCTGGCGCGGTGTGTGGCGTAGTCGGTCAGCAGCAGATCTCAAAAGGGTGGGCTACTCAGAAGTCATACTTGAATGGATGACCACGCGAATCCTAACAGGAGTCAGGCGTTTATATGGTCTGCATTCAGGAGAACGGTTGCTCAGCGTGTGGCTGGCCGACCATGGGGGCGCCGTGGGGCCCGGGGCTGAACTCAAACCTTCAATGGAGAGGAGAGAAACCGCCTGATGGCACAGCCAGAAGAGGCCCAACCCTCCTTCCATCAACTGGGCGGAAAGTCAACTGAACACCTGCCGCCCTCTCTACTGTCCGGGGTCGGATCTCGGACGACGGTTGCCAGTGCTGCTGGATAGATTCAACAGCACGATCCTTAAAGCGTGATAAAGTGACTAATGGTGAAATATTATTCTTATTACAATACCATAGTTGTAATGTTGAAAATTATTATCCAAATATAACAGGTTAAATGCAAGTCGAAAAAAAATGCATGTCCTCCAAAATGAAAATTTCCACTCGCATTTTACGTTTCAGACATTAAGGAACATTTTTTGTTCCGTGTCTGTCTGTCAGTCCGTGGTCAATTCCTTGTAACGCCCATAACTACGCGAAATAATGGTCGAAATGGGCTGACATTTGGAGAGTAGCTGCGGGTTGAGTCACAGATGGTCCCATATCAAAATCATTGAAAAATTACTGTAACTCTCGTCTGCACATGCGCAAACGTGAAATAATTGAAACTCTCATAACTACCTTAAATATCGTTGAAATGAGTTCAAACTTGGAGGGTCGACCAGAAGTAATATTTTGATAGTTCCACATGAATTTCATTGGAATCAAACTTTCGTCTGCGCGTGCGCCAACATGAAATGTTGACCATTTCCTTGTAACGCTTTTAACTACGCGAAAAATAGTTGTAGAGAACTGAAATTTTGAGGGTAAACGCTGGTTGGATCGTAGATGGTCCCGTATCAAAATGAACCTACCCAACTATTCTATACGTTCATGTGATTCAAGTGAGGAAGTTATACTCCATTCTCGAATTGACACACGTTTTTTTGTCACGTCAATGACACTCACCCTGCTTTCTTTACAATGGTTGGGGTATAAAGTGGGGATTAGAGGAAGGTGGTAGGTAACAGCGTGTAACGGAGAATGCGGTAGTTTAGAGGTTCAAGAGCAGCACGAACTGGGCGTAATGGCCTTGCATGAGGAGGTGAAGGGGTTGTGGAAGGACCCCAATTAGCGGGCGCCTGGGACAGTTTATAATAAATTGGGCCAGTGGGAGTTGGTCGGAGCAAAGACCGATACGTTACCCCCTGTTTACATGCAGTAGCAGTAGGTTACCAATCGGACGTTACAAATGACAAAAGACATTACCCGGTGAATTACAAATGACTCGGAGGCCCCTGCATCAAAAACACGTACAGATTTCGTGTTCGGATTGTGTTTTGGTAATGAGCACCTGTATTTGTGCATTGTAGGGTCGAAAAAGAACTACAACCGCTCAGTGAATCCACAGCAGTTGGATGAGTGAAGATGCAAATTTGAGAAATTGGAAAATCAGGCTTCAGTAACCCAACTCAAGAAACGTGCGAGAGACACAACGGTCGAATTTCAAAACTCCCCAGCATAAATGTGTGATACTGAACAACATTCTTGGAAGCAGCGGCTACGTCTTTGAAATTGCTTGGTGCGCAATCGCACGAACGATTTACACCATACACAAAATTTGCAACAACAACTTCCGAGCAGATTACCAATGAAGAGCGCTGTGCCACCACTTCTATTCGCGTCAGTGGTCAAAACTCTCAGTACAATCGAATTCGTTGCCGACGAGACCAAAAACTGCATTCATGCAGCGAATTTTCAACGTAACTCAGAGTTGACTCACCCAATATGATCAATGCAAGAAGGGTAATGGGTTTCATCAATGCAGGGGGGTCAGTGGGAGGAGTGTGGTGGAGGGGGTGTCGTTATCTTCAGTTTGTTCCGCTCAATTATCTCAATAGGGTATTCAAGTCTTCTTTTTTTAATTTTTTCCAATGTACACTGCTTGGGGTTAACAAAAATTTGGTCTGTTCGTAGAGAAAATGCTAAAATTAGAAAAGCCAATAGAAATTTGGAATTGGAAAAAACGGCGGGCGTGACGCAGAGATAAACGCGGAGTATCGGGACAAATTAAAACGGAATAAACAATATCGAGACGGAAATAATATAACAGCTGAAGTTTCCTCTAACGTAACATGACCACTTTTGAACGATTAAGTAACGTCAGACTGAATGAGCGGATACTTTTGATTGCCGACATCCCTATGGATAGGATGGGTAGGATGCCTTACCTATTTTACGCACACATATAATATAGCCCGGCCGTGACGTAGACGTAGAAACCGCGCTTGTTCAACATCCGACATCTTTATTTCGCATTCCTTCCTTAAATTACACAATTATCACCTTCTCCCACACTCTACGTCCTTTTCATAGCTACTTGAGCTAAAACATTCCGGAACTCATTTTTAGACTTATGGAATACCCCACAGTGGGGGTCAACTCGCGCCACCTGTACCAATTTATACTCTTGTTGTGGATTTATACCAATTTTTACCGACTTTTTTTTAATTTTTCATTTTTGAAAATCCCTAATCCTCGAAGCCAGTCTTTCATTTGCCATTACTAACGCTTTGGTGAAACTCAAAAATTTTCGAGTATTTTCTTCGAAAATTCGCTGGAATGATTTTCCATGGTTTGGGCTTTAGTTTCTAGGAAATAAACAAACACACAACTCCCACACACGTTGTGAAGGCGATGAACTGACTCGAACTCTCGGATAACGGCTGGTTTAGATGTGGTTGCAGCACGCAAAAAGGAAGCCGACAGAGGATGAAATAGAATCGGCCCAAAACTGGCAAAACCATCCCCGAAACTTCTCACGTGCTTGACACAGGTCTTAATACCCGCATAGCGACCCGACATACGGATGGAAAAAAGGAGGATCTGGACCCCCCCCCCCCCCCACCATAAGGTATATCTCGTGATACTAACGCTTCCTAGCGCTTATAATAATTATTATAAACCACTTCAACTTCCCTCGTTTCTGTCCCCGCGGTCTTATCTGTCTCTTCATTCTTTCATTACAAACCATTTAATAAACGACGGAATACAGAACAAGGAATACGCGTAGGGACGGCAGGACCTATCTGATAGGAAGGTACCCCGAGATCTCAGGTGGGTAGGTACCTATCATTATGATAAGTGTTATCAACGGTGACACTAGCGCTCCGTGCGGTGGCTGGAGGAGTAGCGCGGGACATACCGAACAGGGTCTAGATCCTCCTGAAAAAAAAAGGACTTGATAGGTGCGACAGTTCAACTTGAACTGATCCTATCAACACCTACCTGCCCATCTCGACACCTCACCGACCATGAAAAGGTCGGCAGAGCCCAATAATTGGACCTTCTTAACATGGAAAGCAGGTTCATTAGCCATCTAGTCTCATTTCCCTCAATGATAAGGCGATTGCAGAATGTTGGCAATAACGAATTACTTCATTAATCTACTAATCGTACCTACTCGTATCATCGTACTAATTTCCATTCCGGACAAAGAAAAATCGAAAAGGCTCTTATGGGATGTTGAGGGTGGAAGAAGTGACCTTATTTATCTCGTTTATACTCGCACGCTGGGACACCCTGTATATCAATGCGGCTCGATCCAATTTTTTAGGGACACTCCTCGCAAGCAGAAAGGTTTCCACTCAATCCTATAATGCTACAAGGCGATGCCATTTAGCTCCAAAAGCAAGAGGTTGGATGGATCTTTGCAAATCCAGTAAACAACATTTTCAGCTCTTTTCAAGCGAACTAGCTTAGTACAACTGATAGAGAAAAAAGAGAACAAGAATAAAGGGACAAGACCAGGCAGCTTACGTTCATCGTGTGAACCTTTCTTTGTAGAACGCGATATTATATAATACTAGCTGTGTACCCGCGCTTCGCAACGGTAGAACAGACACCCCCTGTATCCTCCCCTCCTCAACTGATCAGAAACCTTCCCCAATGCCAACCCTAACTGCCTTTAACCCCCCCCCCCCGTATCCTATGAACCCTCCCTACCTGGTTAGAACCATTCCTCAATGTTCACACAACAAATTCCCAAAGTTGCACTCCAATTGGTCAAGTAGTTTTGAAATTTCTTTAGACCCTCCCCCCCTCTCATAACCTGTACCCCCCTCCCACTAACATCCTGATTGAAGTACCACTTGAATGTACTCGTCGAGCTGAATCCAGAATCTAATTACAATCGGATTTACGTCCAACCGTTCAGTTATTATAAGCATAAACGTCCTCATAGAAGTGATTATAACACGTTTTTAGTAGTATTTCATTCATAGCGTTTCAACGGATGGACAGATTCAAATGCGGATTTTTCATAAACCATCCCAGATAAATTCTGCGTCAAATGGTACCAGCCGCAACTTTCTACGTTCAGCCGTTCTCAATTGATGCCGAGACAAACAAACAAACAAACAAACAAACAGACAAACAGACACTGTTTTATTATATGTATAGATAGATACAGGGTGTCTAGTGTAACTATGTAACAAACTCAGGGAATCGATTTTACAGGTAATTTGCAACAAAAAATGCCTCGTAGAGTTTTTTCTTACTCAACTAAAAATCGACTTTTTTCACTTTTACGATTTTTTTCGTCTTCTCGACCTTGTCTCTGTAAAACGGACCTAACTCCCTTAAATTATTATGTAAAATAAAATCTGAGTATACCGTTGGAAAGAGCGTTAAATTTCCCATCTCTTTGATACAAAATCCGATTTTTTTAGTCCGGCCTAAGTGGTAAAAAAATGGCGAAATTGAAAAATTTGAAGATTTTCTTAAAATCACCGTTTGTTCTTTAGTAGTTCGCTTTGTTATTACGGAGGTCATTCGGCGGGCACTCCTTAAGAAAAACTTGCCCAGAATCTCGCTTTCCAATGGTATAAGAAAAAAAACTTTTCACAGTGGAATTTGGTGGAGAAAATGACGTTTGAGTCCTGAAAAACGTGGATTTTTAGGTGAAAACGTTTTCCACCAAAAGCCGACTTGCTCCATAAAAATTAGTTCGATATCGCAATTCATGGACACTTTTACGCTGAATCGAATGGTGACACTCTCAGATCATTTACAACCGTCCCATGTCTCAGAAAACAGTAGTGGACTATGTTCCATCGAGGAGCCTCCTAACTCCAGGTAAGTGTACTTCAACATTGTTTACTCTTAAAAAAAGGTTTTTCAATAACTCGCATACACGATGAATCTTGCATAGTTATCTCGATGAGTTCAGAATACGAGGTCGTCAGAATGCATAAACGGCAGTCTATTCGAAATCATGCCTGTGTATTCGAACCGGGAGTTAGCGGATATCGTTTTTGGGTATGGGTTTTCAAATGGCAACGCTAGAGCTGCCGCCCGCGAGTATGCTAGACAGTTCCCGACCGGAGACATCCGATTCACAGAACATTTCCTCTCGTATTCCAGCGGCTGGTAGAGACAGGTTCGACTTCTGGACAATACTCCGTTCAAGTGAGAAATCAAGAACCTAGCCAAAATGAGATCTGCATTTTGGACATCGTGCACGAGGGTCCTGGAACATGTACGCGGCGAATAGCACAAGAGGTCAGTAATAATTCAGTCAAGAGGGTATGAAAATGACTTTATGTGTATGCATGCATCCAAATGAAACGGTTACTTTGTCTCTCAGGTTGGTGTATCGCACCAGTTAGTTCACCAGGTTCTCCAGAACCACGATTTACACCCATACCATCGCACTCGGGTTCAAAGCCTCCTGCCACGGGACTACGCGTCCAGGATGAGGTTCACCGAGTGGCTTCTGGCTCAGAGACCCGGATTTGAGCAGAACATTATTTGGACAGATGAAGCCACCTTCACCAGAGCGGGTATCTTTAATACCCGAAATACGCATTGGTAGGTACGATTTCATTTGTTTAGGCTGGTATAACTGCAAGAATACATGTCCTCGTAACTGATAATGAATAATGTTCATCAACAGGTGGGCAGAGGAAAACCCTTTTGCGGTCCATGTGAGCCAACATCAATACGAATTCCGGGTAAACGTTTGGATTGGGCTGGTTGGGCAGCAGCTAATCGGCCCCCTCATACTTCCCGCAACTTTGAACGCACAGAGTAAGGATAGAACACCGCGTTGGAGCGGGCATTTTTAGTTTACTGAACCAAAATTTCAGTTCAAATAATATTTTTCATCAATGATTCCTTTTTCCAGATTTTGCGGCACTTCTCAACGAGGAGTTTTTGAATTTTTTAGAAGATATCCCGCTGGATCGGAGGGGTCAGCTATGGTTCCAGATGGACGGTTGCCCGGCCCATAACGCTCGAATCATCCGTGTCTGGATGACCGTCCATTTTCCCGGGCAGTGGATCGGTCGTTATGGACCGGTACCCTGGCCACCCAAGAGCCCTGATCTGACCCCCCTGGACTTCTACATATGGGGTACGCTGAAGTCCTTAGTCTACGCAGAAGCTGTGGACACGAGGGAAACTCTCATCAGGCGGTAAGTTGATTCCATGCATTGAAGAAAAAGTTCTTGAAAATACATAAAACGGTAGATAACAAAATTTCTGTGGATTCAATGGCCTGACTCTGCTGCTACGTAAACGATTACTCAAATTAATGCATTCTGTTTTTCCAGAGTGCAGCAATGTGCCAGTACGTTGCAAAATGCTCATCAACTACGGGACGTCACGAGAAGCGTAGTTAAAAGATGCCGCCTTTGTTTTCAGCAAGGAGGAGTACATTTTGAAAACTTATTGTGAAACCCTATTCGCCAATAAATGAAATATCAAAAAATGAGTTTTTTCCTAATTGGGGAGGCATGAGAGTGTCACCATTCGATTCAGCGTAAAAACGTGCATGAATTGCGATATCGAACTAATTTTTATGGAGCAAGTCGGCTTTTGGTGGAAAACGTTGATTTTCATCTAAAAACCCACGTTTTTCAGGACTCAAACGTCATTTTCTCCGCCAAATCCCACTGTGAAAAAATTTTTCTTATACCATTGGAAAGCTGAGATTCTGGGCAAGTTTTTCTTAAGGAGTACCCGCCGAATGACCTCCGTAATAACAAAGCGAACTACTAAAGAAAAAACGGTGATTTTAAGAAAATCTTCAAATTTTTCAATTTCGCCATTTTTTTACCAGTTAGGCCACACTAGAAAAATCGGATTTTGTATCAAAGAGATGGGAAATTTAACGCTCTTTCCAACGGTATACTCAGATTTTTATTTTACATATTAATTTAAGGGAGTTAGGTCCGTTTTACAGAGACAAGGTCGAGAAGACGAAAAAAATCTTAAAAGTGAAAAAATTCGGATTTTTAGTTGAGTAAGAAAAAAACTCTACGAGGCAGGCATTTTTTGTTGCAAATTACCTGTAAAATCGATTTCCTGAGTTTGTTACATAGTTACACTAGACACCATATATATATATATATATATATATATATATATATATATATATATATATATATATATATATATATATATATATATAATTTCCCAAAATCCAAAGATTTTGTGAGGGTTGTTGAGGTGCGGTCGAGTGAAAAAATTATTTTTCCGACGTTTCGAACGTTTATTCGTATTATAACTACACGGTCAACAACAATACATCTATATATATATATATATATACGTTGAATAAAAGGCAAAGAAGAAAGATAAAGCAACAAAATTAAAGAAAAGAAGGTCGACCTTCACTCTCCTACTCGTGATCACGGCAAATCGCCGAAATATAGAGGTATTTTAAATTTTGTCAATTTCTTTAATTTTGTTGCTTTATCTTTCTTCTTTGCCTTTTATTCAACGTATATATTAACTCAGTGAGTCTTTAACCAAGTATATATATATATATATATATATATATATATATATATATATATATATATATATATATAAAAACCTGACCACCTTTGTGGCATCTAACCGCTTGTAGCATCTTGCGGCCTCCGGTCTATATTCACCATCCGCCTCATTTCATTTGACCACATTTGCTACATCCGTATAGTTGACCGTATTTGTGCCTTCTGTATATCCTCCCAATTTTCCACATGACCAGTATTACGAGTTCCGGCAGCGTTGCCAAATCTCTCCTAAAGAACCCGCATATACGATTTAAAAAACGTATTCCCAAGACCAGGACATAAGGTACCTACTCCAATTCAACAAGGACTGACGTCGAAATCTCGCGCCTTTGATCAACTTTTCTGTAAAACCTCGTTCGATTTTACGTGATGTAAGTTTGGATGGCTAATTCAACATTGTAAGCTATGAATACATTCTAACTTTGTAGTAAACTGACATGCAATTATCTTTGAACATTAGAAAGTGAAATTCAAAATGAAATCACAAGTTTGTGCGAAAACCCGCGTTTCCCACTACCTACCTTCTTCAGGAATTGTGAATTTGGGTGGGAACGACTCGCAGAAAAAGAAACAATACCATTTGATAAATGTTACAGGTTTTCATGATTTCAAGGGGCGATGGTAAATTTTAAAATGAAATTCCGATTTGTGTGTGCTTCTTACCTATACTACCTATACTATATTAGGCTTTACGAATTTGGATGGGAACGACTGGTAAAAAGGCGGAGGAAATAAATTTGATGAATGATGCGATACATCAGGATTTTGTAAGAATTATCAGGATTTTGTACATTTTAAAGTGAATTTCCAATATTGTGCCAAAAACCTACAGCGCTACTTACTATCTACCTATTTTGGGCTTTGTTGATTTCAAAGTGAACGACTCGTAGAAAAGGGGCAGGGAATAAATGTGATAAGTAATACGATTCATCATATTTATCAATATGAGATATGAGATATTTCAATATAAAATTCCAATTTCTTGCAAAAAAAGCGCTCCTCACAACTTTTCTAAGTACCTCCTTCAGACCTTGAGAATAGGGATGGGAAAGACTGGTAGAAAAGGTATATCAAATAAATTTGATCAATGTTACTGTTTTTCATGATTTTTCAAGTGGAAAAAGGAAATGTTTAAAATGAAATTCCCATTTCACAAGAAAACCATCTCTTTCCAATACCTAACCACTACTACACGCTTTGTGAGTTTGGATGGGAACGACTTGTAAAAAAGGGGCAGTAAATAACTTAATGAATTATACGATTAATCGAGATTTTTCATGATAAGGCAGTTCAAGAACCGGTTATTCCTATGAATCGCTATCTACCTATGCAGGTAGGTACTTCGAGAACAAACCAGAGGCTTACTCTAGTCGACATCATAGCGAGCTTGCAGAAACCTGTTCCTCCCCAGTTTCTTTCTAATGAAAGTCGGAAAAATTCAGAAAAAATCGAGGACATTCACCTAAACAATCTAAATGCATTTCATCGATGGAACATACAGGAACATGCTGATTCGTTAATTAAAAACGCTGTGAATTATTACACAACGGTTTATTATGTACCTATATAGATGCCCCTTCTGCGCAGAACACTGTTTTCTTTGGTCAATACATTCCGTCGAGTTCCCCCCAGGAAAGCCCCTAAATCAAGTACTGGAGCCGGCCCGGGAATTACAGGCTCATAAAAATTCGCGGGATTCAATAATAATATCATTGAATATTAGTTTTTATTCATGATGCGTGAGGTAAATAATAAACCGTTGTGTAATAATTTACCCGTTTAGATGCCCCTTCTGCGACTGTTTTCTGTGATCAATACCTACCCTTGTGACCCCCCCCCCCCCCCCAACACCAGGAAAGCCCTAAATCGAGTAGGGAATTACAGTTTCATGAAAATGCGCGGGATTCAATAATTCAATCATTAATACATTATCTGTTGTTATTCATGAAGCATAAATGTTCTAGTTGCAGAAGTACCTATCAACAACATCGAAATGATCCATCATTCTTCAAATGAAATAATTTCACAAGTTGTGGGAGGGGGTTAAATTATTTTTCTTTGATGCTCGATTCCAGAGGTCCATTATTGAAAATAATAAACCAAAATTAATTAAGAAATTTCTAGAGCGAGAGAATGACATTTTAAGTGTTTCCTTAGGGTTTGTCATCCTCTCACCCTTCTAACAGTCATGCCCTCGCCTATCGGGACTCCAAGAGATTTCTGTATCAAAGCAATTTAAACTAAATGTTAATCTTAATAATTTATAGTAAATATAATAAATAAATTGCTGAACAACCCTGACAATTTATATCCTCCTAATTTGTACAATTTGTCAAATCATGATTATCTTTTAACTGTATTACTGTGCAGAAGTACCTACGTACTGATACCAGTGTAGTAATTCTGAACACCATTTTCATCACGAAACACTTTCCCCATTGAAAAAAGACTTAGGGCGTACAAAATATAAGGTACATATATGACGTGCTGGTGTTGACCTCACTTGTTGAAGGTAATTATATTTAGCGCAAAACTTTTTTTTTACAACCAAAGACTTTAAAAAAATCTGATAATATCAGTATAAAAATTAGAAGGTTTCTTGTAAGTAATACATTTTGAATCATCTCGTTAGACCTTCAGAAACCGACGTTACATGGTTTTCCCTTTCCATCCTGAGTAGTTTTATCTATCAGTAAGAAATTTTCTAGTGAAAATATTTAAATTCACCCCTTCACTTCCGTGCCTTATTTTTTGCCCAGTCTAGGTATCACATTTAATCAGTGTGATGAAACACAATTCTGTTCCCATTTGAGCTCATCACATTTGTATGACGAGGTGAAATTTTAAATTTTTAACAAGTTTTCAACAAGTACTGTCAACAACGGCTCAAACTATTCATCATTTTCACATTCATATTTTGAGGTATCAAATCAAATAGCTATGGCAAGAGATATCCCTTACAAACTCTTACCTAATATTTAAATCGGCGACTGAGGATGAGGTACATGAAGGAGAGAAACTTCCCATAACTGGACGATAGATGCCCTATGTATAGACAGTTTGGTAGGTACCTACTTATGTCCAAACCAGGGCCTGGTGATGAGGTAAATGCTGGTGCGAAACGTTGAGATGTGATATAAAACAACAATTTAGATACTGATTAGATAGTGATTAGTACTTCCTTTTGTTGAATATTTCTAACAATTTTTGGAAATTTTAAACACATTTCCCGAGCCTATTGGTAATTCCAATAGGTAGTTTATTATCTCATCCACCTCAACTATGGTGAAAAACAAGATATAATTATTTATAGAGGTTGGCACCTTTGATGCATTTTTATACCTACCTATTTTTCCACAGTTACACTAAGACTTCTCCAGCCTATTATTAATTTTTAAACTTAAATAATTCCCTTCACCACTCCAGTGACTTGAAGACCAAGACCTAATATTGACTTAGTGGTTTGATGAATATTTACAACTATTTTTCCAGAACATTACAGTTACACATTTACCCGAGGCTTCAGTAAATTATTAACTTTAATTTCCCCATCCATTGCTCCTATGGTGAAGAATAAAATGCAACAGTGGTTGGCATGTACTTCTTCTTCTCAAGTGTATATATATATATATATATATATATATATCTTTTTCAAATTGAATTCGTCCTTTTACAAAACGAATTCGTCCTTTTACAAAATGAATTCGTCCTTCTTAAAGAGGGACCAAATCTTGAAGGTAACCAGACCAAATGATATGCAGATACCTTTTCTCGAAGAATAATAATTTATTGCATTTGTTTGCATAGTTAATAAATATGTACCTAGTAGAAGAAATTTACAAAGTTTACAAGTAATAATTGATATACAAGAAATTTACAGAAAGTTGGCCAGACATTCATACAAAGCCAATGTATAACAAGGTTTTTAGAGGGTTTTTTAATCTCAATGCAGAGGCTGCCCTGACGCTGCTCTAGGCATGAGGAAAAGCATATGCATTACAAAGTTGGTACAGTCATTGGGGGTGATCGCGGAGACACCCTCTATTATTGTTTCACGCAAAGGATGTTCTCCCGGACTTCCAAGAGTCCCTCGAACGACGGTTTTAATTTTCGAAAACGCCTGCTCGACTGGATTGAGCATAGGCGAATATGGGGGTAGGAACTTGATGTTAATCTCGGTTGACTCTGACCACTGCTGGATTGCTTGTGCTCGGTGGATCCTGGCGTTGTCCATCAACAATACGTTATCTGAAACATTAAGTATACTAATAAGAACATAAACAAAGCCACATTGATTAATAATACATTATCATTATTATTATTTAACAGGTTCGTGTGAATCAAAATGAAAAAAAGAGAAAATAGAGCAGCTAACCTGAGCCTTGCAGTTGTACTTCGAGCTCACGAAGAAAGTCGAGGAATATCTCGGCGTTCGTAGTGCCAGAAGTAATAACTTTGTAGTGGACCACTCCTACGCTGTTTAGGGCAAGAATCAGAGAAACGTGTCGACCTCTAACTGTAGGCATTCTAACAACTGCTCGAGTGTTTGCTTTGGAACGAGCCTGTGATCTCCTCATATGGAGGTTAAAGCCTGATTCGTCAATGAATATCCAGCGCTGTTGGTTTTGAGGAACTTCCTGATGAAACGCGAGCGCGTATAGCTTTCTGAGCTCTAGTGTCCTGTCACTGTTCATTCGGTCGAGCTCGCAAGATGCTCGTTTCAAAGTTATTCTCAGTTTGCGTAACCCATTGTCAATGGATGATATACTAAGGAGAATACTCCTTTCAGCAAGTTTTTCCTTAATTTTTTTCAGAGTGATACCCGGTTGTTCCTCCACAACAGCCTCAATAGCTTGAAGGGTCTCAACTGTTAACAACTGTTGCCGGTGTCCACGTCTGGTGCTAGTGGCTGTATTAGAAAGGGTGTTTTTGTATAATATTTTTGCCAGATGAATACTTTATGCCACACTTGACAGCTGCGTCTTTGATACTATATCCTTCCAAATATAGCCGTATTAACAACTTCTTTTTCTCTTCGGATACTCGTTCGTATTTTCCTCTTCGACGGTTTAGAGTGGGTCTCTCTTCGCTGGAAGGATTGGAATCGGAATCGGAAATGCGGTTTACACGTCGTCGGAAGTTATCCGGAAGCATTATTCGTCTATTGAACCGAATAACGTCATTGACAGAACTGCCCGAGTCACTCATTTCAACTTTTGGTATAGGTATGCAAGAAACAATAGTGAACAACTGAAGGACAAGAATGGTTTGGCTATCATGGATTCGAAGATAAGGAAGCTCCATTGAGAAGATGTGCGGGAGATAAGGAATGACATGCAGAAGATTTCCGCGCCCTTGCATAAAGACCGCATGCCTACCGCCACCGTTTTCCAGACTATGAAATATAGCATTTCATTTCGGCATCCAACAGATCAAGCTGCAACAAACGCCTGCCAAATCCTTACTACAAAGAAGAAACTACGATGGAGCAGCATTCGATTTAGGTGAATCGGTACAAATGTGTGAGCATCGAAACAAATCAAGGAAGAAAGGAAACACATAGATCGTAACTTGTCAGGCAGTGAATGAGTGACGGTTCAGTTGCACGAGATCATTCGAAAGAGAAATAGGTACAGCCTCATACAACACAACGCGAATGCCCCCCCCCCCCCCACCACAAATGACCTCCTCAATAGATTAATATACAAGTTAACTCCACACAAATCTTGTACTCCATTCCGAGCCAGCTACTGCCTATCGAGTGGATAACAATATTTTCCACCCCCCCCCCCCCCCCCCAACCATCCGCCACAAATCTTCATATTTTCCGCTATGAGTTATACACATGGATAAGTTGGGTGTATACACAGGTACACTATTTACGTATGAGAAAAATTCAGCATATGCGCCAAATGTGAATGGATATGATCCAGGTACAATAATGACCTTCAATTCAAATGTACCTCGGAATGACTCTGGACGCGAAGCTCCGTTGGAAGGAGCACGTGAAGAAGAAGAAGGAAGAAATAAACCTAAAATTCAAGAAGATGTACTGGCTCATCGGAAGAAAATCCCAACTGCCTACACATAACAAAATGCTACTGTACGAGCAAGTGATCAAACCGATTTGGGCCAGTTATGGGGCTGCACCAAGAGAACTAACTTGAAAATTGTCCAAACAACACAAAACAAAATCCTCAGGAGCATAGTCAATGCCCCCTGGTATATCCGAACGGATGACCTCCATCGCGACCTTAAAATTAAGATGGTGAGCGAAGTTGTAAAAAATCGAGCAACGGATCATGAGAACCGTCTCCACAAGCACAGGAATGTCGAAGTACTGAACCTCCTGGACAACAGCGGCGATTTACGAAGACTGAAAAGGACCAAACCTCTGGACCTAGTTACATCTCACTGAAGTGATGTGATGAGTGGTAGTAGGTAGTGATCTATGAACCACAATACGTTAAATAAATTAACAGAGTGAAGTTACTAGATGTGTACACACAGTTGTAACAATAAAGATGATATTAAAAAAAAAAAAATTCAAATGCCCGCGGAACAAAAAAAGGTCCAGTCATGCAGCATGGTTGTAAGAGCGAACTTTCAAATAAATATTCGTGCTATTGTGTAAAAAATAATACAGCGAGAAATCATACCACTAGTATAATTTTTTCGTGTTTTCCGCAATTTTTCCCGAGTTATGACCCTTAAAAAGTCAAATCTGACCTACTCTTATTTGAGAAAAATATTTTTATCATTGAAATAGTCCCTCTTTTTCTCGTGAATCACCATCCCACACAATGTCAGATGAATTAATATGGATTTTGGCCCTTAATACCAATTTTGGACCCCAAAAATCCAAATTTGACCCCTTTTCTGTATGAATAACAACTGAACACGCCTTTATCTGTCTTTACTCACCCTTCCATACCACTTTAGGTAATTGCATATCAATTATTAGCGATTTTAAGTGTTTACCGATTTCTGACCCCTAAAAACTCAAATTCGCCCTTCGAATTTTGAAAACTGCTCATCTTTGAACTCATCTTTTTTTGGCAATACGAACATTTTGTCGAAATTTGGAATTTTTATTATGTACCGAAGGTCATATAACGCCTGGAGTGACACATAAACAAATAAATAAATAAATATATACCTAGTTATTGGAAAAGTTAAAAAATTAAATTACAATAGCTTCATTTTCATAGATATTTAGCTGAAACAAATGTTTGGCACTGCGAAAAATATTGTAGGGTGAAGCATTTATTCCTGGAAGAATGGCCATCTATGTTAAATTTGGTCTACTGTAATCCATGGATTACAAGGTGTTGGACATAAGGAGGTGGACTGCAACTGTGGGGGGTCCCAAATATCAACCCTCCGGACCATCAGGTGCCAGAGTTATAGAAGTTTGAAAACCACTATTTTTGAAGTTTTTCTACTTCATGTCTTCTTTGACAGCCTCAAAGCTACAGCCTAACAGACATAACGGATCGAGCTGAAATGCTGCACACACACTCGGTATGCTCCAAGGAGGTGCCTTTCGTGGATTTTGCCCCCTCTCCACCACCCAATTCATTTTGACAATTTTTAGGCAAGTACGGGTACTGAGAAATAATTATTAGGTGGGTAATTGGAAAAACGTTTACGCCATCAATCAATGCAAAACGATGTGATATCCCCACCAAAAACACGCGAAGGCGAATCCCCCAGCCAAATAGCGTTGAAAGAAATTTCAAGGTTTGGGGGAGGAAGGAGCAGGTTTCTATAAACATATCAAATAGAGGGAGGAGGAACAGGTTTCTATATATGAACATCCAAGAGCGAGGTGCGAAGCACCGAGCATCCTACTTCGGCGGGCAAAATGGATCATTATTTTTTGCGGCTGAGGAGGTTTTCTACCCGCGGGTAAATTTTTACAACAGGGCTGGTGTTGGTGTTGGGGGGGTCTCATATACACCTAGGATAACAGAAAGAGTGAGTTTGGCGGCCTCGTGGAGCTGTTTCACAACCACCTTGAGTGTGGACATCCAGAGGGCGTACGAATGCCCCTTCATACTGCTTGTCGTGAGTCCCTCCCGGGAACACTCCTCTAGCCAACTTAAGTTCTCACCAAGATCCAAATGCAAAACTTAGTTCCGTCAATAAACGAAACGAGTGGGGAGACAAGCCACAGAACCCAGGGTACACAACCTGGAGCCCCACCACCAACCCCTAACAGGGGGTTGGGGGGAGAGGCTTCCTTTTCCTATAAAACCCTGGATCCTGCGACTTTAGCTTCATTCGACACTTCCTCTAACCAGCTCTCTCTTCTCTCCTCTACCTTGCTCTCTCCTCCTCTCAAAAGAACCTAGATGTCGGTGGTGGTCCGCCCATAACCGCCTAGGCAACCTCCTCTTCCAAAAGATTCCAGATGTCGGTGGTGATTCGCTCATAACCGCCTGGACACCTCTCCTCCAAAAGATCCTAGATGTCGGTGGTGATTCGCTCATAACCGCCTAGGCAAATTCCATCACTCACCTCTCCTCTCTCTCTAAAAAGATCCCAGATGTCGGTGGTGATCCGCTCATAACCGCCTGGGCAATTTCCCTCACACCACCGTGATGCAATTTTAAATTCATCACAGTGGTGAACCCGACGTTCACACAACCTTCCTCCTTTTTCCCTTCTCATGTGTCAAACCCCAGTCTCCGGTTAAAGTTCGGTTCATTTTTAATTTCATTCAGTCAAAACCAGTCAAAGTCAGTCAATTTAAATTCGCATTTTTCGCCCACCACTCAGCCACCCACCCGGAGATCGCAGCCCTCTCACGTCTCCGCTCAACCACACACCGCCGCTCCCGATTTTTGCGAATTTCAAATTTGAAATTTAAAATTTTATTTTCAAATTTCAGCCTACAACAGAACCGAACCAAGGACCGAGGAATCCCCGACGCCTCCCATCCTCAAGCCTGCCACACTCCAAGCCCCCGCCGCCACGACATCGGACGCAGCGGCCACTGCCGCCAACCCCTTCTCTACCCTCTCCCCACCGGCGACCCTCTCACCTACCACGCCCGCTGCGACAACCGCCGCCGACGTCATGACCGCCTCTGCGTCATTTCCTCTATCGCTACCACCATTTTACTCACACGACCCTGCTTTATGGTTTTTTCAGGTGGACGCAGCGTTTTCGGCCGCCGGGATCCGCAGCCAAAAAACACGCTACTCCCGTATCATCTCCCTCTTGCCGTACGACATCTTGCTGCAGACGTCGGACATCTCCCCCGACGCCGCAGCCGCCTACGACGACCTCCGCGGCCGCCTCATCTCGCTGTACCAACCATCCAAAATCGCACGAGTCGCCGCCCTGTCGCAACCGCAACAACTAGGCGATATGAAGCCCTCCCACCTCTACCGACGCCTGCGACATCAGCTGGAGGGAATAATGACAGCCGACATCGCCAGGACCTTCTGGTTACGCGCCCTCCCCCACCCCATCCAGATGGCGCTCGCCAGCCATCTCGACGGCCCGGACGAGCCGCTCCTCCACCTCGCAGACACGGTGCATCACCTCGCCGCAGCCGCCAGCGTCAGCGGAATTCGCAGCCCCCGCACCGCACCCTCTCCTCGACA
This sequence comes from Leptopterna dolabrata, assembly GCA_954871275.1. Taxonomy (NCBI): domain Eukaryota; kingdom Metazoa; phylum Arthropoda; class Insecta; order Hemiptera; family Miridae; genus Leptopterna; species Leptopterna dolabrata. The sequence goes on from OX940974.1 coordinate 144,939,215, forward strand.
TCGCGACGCATCCAGCGAGCGCAGTCGACCCCCCTCCATCGACAGGCGTCAACCCCACTCCTCGCTGCGCCGCCGAACCCCCTCCACTGACCGCCGGCGCCAACCCTCCTCCGACCGGAATCCCACCCCTCCTCAGGAGCAGCGAAGAGCGAGGTCACCGGCAAACGCCACCCCTTCCACAACATCTCGCCCCACCAAAACGACCTACCTCCCCGCCGACCCCCCCCACCAGTGCTTCTACCACGTAAACTTCGGTGGGGAGGCACGCAAATGCCAACCCCCCTGCTCCTTCTCCTCTGGGCAGGAAAACGCCGACGCCCGCCGGTAAACCCGGCGGGCCCCCCTCCTCGCCAACACGGGGGGGACCCCACCAACCCCCCCCCCCCCCCGGCCCGAATCCACTCTACCACCACCACCAAGCACTCTTACCCCTCCTACGCCGCCGCCACGGCCGCCAACCTCACGACCGCGCCTCGCTGCGCCGCCAACCCCCTCTCCCAACCAGCTACCGTTCCCCCACCAAGGGACAGCCCCCGCTCCGCCGCCGCCACGGCTGCCAACCTCACGGCCACGCCTCGCTGCGCCGCCAAACCCCACTCCCGGCCAGCCACCGTTCCCCACCAGGGAACGGCCCCCTCTCAACAACCCCCACGGCCGCCAACCCCACGGCCGCGCCTCGCCGCGCCGCCAACCCCCTCCCCCGGCCAAACGCCGTTCCCCCACTACGAAACGGCGCCCTCTCCACCTCCCCCACGGCCACCAACCCCCCGGCCGCGCGTCGCAGCGCCACCACACCCCACTCCGACCACACAACCCCCACCACCCCAACCGCTCCCCTACCACGGAGCGAACCCCCGCCACCACCTCCAACACTCAACCCCTCCCCTGCAGCCACCCCGACAACAGCTCAGCAAACCCCAGCCCCCACCGCCGCAATTTTACCCCACTCAACACCTACCCACCAACGCCTCTTCCTTAAATGCCGGAAAACAAACGTCCCCTTCCTGATCGACACAGGGGCGGCGCTGTCAATTTTTCCAAATTCAATCCTCCGTCGTCAGGCGCGCTGTTATCGCCAGCTTCTCTACGCCGCCAACGGTACCACCATCCCCTCGTACGGGACGTACCGCTCATCCGTCTACATGAGTGGACTCGCGTACGAGTGGGAATTCACCGTGGCGGACGTGGAGAAGGCGATCCTGGGGGCCGATTTTCTGGCATATTTCGGCCTCCAGGTCGACGTAAAAAACGCGCGCCTGATAGACCCCTCCACCAACAAACCTATCCCCGGCTTTATACACACCATCGACCAACCCCCCAATAAATTCGAAACCCTCCTCCAACAATACCGCCCCCAGCGTCGCCCCTCAGCCCACATTTCAACAATCCAACACTTCATCGAGACCTCTGGCCCCCCCATTACCGCCAAAGCCCGCCGCCTCCACCCCTTACAGCTATCCCAGGCCCGGAAGCATTTCGATCGTTTGATCTCGGACGGAATCGTCCGCCCCTCCAAATCCCCTTGGGCTTCCCCCCTGCACATAGTACAGAAGCCCAATGGGGATATCCGCCCCTGTGGCGACTATCGCCGCCTAAACTCTAAGACTACTCCCGATCTCTATAACGTCCCCCACCTCCGAGATTTTTCGTCCCACCTACACAACACACACATTTTTTCCAACCTAGATATCTCAAGAGCCTTCCACCACGTTAATATACACCCCCCAGACATACCAAAGACTGCAATCATTACCCCCTTCGGCCTCTTCGAATACATCAAAATGGGATTCGGCCTCAGGAACGCTGCCCAGACGTGGCAGCGTTATATGGACAACATTTTACGTGGCCTCCCATTCGTCTTTTGTTTTTTAGACGACGTTCTGATCGCCTCCCGCAGCCCCCAAGAACACCTGGACCACCTGCGCCGAATTTTAGACATCTTCTCCGCCGAGGGACTGCAGATCAACATGGGGAAATGTGTGCTCGCCCAGCCCTCCGTCCGCTGCCTCGGCCACCTCGTCTCCTCCGAGGGAATCAAGCCCCTACCGGACAAGGTCCACGCCATCAGCGATTTTCCCCAGCCCCTACCGTCACAGAACTCCGCCGTTTCTTGGGTATGTTAAATTTTTACCGTAGACACATAAAACACTCAGCACAACACCAACAACCCCTCATAAACGCCATCCCCCAACCCGCCAAGAAAAATGACAACCGCCCCATCCCATGGTCCCCCGAACTCACTAAAGCCTTTCAAACCTGTAAACAGGACCTAGTAGACGCCGCTCTATTGGCCCATCCCGACCACCACGCTCCCCTTTCCATCACGACCGATGCGTCCGATTGGGCCATCGGGGCGGTGCTCCACCAGCACACCGGCGCGAACCCCCAACCCCTTGGCTTCTTTTCAAAAACCCTTTCCCCCACCCAGAAAAACTACTCCACGTTCGACAGGGAACTCCTCGCCATCCACGAAGCCATCAAGCACTTTCGTGACTTCGTGGAGGGCAGGCAGTTCTCTGTCGTAACGGACCACAAACCCCTCACCCACGCCCTCCTCCAAAGCCGCAAATCCGCCTCGCCTCGTCGCCTCCGGCGGCTCGAATTCATCGGCCAATTTACGTCTGATATTCGATATTTGCCGGGGGCTGACAACTGAGTGGCGGACGCGCTCTCCCGACCCACCCCCGCGCCGGTGGCGGAGTTAATGCCCTTCCCCTCCCCACACACCATCAAATCCCACCAAAACCCTGAATCCGATCAAACCCTATCCAACCTCATATCCGCCTCCAAACTCCAACAGCTGCCGCCCCTCGAGCTCTGGTGTGACGTAACGGCCGACTCACCGCGCCCTTACGTCCCACCCGACCTCAGGCGGCAGCTCTTCCAACACTACCACTCCCTTCACCATCCCGGCATCCGGGCAAGCCGAGACCTCGTAAAAACGCGGTACTTCTGGCCCCATATGAACACAGATATACGTAACTGGGTTCTAGGGTGCCAGAAGTGCCAAACATACAAGGTTTCGGCACACCCCCACGTCACTCCTCAACCCATTCCCGACTCCCTCCCGTGGGAACATGTACACCTCGATCTGGTCGGCCCCCTTCCCCCCTCCGAGGGGAAGAAATACTGCCTCACCATGATCGACCGTGCCACAAATAGGGTGGAGTGCATTCCACTCGCCCACATTACCGCGGACACCGTCGCCGCGGCCTTCCTCAATCAATGGATTAGCCGCTACGGTTGTCCGCGGACAATCACGGTCGATCAGGGGAGGCAGTTTGAATCCGCCCACTTTTCCGATCTCCTCCGTTCCCTCGGGATCCAAAAAATCCGCACCACTCCCTATCATCCCCAATCCAACGGGAAAATAGAGCGATGGCACTCGGTCCTGAAACAGGCCATATCAACTTCAGCCACATCCCCCTCTTGGACAAAAACCCTCCCCTACGTACTACTCAGCCTTAGAACTTCCGCACGTCCTTCAGACAACACTAGCCCGGCCCAACATGCTTTTAAAGACCCCCTCCGATCACCAGCCGACATTTTTCTCACACAACACAACCCGTCAATTAACAGGGAACCGCTACACACTTCAACACCAGTTAACGACACAGCCTATCCAAAACGATTTTACACCGCCACTCACATGTACCTGAAGGAGCCCGGCATCCACAAAACATTTCAACCCCTCTACGCCGGGCCCTTCCAGGTCATCCGCTCCACACACACCACAGCTACCCTGTTAATTGACGGGAAGCCCCACACCGTACCCATCGCCCGATGTAAGCCAGCCCCAGTCCTCCCCGAACAACCTCAACACACGTCTCTCACCCCCACACCAGAAACACCACACATTGCCTCCATCTCACCCACCGGACCCCGACGTCGCCGCCCCTCTCCGCGACGTCCCGGGTACCGGCTCCCACCAGCTCACCCCCTTCACCGCCGCCCTGGCAGTGAAGGGACCCCTCTATCAGTCTTCACCAACGTGAAGACTGTTAGAGGGTGTCACCTCTCACCCATCGCCCACCTCCCCACACACTTCACACACACCACACCTACACCCATACACATCCCACACCCTATCCATACCCAAGGAACGGCGGACTCCCGCATCCCCCAAATTGTAACCCAACCCACCTACCACGACCATTATTGTACAAATACTGTAAATACTAATCTTACTCGCTAACATTGTACATGCTAAATACTAAATACTCATCTTACTCGCTAACATTGTACATACTAAATATTGTAAATACTAATCTTACTCGCTAACATTGTACATACTAAATCCTAAATATTGTAAACCCTAATCTTACTAGCTAACATTGTCAACCCTACCTCACTGATCATACTCACTATACCTTAAGGCACCATCACTGTAAATAATACCTCATCCTACTACTATCTTATATCCTCATACTATCTCACTATCTTAATACTCAATATCTACAATGTAAATACCCTAGTCTTAAGCACACTAGAATTAAGAACGAGGCCTTCCGCCCCCAATTATGTTTGCCGTGGCCCTCAGCCCTTGTCTTTTTGGCCTTCCGCCCCACTTATGTTTGCCCTGGCCCTCAGCCCTTGTCACCTTGCGCCTTCAGCCCCCCGAATTTTAGTTTAGTTGTCACCTTTGGTCTTCAGCCCCACTTATGTTTGCCTTGGCCCTCAGCCCCTGTCAACTTGCGCCTTCAGCCCCACGAATCTTGGTTCAAACTGGGGCGACCTCTGTTGTGAGTCCCTCCCGGGAACACTCCTCTAGCCAACTTAAGTTCTCACCAAGATCCAAATGCAAAACTTAGTTCCGTCAATAAACGAAACGAGTGGGGAGACAAGCCACAGAACCCAGGGTAGACAACCTGGAGCCCCACCACCAACCCCTAACAGGGGGTTGGAGGGAGAGGCTTCCTTTTCCTATAAAACCCTGGATCCTGCGACTTTAGCTTCATTCGACACTTCCTCTAACCAGCTCTCTCTTCTCTCCTCTACCTTGCTCTCTCCTCCTCTCAAAAGAACCTAGATGTCGGTGGTGGTCCGCCCATAACCGCCTAGGCAACCTCCTCTTCCAAAAGATTCCAGATGTCGGTGGTGATTCGCTCATAACCGCCTGGACACCTCTCCTCCAAAAGATCCTAGATGTCGGTGGTGATTCGCTCATAACCGCCTAGGCAAACTCTACCACTCACCTCTCATCTCACCCAAAAGATCCTAGATGTCGGTGGTGATTCGCTCATAACCGCCTAGGCAAATTCCATCACTCACCTCTCCTCTCTCTCTAAAAAGATCCCAGATGTCGGTGGTGATCCGCTCATAACCGCCTGGGCAATTTCCCTCACACCACCGTGATGCAATTTTAAATTCATCACACTGCTGTATAGACGGATCGTGGAATTTGGCGGGAGGCAGAAGTACCTACTCAGGCGGTATCAAGAATATATAGATTAAGCGACTATTAGCCCAGGTACGCGAAAGCCGTAGTACTCAATCGCTCACAAATCAATTACACAATTTTGATTAAATGAGGATTTTTTTTTTTAACATTCAGAACTTTCTGAAAAATGGTAGTTTGAAGCCCGTTTTCAAAAATAAGCGTTACTGGTTTATTATTTTTCAATAATGAACTTTTGGAATCGATCATGAAAAAAAAGAAGGTTAAACTCCTCCTCAAAATTTGGTGGTTTCTGTTTCAAGGTAGATACACAGAATCCTATGACTCTCTAGTTCCCCCCTTATATTCAATTGAGTATTTCCACTGTTTTTTCCCCCCCATGATTGATTGTCATTCCGTTGTCCCCTCTCCACCCCACTCTGTTAGAATGGTTTTAATGTATGTATTGTAATTGGGCTTGCCCGTAATAAATAAATAAATAAAATAAAATAAAATCCGAAAATTGAAAAAACATTCCTATCCGTCCGCCGTACTTCGCACTTTACTTAGTTACCATAAACTTAAATTAATAATATTTGGTTTTTAGGTCCAATTTGGGGTCTAGTTGGTCGGCGAAATTCGGCGTTACTGTCAGTCATCTCTAAGGGTTGAAAAATGGGGGGGTTGAAATTTCTCGAACGTTGTAGCTCGAAAACTTTCAACAGAAGGGTATGGTTTTAAAAAAAAAGTTTTTATGTTGATTTCGAACTACTAAAGAATTTTTTGAGACCACCCGGAGCATTGTACGTCCAGCCGTTCGTTTGCACCGAGAAGCTTCGTCAACATGATCGTGAATGAAACGGTTTAAATCCGGTCATATATCACTGCTAGGGAACACCTGATCATAATCACAGATGGCTGTATGAAATCGAGTTGTTTGTTCTGTGATATTATTTAATTTGAAGAATGATGTTTCTTTTGGATTTTGTTGACAGGTCTTTTCGTAACTTGAACAAACGGTAAGCTTCATGAATAACAACAAATAATGAATGATTGAATCCCTCGCATTTTTATGAAACTGTAATTCCCGGGCCGGCTTCAGTACTCGATTTAGGGCTTTCCTGAGGGGGGGGGGGGGGGGGGGGAGCATATTGCCACAGAAAAGAGTGATCTACGCAGAAGGGGCATCTACACAGGTAAATAATAAACCGTTGTGTAATCATTTGCAAAGTTGTTAAATTTACTTATAAATTTGCATTTCCATCCATCCACTGCGGTTCTGTACATCGTTTAAGGTGATGCACTAGCGCTCTGAGCGAGATTTGAGCTGAAGTACTTGGCAGTTTACCCGAAACGTCCATTTCTAGCAGGAACTCAGAAATACACATTTCACACTCGTTTTCTGCCTAGACTTTCCGACATAAACACCTCATTACGTGGTCAATAAGTGTCAGTTTCCGTTATTGAACAACGTTTGGCAAAAAAAAAGGAGAATTTTCATTGCAACCGACGAAAATTGGCCATTCTACAATGGTGTCTTCCAGGTTTGACTGCTCCCAACTTCACATACACTGAAATCTACAGGCAACAGAGGACATCAGTCATCTGTTTTTGTTGTGCCCATTGTACTCACCATACTGGCCTCCATCCGTATATAAACGCGAGAGAACCACTGAAATGTTTAAACTCCAGTGGTCTGGAAACCACACTCTGCGTGTGATCTTGGATGTAGGTCGTGAGAGTGCAAAGGCATTTGCTATCTACAAATTCGTAAGTCGATCCTTGATGATCCGATTATTCTCTGCAAATGACCCTGTGTCTTCCGCCATGCCAATCCGAGCCGAGGCAATAATCACCAATCCGATCTCTTAACCAAATCTTCATCAACCGGAGCTACACCTTATCCCTCAGAGGAAACTACCTATCACAAAATAATCTGTGCAACTAAACTGAATCTGCACACTAGGAGCGGTGTTCAGAACTTCTGTCTGTTTCCTTTCTTCATTTAATTTTTTTCTTTAATAACCTACCTAGATTTTGTGTTTTTTTTTTTCTTTTTTCTTTATTGGCTTCGAAAGGACCATTCAGCTGTTACAAATTAATTTACAAAATTAAAGTTTTATTATTACTTCACGATTTCAATAAAAATTCCAGAATAAAACTTACAAAATTACAAAACTTAAAATTACAAAAACTTGAAATTCCTATTTTTTTTCAATTTCTCCAAGTACTTCAGGGTATCTCAAAAGGAAAACTCAATTTTTGTGAGAAAGTCGTTGATGGCTGTATATACTTCCAAGTTTTCTTGGGCGACTAGGGTGTCCAAATTGAAGGGTGACGCAAGGAGGGTACTTCTCTCTGCGTCATATCGGGGGCATTCCTGATTTTATGTTATTTTTATGAATATCAGCCAACGGCAATGAGCTGTTGATTTATGTACTTAACTGAAGTATGTACATTCATTTAATCTTGCATCGAACTCATGTTACGGTATATGACCTCTAAAAATAAACATTAACATAATATATATAAAATTAAATAGGTGTGTCGTGATATCCTCCCAGAACATCACTTTGCATTTCGTATTAAGATTGCACAAAATAAACCAGAAGAATGAAGAGGCGTATGTGACCTGCTGCAGGTAAAATCATACTCTTCAAGGGACTGGGTAGGGTGGAAAGGGCCATATAAAAAACCCCGTTCTCACCCGCTTCTTCATTCTACGCTCAAAGTCGATGACTTCTCTTTCTCTCTCCTCTGACGCCTCCTTACCTTTTACCAAAAAGATCCCAGACAGGTGGAACCCGTACAGTGGTAACCGACCATGAGTGGCAACCACTGGGCAAAACCCTCCAGCGTCTTTAGTGGTGGAAACCTCCCTGGCTTTGCTATGTGTTAACATTTTAGACGTTAGATCCAGCACCTTCTCTTCAATCATTCTCACTCTCTCTTCGATACCTCACCACTACCTTCATTCATCTCAAACCACTACAAGGTACATACATATTATATTTCTTCATAGTTACCAACAAAAATAATATAATCTTTTTAATTCATTTTCCCTAGAGTTGAGCAATTTCTTCAACATCACCAACTGATTTCACGGATGAGTGCTTCTAGTTACTTTGAGGGTTATATTTCTGCTTTACTGAAGTAACTAAAGCAGAGTTAATCAGGATGCATTAGAGTTAGGTTCGTAATGATCCTCTAATTCCTAACTGTATTCTGAATAACACGAACGACACAGAGCTCGTGCATTGCTGTCTGCGTAATACCTCCATGATTGTTGCCTAGGAGCAGGCCTGCGATGATATGGGTACTGCGATAAAATTATTATTTCCCCACTTGATGGTTGGAGCGCAGTAGTTTGTACAAGCTTGGTAAAAAGTACGGTGTAAAGGTAACAGTATAAGGCCGAGGGGCGTTGGAATTCGAACACACGGACCCCAGTCGCCTGCCCAATCCCAACCACCCCACCGAATGTCGGCCAACGGCTCCTCCGTGAGTTTTGGTCTGAGTGGAAAAACTGCGAATTTGTTGAAACAGCTCAGTTATGAGACTGCATAACTTGTAGTGTGATCAAGTTTCTTTTGTTTTAGCGAATTTTCAAGGGACAGACGCTACTATAATGGCTTCAGAATTTTAGCTTCATGATTTTTGCCTGGGTCACTGTTCAGTACGCAATGATCTTGAAATGGTTGTGAACAACGAACTTCTACTTATCAGGTTTAAAAAAATTCCTATAAACAAAATCCTATTTCTTTCTTCAAATGAAATAATATCACGAAATAATAAACTCGATTCATAAAACCATGCGTGATTATAATCAACTGTTCCCTATCAATGATATCTCTGGGCAGGAATTATGTACACCATATCATTCACAGTCAAGTTGACGAAGCCTTTCGGTTCAAACTTGATTGCCGTACTGCGAACTAACGGCTAGACGTACGTAAACGCTCCGAGTGTTCTCAAAAAATCCTTAAATTCGGAAACAATTTAAAAACGCTGCAAAGTCCTTGTCACATGGGTTTATTATTCTATTGGATATATCTACAGAAATGTTGGCTGTTCATTTTTTGTTTCTTGCATATAAAATAATTGAAATAGGAATCGGGGGGTTTGAATAGGGGGGGATTGGTGGTTTCCACCAATTGTGGCCCCCAAAACACGAATAAGGAGCTCCTCTTTTTTTTTTTAAATAAATTATCTCTGATCATTGATAGTACCATTTAATCGTCTTGATCCACCTGTTGACACTTTTTCCAGTGTTATTCTACAAATTGATGGTGATTTCAGACGATTTCCCAGGTTTTTGACTCATAAAAAATCAATTTCGGGAGCTGAACATCTGGTAGAACCTCAATTTTCTATTCTTTGGTTAAAATCGACTTCATATTCGGTCTTCTCGTCCCCGAAAACATGAAAAACGATACCTTAAAAGCTCATGTTACCAACATGTTGCTAAAACGCAAAAAGTACCTATTTTTACACACATTTTCACTCATAACACCCCTGGGTATATTCCGATCGGGCTGAAAAGTTTCGGGACACAACTAGGGCCCAAATGGAGCATGTGTGCGAAAGAACGATTTTTTTAGACCGAAAATGAAGCCTGTACACGTGATACGGCGGACGGCGGACGGCGGACGGACATTGCATTTTTGGAATCTACGCACCTTGAAACGGAAAAGGAAAAAGTTTGAGGGGGTGTTATAAAAATGTTTTGCTGAGCGAATACATAGGTGTATTATTCACAGAATAATAAACCAAAACGCCATAGAAACATAGGTAGGTACCCTTCTACTGAACGTGTTTGACATACAGCTTTTTGAAAATGTCAACCCCTGTTTTTACCTCTTAGAGATGATTGGCGCGGGCGGTAAAGCCGAGCTTCGAGGAACCACCTCACCCCATATGGGACCAAAACACCAAATTTCATTCATTTTCGTTCGAATTAACTAAGGAAAGTCCCGCGTAGGTATGGCGGACGGGCAGATATATAGATATATATGTATGCCCCCCTCCCATTTTCGGACTCTACGTACCTTGAAACAGAAGGGGGATCTTGTTTTTCTTCTTTTTTTCCTCTCCATATTTGATTCCAAAGGTTTATTAGGTATTGAAAATAAAACCAAAATGGACGCGTTTCATACTCGTATTTTTCATGAAAATTCGCTAGAAGATTTCCTGTGGTTTGATCTCCTGTTTTTGAAGACAAGTCAAGGTCGGTTGCCAACTTGGGGAGGTTAGCACTCAACAAACTTTTTTTTAACTACGTGTATGGGACAATTTTTGATTTCAGAATCTATACCGAAAATAAGGAGGAGTTCCTATATGCACTGTTACTAAAGAAATTTTCCTGAGGAAAATACAGGGGTGATATTTTCTAATGGGTATTTTCTAGGACACCCTTGTGTATGAAGCAATCATGATCGAGCGATCGAGAATCAAGGTGAATAGGTATGTTGAACGTATTACGCGACTAGATAATAATAACTTGAAGTTCACTATATCAAACTGGTTCATCTGTCATAGTGTTGGGAGGTTATCGACTAGGAACATCTTGCCACCTTACCTACCGTTGCCACCATACCTACTCACCGGTTTCAGAAACTGTTTTCATTAATAATTGTTTCTGTTGTCATCAATCTTGAGCAGGATAGGTAGGTAATTCCGGATCGTCTGAAAATCAACCGTTAATAATTACCTACCTCGGGTAAACAAGAAGCAGCCGAGCAAGTCTACGGCCCTAAACCCAAGGCTCTTCCTGTGTATCTTCACCTGACTAACGATCTAATTCATATCGGCAGCCCCTTCCTTTCCATTTCAATTCGATCGAATGATTTATAGTTAGACAACTAGCGAATGTTAGCCAAATACGGTGGTATAGGGGTTTAGTGAGTCCGTATAACCGTTTCCTTACTGGTCAATTAATCTCATTCGGCTTGCATTTATCCCACCCACTTCCATCAGACGAGGTAATGAGCACCTAATCTGACATCACCAATTTCAGCTGGTACCAACAATTCATTGGCACTTATATTAGCGGCTAGCCCTTTCTCAGGAATTTCCTCTATACCCAAAAAAACGCCCTACACAACGGAACTGTTACACAATGGATTATTATTTACCTGTATAGATGCCCCACAAAACCCCAAAAATTCTGATGGTCATTGAACTTAAGTAGGGCCTTCGACATATTCCCGAACTGTCACCGAGTTCTGATGATTCGTTTGGCCGTGACCAAAAAACTTGTACCCACCAAAAAATAGGTGAAAAATTACATATCAACAAAATCTAAAATTACCAACTTTCTTCAAATTAAATAGCATCACGGAACAAGCAACTCGATTTGGTGAAGCCATGCGTGGTTATAATCAGGTGCTCCCTAGCAATGATATCTGGGCTAGATGTATTTAACGTACCATTCACAGTCATGTTGAAGAAGCTTTTCGGTGCAAATTTCAGGGCCCAACTGCGAATTAACGGCTGGACGTACAGTGCTCCGGATGGTCTCAAAAAATCCTCGACAGCGAAATCAATTTGAAAACAGAAATTTTTGTATTCCTGTTTTGGCCACCTCACACCAAAACTCAAGTGATGAATAAAAATATAAAATTATAAAACCTACTTACCATACCTACCTAATTAAGCTACAAAATACTTACCATACTATTACTAAAACTAATAATAAACTAATTAGGAATTTAAAACTAATAACAATGTATATTATCTACTAATGAATCTAATACTAAATATCACTTACCAAACTATCTTCCAATCAACAATTATTGTGTTCAGTTATAATGTGGATCCTGAAGAAGCCTTTCATTGTCATCTGATTTATCTGTCTGGGGGGTTAAGAGTAAAAGTGAAGGTGTCACAGGTCAACCTGCAACAACAGCCCTGGTCACCTTATCGCCTGCATCAAGTCTCTCCCACTGAGATCTTCTTCCAAGCCTGCCCAGCTCCAGTCAGTAACAATCCAGCCGTTGTTGAGCCTGGTTCTCCTCGCCCTTCCTGTTTTCTGACTCAGGTTTGAACTGTGGTTTGAATCTAGTGGCCTAGTGCATCCAGGATCTTCCTGTGTACTTAAAGTTTGATTCACTCCAGGAAAGAACCTCATTTCCACTATGCTGAAGTGGTGAGTAACCAAGCATATTTTCCGTTTGGCCAACCCACTGGAGCATCCAATTGGACTACAACCCCGGAAACTGAAAACTCACATTACTACTTCGTCACACATCATCACTACCTATCATTTCAGAGACTTTACCTTCCAAAGATGAACCACTGTTTGTGGAAGGATTGTTTTGGTTTATATTTCTGTGATGATCCAGCGGGAGCTATAGATAGGAATAAGTGCACGAGACTCTCAGTAGTCGGTTTGTGACTTGATTGACTGTTTATTGGTTAAATACATCGCCTTTTTATACCCCTTATTACAGACCCGGAGGGGGGTAGGGGAACCCCGCTCCGGGAAGCCGCCAAGACGCGGCTTATACCTCAAGTGACGCTATTACATTGTTAATAGGGAGCAGCCGATCACCACAATTTCTAATGAACTTATTGTCACTTGATAAATACAAACAATTTCTTCTTGGAGAGCTCTCTGATAGATAGTAGGCCTTATTATTATTTGGTTTAATAAACCAGTTTTGGCTATGGTGCTACCAAACAATTCCATTTTCGGATTCTACCTTGAAACGCGAACCATCCCATTTTGAGGGGAGGTTAATTTTTTTCCCATGCTCGATTCCAAAGGATCATTATTGACGATAATAAACGAAACTGATGATTTTCAGCGAACTCTACAACTGTTTCATTTTAGCGTAATTCTTCGGAAATACGCTTATGCAATGAGTCCAAAATTTTTAATGCCTACATGAATTTTTGAAAGTTTTTTTAAAATTATTTTCCACTGTCAGGTTCTCAAAATTTGATCCCAAGTTTTTTAGTATGAGTCACTTTGGATCCAAGTTCATAGCCTGATTAGATTGGTGGAAATTGGAGAAAAGGTGGAACGGGGGATGAGTCAGTAAGAAGTTATTTTTGGAGGTGAGGCGTAGAGAAATCGTTCTTTCATGAAATTCACGTTTGAGCATGCGCACATGCTACCATTGATCCGACGGTGAAGAAATAAAGAATACCTAATAAAGATAATTTTAATTTCATCAAGAGGGGTGCCCTCTCGATGGACCCGCAGGGTCCACTGAGACCCCCTTACCTACCTACAAATTATTAAAATCCATGGACAATGTTTAGGCTGCTCTGGAACGGATTCGTACGGAAAGCTTTTCGAATATCCGTGTATCCAAAGTCAGCTAAAACCCATTATTATAGGAAGGTACCCTAAGCATCAAAGACTTTTTTCAGGCTGACTGTTCATCTGTCAGAATAAATTATTGACAGATATATTATGTCTTTTGGCTGGGGTTGCGTCACCCAACCGAGATAGAACAAACAGTGCCGCGATTCAAATGAGCAAAATTCAGTAATATTGTGGAAGTGTTTACTTGCTATATTTAAGATGTTTACCAACGTGGTAGATAGGACGAGGTAACCCTATTCAAATTCAATGTTGTTACAGTGCAGCAGAGGAAATGAAGTTTATAATTTTCGGACCTTCGGATTTTTGTATGAAATGGAAATGCTTTATTGTGCCTAACCAAAATAAATGCATTTTCCTGCTTGGTTCTTCCGTCTTGGAAAGGTTTAGAGTTTGACCTTAGTAGGATACCATACTTTTTGCATCTAAGCCCAATAATCTACAACTGCACTAGCTCATACAAAACTAAAGCCTCAAATGGAGTTCGCAAAGACTGAGTGGATATTACAGGAACACATTTACTTAATACGGGTGCGTCAAGTTTAAACTAAGAGACTCTCGGTGTGGTTCTAGCAATAAGCGTCACAGCGAGTAAAGCGTAAATTGGGATGAACAGGAGAAGCATCTTTTATCAGGATCGATAAAACTCACCTGTATATCGGGGACGACAGGCTTTCCTTATACCAGATCACGAGGTGAACTCTATCAACTTTGGCAGGTGGCGTAACATCGCATGGAAGCTTGGCGACACCACCTGCCACTGCTTCCATGTAATCGATCGTCACTGCAACAAACCATAAGAGAATTTCAAATACAGTTCACGAAATTATTATTATACCATCATAATAGTTATATTAGTAAGGATTCTTACTGAGACGCACATTACGATCTGACGGTTGGTTGAATCAACACAATCCTGTAATTACTGTCATTACACGAATTTCTAAATTAAAGGATTGAAGGAACCTTTTTCGGGGAGGTGGGGGGGGGGGGGGAGGGGGAGGCAGAAAATATTTCAAAAGTGATATTTCTTCATTTTGATTTTTTACTTCCGAACCCATTCCGATACAAATGCGGGAGCTAGACCTACATGTTACTCGACGAAAAGGTTTGAATATCAAAATCGAATCTAACGATCAGAAATATAACTTGAAGTGTAGTCTGCCATCCGGACGTTGGTGGTACTACTTAACATGGCGGCCGTGTGAAGACTACAGAAAATCCTCAAAATTTGACTTAAATGACGTTGCAAGAAATTTTAATGACATACTCTAGGTAACTACATGACAGATACCGAAAACAAGTGTCTTCCTCCATCTGGTTGGTGGGACTTGAGCCGGGTTTACATTGGTCGAGTTGAAGGTAGAGCAGAGTGCGTTCTACTCTGCCGACCACTCCACAAATCCGACTCTACTCTACCTGGATGATTCGCACGTCAGTCGAGTGCTGTGCTCAGAAAGCTATAGTAGTAGAAGTCTCTCTGTTGAGCTTCTGTTCTGCTTTCTATTATAATCTAATCGGTTTAGCTCTTCTGTGCCATACTATTACAAAGAAAAAAACTGAGAAACCCTTTACTTCGTTTGTCCTGTGTTTTGTTGAAGGGAATGGAAAAGTTGTTGAATGAGGAAGCAAGAAGTGAAAGAATGGAAGGGGGGGGGGGGGTTGAAGATACAGATGAGCTGGATCTACAAACTTGTGATGTGTCCAGAGGTATTCGAACAATCACTTGGCATGGTTTCGCCATTGCTCAATCGCAATGGGACTCTAATGGGGGATGCTTTATCAAGACTTCCTTTCTTCCTCTCCTTCCAGCTCTACTCTACCGTTTACATGGGTAGAGTAGGTGGTAGAGTGAACAGTAGAGTTCAAATTTTGGTAGTGGGGGGAGTCAGTAGAGTGCACTCTACCAACGCGCTAGTCGCTCCAACTCTACCACTTACTAGTCAGTACAGTCAAGTCTACTCTACTGAAAATATTTACACGTTGAATAATTCTACCCTACTCTACCACTCTACCTTCAACTCACAATGTAAACCGGTTTAGTGCCAGAAGGGACTTGACTCACTCATGTCATGATGCACGAGTTTGTAATGGTCTATTCTAGATTCGTTACTACTGTAACAGTGTGGGCTGTTCTCGATACATTTTCCGGTGGAGACGGCACGGTTAGTAGACTAGACGGTAGGGGTCATAGAAAGAGGCGCCTAGCCGATGACGTCACTGGTCCCTTCACCGTCTCGACTGCCTCTGCCTACTGCCTAAATTTGCCATATTCTCGAAGGTTTTAATGGGTTGAAAGGACAATTCTTTTGTACGTAGTAAATATTTATTTACACAGTTACTTCTTTACGAAACATCATCTTATAATTACTCATATTCGTCCAATACATTACCATATTAACGCTTGATTTTATTGTTAGTTTCTTCGAACTTAGATCTTTCTACTTCACTAATTTCCTCATTTTTTTGCACGTTTTCCTGTTTTCACTTGCATCACTTTTTCTTTTCGTTTGTTTTTTTAATTTTTCTTCTGCCCTACGTTTGTTCAAGTTTTTCATTCGAATGAATGTTCGCGTGCGAACGAAACACGAAATTACAAAATCGTCAATATCAGGATATTTACTCTTTACTTTTTCAGTGAGAGTAGAAAAAACGCCCGGATTCTGATTAATGAAACTGCCACGATATTGTTGAAATTCGCATTCCATTTGTAATATGCATTTCATAAACTCGTCGTTTGGTTTCATTAACGAGCCTCTTGATATTGTTTGCAGCCAGTTGTTATTCGACGAAGGTAAGTCGCTGGTTTTGGATGCATAGAGGATGGCTTTCTCAGGATTTTTTTTCTTGACTCTATGCGCGACGTAGCCGGCGATCATCTCCACTAATTCCGTTTCTTCCTCAATTATTGTATTCGATGAATAATTTTGTGCGGAATTTTTCTCAAAATCTTTGAGAACCTCGTTGATTAGGGACTCCTCGTCTTCATCTTCGAGTATTTGCTCGCCTTTGAAGTTACTTGTACTTTCAGGAGCATCACTTTCGTCAGGAGTGCCATGGAGTGCTTCGGAAGATGAACAGGCAGTAAGAATTTCAGCACTCAGCGTTTCGAATCCTTTGCCAAGAGGGCAGTTATCACTATTGATCACTAAACCAGCGTTTCTACTTAATAATAAAGATTTGATTTTGTGGGAAACAGTCGTAGGTAGACGGTGGTCATAAAACCTTCCAAGACCTCGAATTCTAGAAAAATAACTTTCGATGATGTCTTGGTTACATCTAGAAGCCATCACGTAACTATACCCTTCTTTATTCAGATCTTTGTAAAGGCCACGAAGACTGTTAATAGACATCAAAAAACCTTTCTGGAAGGGAAGGAGAGTTTTTTTTTCTCCTGATAAATTTCATCGACAATATGAGTTGGTAAAATTTATCCAGCGCTTCATCTTGTTCTTGTAAACAATTGCCATAAGCGCTCTTTAGGTTGAACGTCCCACATACAGGAATTCTCGAGTTCAAAACATCGAAACCGTTATTAACTATTATAACAGTTTTTCCAACGTGATCTAAATCGGGAAAACTGTGGCAAATGGCTTTTCCAACAGTCATGGAAAATAGTTCGGCTGCCATTCGTACATTCTGTCGTTCTGTTCCAACTACGAGAATATGTTTCATACTTAGTTTATGAGCATACTTCAAATCTCTTCTGACCTCCTGTAGCTCTATCAGTTTTGAAAATGCTTCTTTGGTTACGTCCCCACAATCCAATTTTAATCCGTCATCTAAAAGATGGTTTCGCAGAAGTTTCAGCGCATGTGGCACATCGCAAAAAAACCAAATTCTTCTGTCCTCACAAAGTGGGTTTTTCAAAAAAGGAGTTTCCCAGGAAATACCCAAATCGTTGATCAGTTTCATATTAGAAGGTCCCATGTCGCTGACGACTGCCCTGATTTTGAACCCACTTTTTTCCACAACCCAAATCGCTTCCATAAACAGTTCCTTTGAAACAGGTTTATCAAAATCATAGAAAATTGGTTGCATCCATTTGCCAACCAAACTTCTGACAATTAGAACTTGTACGTTTCTGTGAGGTCCTCTGATTATTTCTTGATTAGGATCATAGCAGAGATCACTATTCACTTTCATTTCGTCGTAACAGAGAACAACATCTCTCTCAAAATTCGAAAAAAGTTTCGCTTGAGCACTCAGAATTCCTATACTTAGATCTATGAACCCTGGGCAGACAGAAAATTGACGAAGACGTCGTTTAATGGTTGATTCGCTAGGTAGAGGATATTTAAGCACATCCCTAACAAAACCAAGTGCTTTGTAAGATAAACATCGTAAAGTTACAGCCTTTGCGATGTCATCTGAATTGCTGCATTTTCTTTTCACCAAAGCGTTTTGTTGGCTTCCAGAAAATTTAGTATTGATCACGTCATGAAAGCTCTTCAATTTCGAGATTTCCCTTTCAGCAGCATCCAGTTTATCCTGGAGATCTTGCATTTTTTGTTTCAGTGCGGCGTTTTCGCCTAATACCACAAGTACTTCAGCTGGCTGATCAAGGACAGCACACCTACACAATTTATCAACAATTCCAGGACTCACTTCATCCCCGCTTTCATTTAGTTTGTGCTGTGAATCATTGTCTGATGTTGACTGAAGAATAACTTGTATTTCTTTCCGAACACCGCGATTTTCGGCGCGACATCTTCGATCGGAACTACTGGATGCTCTCGATAAATTATATCCTGCGCTAGATTTTGATAAAAATAAGTGAGGAACTGAACCAGGTTTAAGTTCAAATCTTGGAGTAGTTTTCAACAATTCACTTCTAAGATCACGTATGTAGTCTGATCGATCAAAATGCACGGAACATATACGAGCAGTAGCTGTTGAAAACGAATCAATCCGTTTACACAAATTCACCCACTTTAATTTGGTTTCCTTGTCCTTCGGGAATAGATGAAAATGAAGGCCACGATTTCCGTCTTTGTTGGAACAACTCGCAATAGCACAACAAACCATTTTAACAGCACTAAGTATTTCGATACAGATACGAAAGGCAACTGAAGAGGCATCTAACAGTGTGTAGCTATGAGAGTCTAGGGTGAGAACTGACAGAGAAGGGACCAGTGACGTAGCGGTACCTGGGTTTTCCCCAAGAGCAGATTCAATGACCCCTAACGTCTAGTCTACTAACCGTGGGAGACGGGGTCGCTTGGGGAAGCCTAATCGATTTCCCTTCTTAACCGGTGATAATATCGCTGGTCTAGGAGGGGGACTCTTGAGGGTCAACCCCCACTGTTACACTCTATCACATGGTAGCAGAGCGTGGTTCGGTAGTATGCGCTGAGCACTTCACCATACTCCATCCACTTTTTGTGGGCTTACGAGAAGGGTAAGCCCAATGGTTTCACAGAAGTATTCCTTTACTAGCAACCTGTCCCTTTGATAATAAATACATCTATTGGCTTCCCCACCCCCTTTCCCCCCTTTGTGTCAGTATTAATAAGTGTCAGTATAATTAAAATATACTGAGCTCAAATATGTGTTTTAATAAAGAATTGAATTGAAAAATCGAATCATTATTTGGTTTTTTCTTAGTTTGTAAGAAAATGTAGATAAAACATTAGAGGTGTGATCACAAACAGAAATATCAAATTTCCATTGTGAATAAACCTAACATTCTCTAACAACCAGTGCTAAATTACACTTTCATTGCATGAACATGATACAGAGTAGTAGCATTACATTAACGAATGACCTAGTATAATAACCGGCATCAACATAATAACTAACATCGTAGGATTTGCATTCCAATTATTACTGAATTAGTGTATTAAAAATAGGTAAAAAAAACCTTGTTAAGAAGTCAAACGAAAAACATCATGGAAGAGAGCATATAAATCGTCTTGATTGAGTGCTACTAATTAATTAGGTTAACTCTCAATCAAGACACTGTTTATTCATCATTTTCATCCTCAAAGTAGGATAAAGTTCTAAAATCCATTTTTCTTGAGCAAGCTCTTTCCGAAATCTGTACACGGCCAAAATCCTCGCTTCGGGGGTCGAGGCTTTGGTTGACGATGCGTTGCTTAACCTATTCGCCAGCTGGGAGGGAGTAAGGTGAACATCTGAACCTAACGGGACTAAAACCCTATTCAGGTCCCGGCAGGGATATGAACTCGCGTCCGCTGGGCTTTACTAATGCTGAATCCCTTCCCTTCATAGGTCAACTCGATTTGTTCGATATAACCACGGACCAAGTGATACAAAATACAAATGGGAAATTTCCGAGGTACTTACTGCGGATCACCTCTCTCCCTCCCTCGTTCTATCTGTGAAGAGGTGGGAGAGTAGGGCGGGTAGCACAGTGTATCAGTTTGTCTTTGAACTCATTCGGGAAGTTCATTAGACAGCTTTACGTGTACCAGTTTCTGTCTTTGAAGGTAAAGAGTCAATTTTGGGATTAAAAAAAAATGTTTAAAAATAATCAAAAACAATTTTTTTTATATAAAAAAATGACGATTTGACAGGTCCATGTTTACAGTAAGTTAGTCTACAATACCCAACTGAACATCTCGCAGGGAAAGACAAAATCCAGCCATTTTGGGCTCAAGCAATTCCTCAAAATGAAGAAAGCAGACTTCTGAGTTTGAGAAGCACTCAACAACAACTGTTTGTGTGAATTCCAAGATTCAACCAAATTAGTTCACATTTGACTTTAAATTTAGTTACTTAAATTAGGTTGTTGTCGTCTGCAAGTCAAGGTCTACACAATTTTCGTGGCCGACTCGGTTTTTACGCTTCAGTTACTTACTGCGAACCCATGGAAAAGATTTCCAGCATCAACTAGTAAGTCCAAATTAGGTCCTAGATTTGATGAATTTGGATCTGTTCTGCTGACGTTGGGCCAGAAGTGGGGAGTGGCAGACTCGTATTTTTCATCACTTCACAACGACTCAAAAGTGAGACAAAAGTTGTATAACCATCGTATTGGTAGGTCACATTTTGATCCAAAATTGAATGATACTTGATTGGCCTGCAGTTGTTATGGCTGGGGGTGGGGCTAGCAGAGTTGTGAATTCGGAAAGCACATACCAACTCCTTAACTGAGATACGTAATGTAACCATCAACTAATAGGTCAAATGTTGAAATTCATGGTTAGCCGCCATTTTCATGGTCCAAGCCCCAGGACCTGCGGAGAATCAGTTTTCCACTCAAACATCGAGGACATTTTGAGAAAAAGTAGTGAGCAACTTTCAACTGATGGGTCAACGTTTTCGGGCCTCGGCTCCCGGACTCTGACATGCTGGTTGATATCGAGCCTTCATCATGCCTATCGACGGGTAAAGTTGACACTGTGATGGGCGTGGTTTTTCATAATTAGCGCCTTCTCCATATCCAGGGAGCTAACCAGCTCAGCTGTTGATTAACACGTGGAGCCGTGACGCAGATATAGGGCTCGGGGAAGACAACTCAAGAGGAAGCACGGGTGGATGTCCCCTCGGCTCCACGAGTTTACCAATAAGCTGAGCTGATTAGCTCCCCCGGATACGGTGAGGGCGCTAATTATGAAATCCCACGACCACCATAGCAGGAAACTCCGTCCACTGTTGTAAAAAACAGTTTTATGGAAACCTCCAAGCAGCAAAACCCCCCTGAAGAACAAACAGATCTCCGTTGGTACACGAACAGAAAAAATAACAAAGTAAATAAATAGATAACTCTGCAAGGAAGTGTACGAACAAAAACAATATACGCACAAGAAAATACTAATTATCCGTGCGTGCATGTCTATGATTCAAAGTATGACGCAAATTTAAAAAAAAACGAAGCGGGTATATGGTTCAGGTTAGGAACTTTATCACCCATAGGTAAGACAACTGGAGTACAGGAAAGAATTAGAACGTAAAATCAATGGGAAATTGGGATTTGCCTCCCTTAGAGGCAAATAACAAAAACAAATTATCAACTCAATAATACATATCGATCTTACTCACATAGCCGTAAATTTTGGCAATGAAATTTCGACAATTTGTTCAGAAGGAAAAAAACTGTTACTCAGGATATCTTCCGCAAGCGGTACCTAATCATGACCTGGTTGTGCTTGGGACAACATCAGTAGAATAGAACACAGCATAAACGGAAAAAAGGTATTTCAACCTGTGATGATCCAGCGGGAGCTATATTTAGGAATGAGTACACGAGACTGCTTGAGTCGGTTTGTGACTTGGAATGCATGTTTATTGGTTAAATACATCGCCTTTTTATACCCCTTATTACAGACCCGGAGGGGGGTAGGGGAACCCCGCTCCGGGAAGCCGCCAAGACGCGGCTTATACCTCAAGTGACGCTATTAAATGTTAATAGGGAGCAGCCGATCACTACACTGCTCCCCCCAGAATTGAAGTAAAATACTGCAATTATAAATTCGTTTTCGACGGTGAATCGTGTTGAGGCATCGGTGGAGGTAGAAGAGGCTGCGTGTTGTCTTGGTTTGCTGTTGCGTTGTCGTCCTGCATTAGCGGCGGCTGCGGTGCGGGATCCGTGAGCGTGCTCGGAACTGGGAGCGTGCTCGGAGGTGGTTCCGCTGATAATGTCGGGGGCCTCGTCTGGGAGACCTCTGGAAGGGGCGGCTGGAGGGAGTGACTCTGCTGGGCGGCGAGGCAGGAGGTGCTGGAGCAGGTGAAATGGGCCGCACTTGCGGCGTAGCTGCAGCAGTTGGCGGCTCCTCTTGCGTCCTCTTGTTTGTTGCCTGGGTCCCAGTGGTAATTGTGTCGGGGGACACCTGTATCCTGATGATCTGGAGCTGTGGGCGGCGGCAGCCGTGTGTGCAGCAGTCGGAGCACTTCCCGGCGAAAGGCGGGAGCATCAGCGTGATGGTTTGGCTGTGAGTGGCCGTGTAGGTCATTATGGGTATCCCGGCGGCGTCTGGCGGGCCGCTGACATGAAGTGGGGTGATTCCCTGTGGTGGCTTCATCTTCTGATTCATCTGGTTGATGGCTGGCCGAGGTGGCATGGGGGCGGCGTTGAGCCGTGTGATTGCCATCGCTTCTCGTATCGCTGTGGTCGGAGGACACTTCCCCGGGAGTACTGGTTTCGTCTTTCGTCTTTTTGTGGGCGAGGCGTGATGGCCCGGAGGCGAAGGTGTCAATGCTAGGTCCTTCAGCAGTTGCTGCCTTGAAATGGTCTTCGAAGGCGTGTTCGGTGCCACTGTGAGAGTGAATGACCTTCGCGGGTCGCGGTCCGTGTTTTATACCCGCGGAATCCGCGGATGAATTAGGTTGGTCAATAGGGAGCGAGCATTCTTGACCAATCACAGTTGAGGGAGGCGGAGCTGGCTTGCATGTATCGATGGAGACTGTTGGCTTCGTGGAGTCATTGTTTTCGAAACAAATAGTTTTCCAGTCATTTGTGAGGGCTCGAAAAGGTCCTACGTAAGGGGGGTCGAGTTCGCCTTTCGGTGTGTTGACTCTTATGTATACGTGTGTCGCTCGCTGAATTGTGTTCGGTAAATAGGCCTCTATGAATCTTCGGTACGAGTCGTGCGTTAGGAGCGGTACCGTAGTAGGTGACGGTTGTATGAACAGGTTTACTGGGAGTCGTGAAGTTGCCGAAAAAAGTCGCTGTGAGGGCGAGTAGCCGTCAGGGCCGGGCCTGCTGCATAGGCCGAGGAGGAGGCCGTTGAGGTCCGATGCCCAGGTTCTTGGCGAGGAGGTAGCGATGATAGCGTCTTTCAAGGCACAGTGTAGGCGTTCCACGATGTCATGTTTGGCTAGAGTATCGAGTAATAATTTTACGTGCGTAAAATGTTCTTCGATATCTTTGGAGGTTACTAGAGGATCGTCTTTTTCGCCGATTCCGCAGCGGAAGAAGGTACGGGCGAGTTCGAACGTAGTAAGTGTGGTCGTCCTGAAAGGTACCGTTGTGAAGTCGTGGAGGTGTGGCACCGTGTGTCGATCGGGGACAGTGAGCCTGCTGAGGGCGTGGTAGTCTCCGACAGGGTGAATATCTCCGTCTGGCTTCGGTACGTCGTGTAGAGGGCTTGACCAAGGGGCCTCCGATGGTTCCATGATGCCGGCGTTTCGGAGTTCTGCGAAGTGGGCTTTTGTCTTTGTATAGCTGGCCGGGGCTAGGCGTCGGAGTTTCGCTTGACATGGCGGGCCCTTCTTTACTATATGTTGTTCGATTGGTGCTTCGCAGGGAGTTTCTGAAGGAGTGTGTGCGTCTAGTAGTGCCTGGAAGTAGGGTGTGTTATCTGAGGTTGCACAGCTGAAATTTCCCGGGCGTACGAGGCTAGTGGCTGCGTTGATAAGGCGGTCGTTCGGAAGGTCAACAAGGCTTAGGAAGTCGGGGCCGAGGATCGGTGTTGAGACATCTGCTACGGTGAATGTCCTTTCATAGGGCGCCCAGGTGTACCGAGGCGCAGTGGTTGCCGCATGTGTTGATCTCCGAGCTTTTAGCCGTTCGTAGGGTGCCGAGTTGTGTTTCATTCCGATGAAATGTGTTTGCGTTTTCCGTCGGTTGGTTTCGCCAGGTGCAGGGTTTGATGCATTTTTTCGCTCTGGAGCCCCATCTTCTATGGTAGAAGCAGAACTTCTTGTTCGGTCGTTGAGGGGATGTTTGTCGCTGCGTAGAAGGCCGCATTCGTTGGCGGTGCTGGATCACTTGAACTTCCTCGTCGACGGTAGCCACACGAGGATGTGTTACGAAGGGTATAAGGCGGTCGGCGGCCACCGCGAGCTTCGTGATATCGGGTTCTACGCTGGCTGCGATGTGTAGGCGAAGACTCTCAGGTAGAGATCGTAAGAAGAGTTGTCGGAGAAGCGAGGTCGGAGTTTCCGAGGGAAGAGCACGTTGAAGGCGTCTGGCGAGGGCCGAAGGTAGCTCGTCTGTCACCGAAGGCTGAAGCAGAGTTGTGAGCTGGGAGCCATCTGAGGGTGCATGAGCTGCGATAAGCCGGTCTTTCAACGTCTGGTAGCTTGCGGAGTGTGAGGCGACGATGTCGGTACAGATGTCCGCTTGGCGAGGCTCGAGCGCGAGGAAGGCACGGGTGAAGCGGGCTTCAGAATTTTTCAAGCCCTCCTGGGCGAAAATTAATTCGAGCTGTGCGAACCAGACGTGCGGGAAAGCCGGGTCAAAAGGCCGCAGTTTGAGAGGTGCTGGTGACGTTTCGAGTGTCTTCGTAGCTCTGGTCTCCATTTTCTTCTTAGTAGTTCTCTTGGATGTAGATCTGAGGAATGAATGCTCCGTTGGTGGTCGTTCTCGTTATATAGGCAGCGGGAGGGGCGAGATGGTCTCTAATTGGTTCGCTGAAGAGACGATAGCTGGTTGGTCGCTTGAGAGAGGACGCTGATTGGTCGTGACGAGTGGTGGGGGGTTCGCTGTCGATCGCAAGAGGGCGATGGTTCTTAAAGAATCGGTTTTAGTCCGAAGATGGCCGGGGCAACGGTACGTTGCTCTGCCGGCGTTGCGGTCGCGAAAGTCCGAGGTGGCTGAAACTGAAAGGCTGAAACAGACAGTGGTCCTGAAAAGGACCTTTGTAAGTCCGTTGAAGGTCAAAGCGAATGTGCGTTTTAAGCCGTCGCTGGAAGCGAGAATGCGGGGCGCTATTCGCAGAGGGCAGGAAGCCGGCGAAGGTGCGTATCGAGCCGTCGCTAGAGGCGAGAAGGCGGGATGTTGTTCGCAGAAGGCAGGAAGCCAGCGAAGATGCGCGTTGAGCAGTCGCTAGAGGCGAGAAGGGCGAGACGCTGTTCGCAGAAGCCGGTAGCCGGTGAAGGTTGCGTGTTCGTCGTCGGGGTGACCAGTGTGATGATCCAGCGGGAGCTATATTTAGGAATGAGTACACGAGACTGCTTGAGTCGGTTTGTGACTTGGAATGCATGTTTATTGGTTAAATACATCGCCTTTTTATACCCCTTATTACAGACCCAGAGGGGGGTAGGGGAACCCCGCTCCGGGAAGCCGCCAAGATGCGGCTTATACCTCAAGTGACGCTATTACATGTTAATAGGGAGCAGCTGATCACTACACAACCAATGACTCGAAATAGGTAGGGATAACAGTAATAAAGCCAAATTGCTAACGCTATTGAACCTTCATTCAAAAATATTTACGTGGATTTAAACGATCAACTCGTTCACAGAATTCACTGATTACTAATACATGAAGGAAACGAAAAATTACCAACCTACTGCTCTTTAGTTCGCGAACTGACCGCATGGAGCAGTTTCGCGGACTGACAGCATTGAGCAGTTCATGCTCAAGAGGGCGTCCATATTCGAAACAACGCAAATTCTTTGAATCGTTGAAAATGATATTCAAACAACGCTCATGTATGCCAGAGGGAAACTCGACTGGATTACGCGCATAGTGTATTATTATAATAGTAAAATATATTTTTATTGCGCCATAGCACCAATACTAACCGGTAGAGCACTCTTTTCCCTCCAGCACGCCATCAGGCAGTTCTGCCATGCGACCTCTTGCAGCCCGAAACAATTTAGACATCTTCGACCAATTGGTGTCGTCATCATCATAAAACACGTCGAACATCTTTTGTTGACAAAGAAAACCATTACAATCATTACAACACTCCCTCCGACCACGACGAAGTGCATCCTGCTATTTTGACTATAAAACGATATAATACATACCGACGGCTGGTTAGATCGAATTTCTACGTGGATTTAGGACTTTTTGCGTGGGTGCTTTTGGAAGAAAAGCAATATGAAAAAAATTCTACAACATTTGACGCCACATAGCTTCGTCGTACCGTTAACATGATCGTATAGATCTCAAAAACGCATAAAACTCCGTCCACCACGATAAGGTAAGAACGGAGAAAAGGAAAATTCTATAGTTAATTGGGCTAAGATTTATGCGAGTGTTGAAATTCATTCATCGTTTCTGAGAGACGGACCCCAGCTACCCACCAAATTCGAGCGACCTGGCGCCTTTGGCTCATGTGGGGCGAATTCGTACCTCAGATTTGGTTTGCGCATGCGAACTGGCTGTATCAACCATCCCGTCACAATAAAATTCAAAGGATCTGGAAGCTACAACCTTACCCATCGAATTTGAGCAAAATCCACTGATCTGAGGTAAGTTGATAATCTTGGGTTCGGTGCTTGCGCTTTACCACTTATCATTAATCCGATCGTCCTTAAATTCATAGTAAAACCATCTTGGAGCTAGCCACTGAATTTGAGCAAAATCGGACCATTTACCTAATGGTGACCAAATGAGTACCTACCTCGGATTCACGTCTGCTCATGTGCAGTGACCTTACTGATCCGATCATTCTGTAATTCATTAGGAATCATCCCTGCAAATTTCAGGTAAATCGGATTTGAGCTGAGGTATATTTAAATTCGCTCCCAGATAGAAGAGCTCCTTGTTTTAGAAGTGCTGCTTATGGCAGATTCAATTCAGGGGCCTTGGCTGACGATGAAGTTCTCCACCGTGAAGACCTCCCAATGCTCATGAGGGGTTTCAGCACTCCAAATGAAAATATCATACAAGAACGGGGTATGCGGAGACCGCCATACCCAAACAGGCTACTTGATTTGAAAGATTGTTTCGGAGTTTCCGGCCCCAAGATATCGTCGGTGACTACGGTGATGATGAATCATGTGGTTCAGAGCAAAGGACCTGTTGATGAACCTTCGGCTCAAACATGTAAGACTGGCTGTCTACGCACAAGTAAATTACAGTTGCACATGTCTGCATTTCGACCGGGATGTATTTCTGTCGGTAATAATTCATCTAATAGGCACACAGGTACGATTTGTCTATGGTTCTTTTCTCTCTCAACTTCCAACTGGATTAATTCTAAGCGTCCCTTTCAGAAACGTAGCCTTGCTTCATTTCAGGGACGTCCTAAAAACAGGCACCTACCTAATTTATTTTTAGATATAATTCTCTATTAGACTTAAGTATATAGAAATACCGTAATAGAGACCTAGGTACTAACAAGATCAATGTACAAGATCTAAAATGAAAGATTTAAACTGCCTGTCAAAACAAAGTACCTACCACAGTACCTACCAAATTAATTTATCGAGATCAGTTGTCAGAAATTAATTTCAGGCGGGCATCGCGGATAGAAAGTACCTAGGTCGTACCTATTCAATTAATTTTGAGATTTTAGGTTACATACCTTGGATGTTTGAATGGTTAACTAGTTCTCTAAGCAGGCTGTATAGCTGCAAGAGAAACAAATTTTTGTTTACTGACCACTTAAAAACATTCTTTCATACATTTTTTGGCACTATTACATGCTTCATCAAACCACGAGGAGTATCCTTTTCAATGCAGAATAAACACAAAATAAATAAAGCTTTAGCTTACCACTAATTGATTAAGAACAAAGCTTTTCGCTCAACTTCTGAGCATCATCAGGTAAGTACTCACATAGATCTGTGTTTATGTGAGTACTTACCTGATGATGCTCAGAAGTTGAGCGAAAAGCTTTGTACTTAATAAATTAGTGGTACGCTAAAGGTTTATTTATTTTGTGTTTATTCTACATAGCAAGACGGCTTACCACATGAGGCATAAAACGAAATTCGATGAATTTATGAGTATCCTTTTGGTTAAGGCATCATTTCACTATTAACCTTCTCATCAGCACATCGACCTTAAACCAGGTCTGCGGAGTTGCCGTCTACGTTGCGAAAACAACCCACATTGAAAACCACAAAGAACTAAGGATCAGAGATTGTTCAACGATAAGAATTAATTTCAAAATTAACTCACAGGACTATTGTATTATTGCTCTGTATCGTTCACATATCGGTGAAATTTCAGAATTTGTAGAAGACGTTAAAGAAAATAATAAACCACTAACGGGAGAAGGAATAATCATTTTTACAGGCGATATAAATCTGAATATTATTGATAACAACCCAGGTCATGAAATCATGGATTACTATGACTTTATGCATAACTCCGGATTTATTAGTTGGATTGACGTACCAACAAGGGGTAATAGCTGTCTTGATCACATAATGGTGCAAACGCCTTGAGGTGAGTTTGCTCTTTCGGAATCAGCTATCATGAACAATATGTATGACGGATCATTTTCCCGTAGCTTTCAAAATAAAGCAAAAGCTTAGAAACACTGAATCTGCGCCAAAACCCAAATACGAGAAGAGAACCTGTTATGATTCATTGCACGAATTAATTAATGCATGTAGACAGGAGTCCTGTTTACTCACAATACTATTTGAACCTAGCTTATGAATAATTAGTTATCACAATCGTGAAAAACTGTATAGAGTTGAGCTCCACATATGTTGGATCGAAAAACCATAAACAGCGCAAACTAAAACCATGGATTACCACTGCCCTAGTGAACTCAATAAACAAAAGGGATAAAATGGGTAAAAAGCTACAGCGAAATCCTAATGATCAAAATCTAAGAAACGTATACACCAACTACCGTAACAAACTTAAATACCTATCTTCTCTGTCACGCAAAAAAATTATTAGTTCAGATCACAACTTGCCGCATCTATCAACCCTTCTAAAGTATGGAAAACAATTAACACGGCACTAGGTAAAAATCTCAACGACCCTATTGTGATCAAGAAATTAATTTGTGATAGTGAGGAGAATGAATAGTCAAGAGAATAGTCAATAAGTTGAATGTTTTTTTCACCTCAGTAGGGGAACAATTAAACTCAGAATTTCCAAACTATCAACCAACCAGAGATCTTCCAAACATGGCGTCATCTAAAATGAGTTCAAGGACCATTACATCAGAAGAAGTGTTCAAAGCTATTAAATCAATCAGGCGTAGGACAGATCCCGGCTGGGACGGAATATCATCCAACGTGATTAAAAACACGGCACTATTTTTAACATCGCTTCTTACTCACATGATTACCTGAGTTTATTACAAGGTGAATTTCCAAATTGCCTCAAAATAGCTATAGTGCGATCTCTGTATAAAAAAGGACCAAGAACACTAGATAGCAATTACCGCCCTATTTCACTGCTATCAAACTGCGAAAATATTTGAAAACATAGCCAAGTTGCAACTAATAGAATATCTTGAATCCAGTAATCTTTTATCCCCTTTCCAATTTGGATTTCGACAGCACATGGGAACAGAGGATGCGCTAGTTAATCTAGTAACGGGAATAACAAAGGGGCTCCACGAAGGAGGCAACATAATATCAATATTCATTTATCTTACTAAAGCGTTTGGCTCAATAGAAACATCGAGATTAGTCCTCGAACTTGAAAGAATTGGACTTGATAAATCTGCAGTTAGATGGTTCAAATCATACCTCACAGATAGACAGCAATATGTGCAAATTCAGGATATTGATGGCAATCTACAAAAAATCTGCTTTGGAGTACCGCAAGGATTTGCCCATGGCCCAATTTTGTTTCTGATACATATAAAAATGACCTATTTACTATGAACTTGAGATGCAAATTTGTAGCTTTTGCTGATGATATATCTATTGTGATAAATGAGAACACCTGGGAGCTAGAGCACTCTATCGCAGAAATGACTGTCAATGAAGGAGCCAAATGGTTTAGCACAAATAGTCTCACCACGAACCTTTCGAAAACCAAGTACATTACATTCTCAATAGACAAAACAGGACTTCCTAATGAATCTAAACTCAAAGTGTACACGGAAAACTGTAGCGTAGTAAGAAATTTGTGCAGCTGCATGGAAGTAGAAAGACTGAATACAATAAAATACCTAGGAGTAATACCGTAGAGTAAAATACCGTAGATCAGCATCTCAAGTGGAAGGATAATGTAGCTGATTAGTGAATAAGATCAGGAAATGGATATAGCATTTTAACTTACGGTATCATTGTCTCAGGAGGTACTTATGCGTCTACCTTTAATAGTATAAACATAGCAATGAATACAGTTTTGAGAATTGCAACTAATTCCCATAAACGTACTTCAACTAGTTACCTGTACAAACACTTCGATGTTCTCACTCCCAGAATGGCTTGTATTCATGTACATTTATATGTACATAAACACCTGCATTTATTTACTAAGCAAGCGGTCAGTAGACCGACGCGAACAAATGCCAACCATGTCCTCCAGATACCACAGGCACATAATGATTTCTGCACTAGACGATTTCCATGGATAGCTCCAGTCCTACTTGAACAGGTACCGCACCTAACCAAGACTTCAGCATCAACAGGAAAATTTTAAAAACTAGTTCTAGAATATTTCGAGCTTGAAAATAACGAAAGTATTGTTATAAACAAGTTTAGATTAGGATAAAAATACAAATCAGCCTTCGTATTTATGTACTAACTGTTAGTATACTGTTAGTTCGTGATCAATGTAACTCAGTCGTCTAACATTACGGTGTGCTTTGTCAATGCAACTGCTTACAAATACATGCGCAGTAATAAATAGCAGTGGAAGAGACGAGCCTGGACGGGTCACTGACCTTAGGCTCAAAAACCAACATAAATTTAGAACTCGTATTATGTATACAGGGTGTTCGGTTTAAGAACGACGAAACTTCAGGGATCGATTCTACAACTAATTTCCAACAAAAAGTGTCTTCTAGATTTTTTTCCGTAACCCCTTGTTTTCGAGAGATTTTTCACTTCTAAGGTTTTTTTCCCGTGTTTTCGACCTTATCTCACTAAAATGACCACAACTCCCTTTAATTACATGTTGAATCAAAATTTGAGTATACCGATGGAAACAGCGTTAAATTTTCTTTCAGATTCAACAATCAACTTTTCTCTGAAATCAAGAAAAACGAGCGTTTCTTGAACCCAAACTACAATTTTTGTCATTTTTCATTTTCTTAGCGATTTTCAACGGTATTTTCGAACAATATCGGCTACTGAAAAACAGATGAGCTCCACGGTAAAAATATCTACGTTTAATAATAAGCTTTCCAACGGTATTATTCAATTTTATTTTTAACGCCGTTGTTAAAATAGAAATCGGTGGTTGAATGCGAAAAAAACGTGGAGAGGGAGGGTATCCCCACACATTTTGGGAACCCAGCCAGTGAGGAAACGAGGAATTTCGCGATTAGGATGGGTTAAATAACAAGTAAGAAGTGAAAATTGAAAGATAATCTCTTTTTTCCTTCACATAAAAAAAAAAAACTTCTTTCTACAAGATTTTACTGTTTATAACTTTTTTCTATGACATTTTAACTTGTTACAGAAACTGTTCAAAATGCCGCCTTGTTGTAAACAGATTCTGCACCTCTTGCGAACGCTATCAGGAGCGCTGCGCAATTCCAAACGATTTTGCTCCATTTCGGCAAAACACAAGTGTCGTGGCATCCTCCCAGAACCACAACTTTACTATGTGAAATTAAGATCTCGCCAAATAAACTTAGAAGTGGGGACGGAAGACGCAGGAGAGCCGAGGGCCAGCCTGGGGATCCCCACCATCCTCCACTAGCTGGAGGATGGAGGGAGACCGCTCCCAAGCCTATAAAAACTCTCTTTCTTCGCCTTTTTAACCAATCTACACTCTATCCCGGGCATGGTGGTGGACCGCCCATAACCAAACCGGGCACATTCCCCCTCGACGCCGCTCGTAGTGGATGTGCGCCAAATTTACATTCACTACAGTGGTGAACCCGACGTTCCCGCTTCCTTCTCATCATGGAGTCGCCCCCCCTCCATCTTGTCACCCCCTCCTTCTCTGCAACCTCCACCGCTGCGACCGACGCCGTACTACCCCACTCCGCCCCCTCCTACCATCGGCTCTTCGTCCGATGTAGAAACACCAACACCCCCTTCCTCATAGACACTGGTGCTGCCCTCTCGATCTTCCCCAACTCCGTTCTCCGTCGGCAGGGGCACTGCCATCGTCAAACTCTCTATGCCGCCAACGGTACCTACCACCATCCCCTCCTATGGGACCTACACTCTACTGTCCATTATCAATGGGCTCGCATACGAGTGGATCATTACCGTGGCGGACGTAGAGAAACCCATCCTGGGGGCCGATTTCCTTTCATATTTCGGCCTCCAGGTCGACGTCAAGAACGCGCGCCTGCTCGACCCCTCAACCACCAAACCCCTCCCAGGGTTTATCAACAGGATCCACCCCACTAATCGCTTCACCGCCCTGCTACAAGAATACGCCCCCCGGCCCCGGCCTTCAGCGCACCTCTCCACGGTCCAACACCATATTGAGACGACAGCCCCCCCCCCCCCCCACATCCAAAGCGCGCCGGCTACAACCCCTCCAACTCCAGCAAGCCCGCAAGCACTTTGAAAAATTGATCTCCGAGAAAATCGTCCGCCCCTCCAACTTCCCTTGGGCTTCCCCACTCCACATCGTGCACAAGCCCAACAGGGACATCTGCCCCTGCGGGGACTACCGCCACCTGAACTCCTGCACAACACCGGAGTTGTACAACGTCCCCGACCTTCGAGACTTCTCTTCACACCTCCACGGCGCCATCATCTTCTCCACCCTCGATATCTCCAGAGCATTCCACTATATAGACATTTATCCACCCGATATACCCAACACCGCCTTCATAACGCCCTTCGACATGTTTGAGTACCTTAACCCAAAGGCTCCCGAATTAATTTTTCGTAGCCGATATTGACAAAAGTTACATTTTTAGAACCTCTTACGCTCATATTGATCGGAACAGTTGGTATTTAGTAATAATTATCACCAGTGTTCGAAATTTTGAGCGTTACCATATCGTAACGCTAGGCGCCTCACCGATACTCATGGGTGATTTCTTAGAAATTTTGAGCGTTACCATATCGTAACGCTAGGCGCCTCACCGATACTCATGGGTGATTTCTTAGAATTCACCAGTTACACAATATTTGAATGAATAGTGGTTAAAATAATAAAGATATGCATCGTCAAAAACTTCACAACGATTTATTAAATTAAAGTACAAAAATGGAACAAGAAAAATCGAATTGAGAATATATCAAGCTGTGGATGGTTATTATTTTTTTGTATGAAACCCTCTGAAACAATCGATACACAGTCCGACTTTGCAAGTGTCACACACTGTAATCACGCTGGCTTTGCATTTATCCCCAATACATCTACGCCGCTTCTTCCCCTCCGAATGTGTCACTAAACGATTTCCGGTATACCTTATATCGTCAGAAATTCGGCATTTTCCTGAGGCGTCCTTTGACAGCGGTGGTCGACCTGTACCTTTTCTTGGTTGCCCATACGTAGCCATATATGCTTGTGATAATTCCCTCCTGAATTGTAGCTGGGTTATGGAAGGATGATTTTTTCTGTACAGTAAATAACTGTTATTGCGTGCTGCGTCCAATAACCATGTAAAAATCGACCACCACCATTTGTTTCCATGGATGCTACAGCGGTAGCAAGCAATATTTTGGTCCATCTGGTCTGTTCCCCCCATACTTTGATTGTAACACCCAATAACTTTGGGCTGAAACAGTGGAATTCTTCTTTTCCTGATTCGAGAGTAACACTGCACTGGTTTCCCACCAACTGCACCAACATCAGTCGAAAGAGTGGTGACAACTGCATTATCATACCAACGACAGTAGAGCAAACCATCCTCCTTATGGATTGCTGTCTCATGACTTCCTCTTTCTTTCTTCGCAAACATTTTCTTCTCAGTAAGAGGACACTCTGGTGGAATCCTGTTATCTCTTATTGTACCAACTGCCGAATATCCACAATCTTTCAAATATTCAAATAGGTTACTCCCAGTAAATAGATTATCCATATGAAATCTGTACCTCAAGGACTTGTTTGGTAGCCCCTCTATCATCATGATCAGGGGGGAAGAACACTTTCCGAAAATGTTTTCAATATTGGGGTCACCCGTCGGATTTTTTCCCTGATAAAGGTCAAAATTAATCAAGTACCCATCAGACGTATTTAGGCACCACATTTTATACCCGAACCTGATAGGTTTCCCCCGAATGAATTGCTTACAGCTGTGAGGGCCAAAGTACCGAATCATGGATTCATCGAAACTCAATTTTTGTTGTGGTACAAAATGCAAAAGAAAGTTGTCTTTGAGTTTATTCATTAGTGGCCTGATTTTAAAAGCTTTGTCATTTTCATCAACATTCGAATTGTCAGAACAATGTATAAAACGACAGATCTCTAGAAATCTATTACGTCTCATGGCGTTTTCAACTGCTTCATTTTTCATATCGTTTAAATAGTCCCAATAATGTCTCTTTGAAGGCAGAACGTTGAACCCACTCAAAAATAAAATCCCTATAAAGCACTTTATCTCGTTACTTGTAATATTAGGATCTGGCAGATTTCGGAACTGTGAGTATATCTGTGTTTGTTGAGTGAGGAACTGTATTATTTCGTTAGTTACAAAAAGCTCGAATGTTTCCACAATAGTCAAATTTTTGTACGAATCATAGTTTGGAATAGGAAAATCAGAAGATTTTGGTTCTTCCAAATCGCAATCGTTGAGCCATCCATTTTGTACATCAATCAGTTCTGATGGAAAGATGCTTTTTTTGTAGGTCATCTTCTTTTGTCGCCTCTGTAGTGCTTTGAGCCTGTTTTTTCCAAGTTTTTTCTTGAGTCTTTTTGATGCCCACTTTTTTGGGCGAGTTAAATTTTGAAGGGGCGATGAAACAATCCTACTATCCTGTATCCCTGTAATTCTAATATTATCTGGTAGGCACACTTCCGCGGGAGCTACTAGCTGGCGACCAGAAAGATTATCAAGTATAGCCCCCTCAACTTCATCGCCTGAATCTTCATCTGTAAGGGCCCTGGGGTCTGGTGGCTCGATGAACACTTCTCCTTCTTCGTTGGACAGGAGGAGGTCGAGTTGCACATCGCCGAATAACTCATGGTCGATTACCCCTTCCATTCAGTACCTAAAACAGATTGTATCACATTGTAGCTGGTGAGGCGCCTAGCGTTACGATAACGTAACACCCAGCATTTGAAGGGTACAGCAGACAGACAGGGAGTGCTCTAAATGCCTAAAGTATCCACAACCATTTGTTATTCATATCTGAAGATAATTCTAGAAGATTAAGAAAAAATTCAACAAGCAAAACATTTTATTTTACTTACAGGTGGAAAAAACGATGTGAGTGAAGAAACACTTTCAGTCTTTTTTTTGTCCGAATCACTACTCGCGACAACGCACTTGAATGGGGTCAGGTAGGCAACTGAGGTAGGCCAGGGGCCCTTCCAGACATATTGGAATCCAAACTTTGAACTTTGGTGTCTCATTGAACTCTCAGTTCACTTGTAAACAAACCTCTCCTCCTGTTACGTTAACGTAA
The DNA here is from genome assembly GCA_954871275.1 of Leptopterna dolabrata. Lineage (NCBI taxonomy): Eukaryota > Metazoa > Arthropoda > Insecta > Hemiptera > Miridae > Leptopterna > Leptopterna dolabrata. The sequence goes on from OX940974.1 coordinate 144,975,199, forward strand.
CGCTGGGCGCCTTTGGGTTAAGATGGGTTTTGGCCTCCGTAACAATGCCCAAACATGGCAGCGTTACATAGACCAGATCCTACGGGGCCTCCCATTCGTATTTTGTTTCCTGGATGACGTAGTGGTCGCCTCCCGGACCCCTGATGAGCATTACGCTCACCTCAAATGAATCTTCGACATCTTTTCCGCAGAGGGCCTCGTCGTCAACAAGGATAAAAGCGTCATCGCTCAACCAACGGTCCGCTGCCTCGGACACTTAGCACAAACCGTAACCGACTTACGACGCTTCCTTGGCATGCTCAACTTGTATTGCCAACACATCAAACACGCTGCCCAGCACCAACAGCCCCTCATTGACGCCATTCCCCAACCGGCTAAAAAACACTATAACAGGCCCATTCAATGGACCCCCGAACTCGCCACCGCATTCACCGCCTGCAAGGACGACCTCGCTTCCGCCGCTCTACTTTTCCACCCCAACCCCCATGCCCCCCTCTCAATCACCACCGACGCTTCCGACTGGGCCATATGAGCAGTTCTCCACCAACATACCGGCACCACCCCCCCAACCCCTCAGATTCTTTTCCCGGACGCTATCCCCCACTCAACGTAACTACTCCAAGTTCGACAGAGAACTCCTCGCCATCCAGGAGGCCATCAAGCATTTTCAAGACTTCGTGGAGGGCCTGCAGTTCTCTGTCATAACCGATCATCAACCCCTCACGCACGCCCTACTCCAAAGTCGCAAGTCCGCCTCACCCCGCCGCCTCCGGCAGCTCGAATTCATCGGCCAGTTCACTACCGATATTCGCTACACGCCGGGGGCCGACAATTGCGTGGCAGACGCACTCTCTCGTCCATCGCCCGCGCCGGTGGCAGAACTGCTCCCTTTCCCATCCCCCCAGATCATCAGGACCCACCAACATCCCAACTGAGACCCCACCCTCGCCAACCTCATCACCACCAACAAATTGGACCAACTGCCACCACACGACCTCTGGTGCGACGTAACGGCCGATTCACCTCGCCCTTACGCCCCACCGGAACTTCGGCGGCAGTTGTTCCAACATTATCATGCCCTCCACCACCCTGGCATCCGGGCAAGCCAAGACCTTTTAAAAACTCGTTACTTCTGGCCCCACATGAATACCGATATTCGTAACTGGGTTCTCGGGTGCCAGAAGTGCCAACAACATAAGGTCTCGGCTCACCCCTGAGTCCCCCTCCACCACATCGACGACGCCCTCCCGTGGGAACACATACACCCGGACATCATCGGCCCCCTCCCCCCCTCCGAAGGCAAAAAATACTGCCTCACAATGATCGACGGTGAGGCAAATTGGGTGGATTGTATCCCACTCGCCCATATCTCCGCGGACGCCGTCGCCACAGCCTTCCTTAACAATTGGATTGCCCGCTATGGTTGTCCGCAGACACTCACAGTCGATCAAGGGAGGCAGTTTGAGTCCGTCCATTTTTCAGACCTCCTCCGTTCCCTCAGCATACATAAAATACATACAACCCCCTATCACCCCCAATCGAATGGAAAAGTAGAGTGGTGAAACAAGCGATCGCCACCTCATCAGCCTCCGCCTCCTGGACCATACCACTCCCGTACGTACTCCTTAGTCTCTGGACCTCCGCACGACCCTCGGACGGCACCAGCCCCCCTCCGTTTACCCGCCGATATTTTTCTTTCCGAGGGCCCGTCAATTAACAGGGAGCCCCTTCACCACCAAATCCCTATAAACAATACCGCTTACCCAAAGCGGTTTTACACCTCGACCCATATGTAACTGAAGGAGCCCGGCCTTCATACAACTTTTCAACCCCTTTATGCTGGGCCCTATCGAATCATCCGCTCCACAAATAGTACCGCAACCCTGTTAATTGACGGGAAACCGCACACCGTACCCTTAGCCTGCTGTAAACCAGCTCCTGTGCTTCCAGAAAACAGTCAGCAAGCCAGTCTCCCTACCGCATCCGACCATGCAACTACCCCTCTCGTTGTCTCCTCGATCACAGTCTCCGGATCCGGACGTCACCGCGACTCTCTGCGACGTCTGGGTCCCAGCCCCCTCCCTCCACTCCGCCGCTCGCCCGGGCCACCTTCACCGCTTCTTCTTTTTCCGCCACCGAGGATCCCCGGGTCACCTCCCCGGCCTCGGCAGTGGAAAGTACCCTGGTGGGCGAAATTCGCGACTATTATATCGCGAATGCCACCGGGGTATACGCCCCATACTTACCCGTCGACCCCCTCATGCCCCCACCACCACCACTGATGTCAACACACCTTCTCCAATTCACGACACCCCTCATCGCGACGGGGAAGCAGACAGGTCGGGCATCAGGTATGCTCATTTTTCTTCTGATAACCGACCTGACCCTTCCCTGTTACAAGGCTCTACATCGCCGTCTCCGCCCCCCTTCAACGCCACCAGACGACCGCTACATCCTCTATAACCAACTCTTCTGTGCCCTCAGCCTGAATTGTTTGCCATCGGCCTTCAGCCATGTCACTCTGCGCCCTCAGCCTTGCCCATATGTTTATTTGCTCAATCTGGGGGGACCTATGTCGTGGCATCCTCCCAAAACCACAACTTTACTATGTGAAATTAAGATCTCGCCAAATAAACTTAGAAGTGGGGATGGAAGACGCAGGAGAGCCGAGGGCCAGCCTGGGGATCCCCACCATCCTCCACTAGCTGGAGGATGGAGGGAGACGGCTCCCAAGCCTATAAAAACTCGCCTCCTTCGCCTTTTTAACCATTCTACGCTCTCCTTGAGTCGCTGACTTATCTCTCTCTCCTCTCTCCTCATCTCTCTCCTTAACCTAAAAGATCTTGGGCATGGAGATGATTCGCTCATAACCAAACCAAGCAAACTCTCCCTAAAAGATCTTGGGCATGGTGGTGATCCACTCATAACCAAACCAAGCAACTCATCCAAAAAGATCTCGGGCATGGTGGTGGTCCGCCCATAACCAAACCGGGCACATCCCCCCTCGACGCCGCTTGGAGTGGATGTGCGTCAACTCCTCCCGAGTTTCGACCCTGACGCTGTAAACTTTGGCCTTCAGGGTGAGCCAATCGTAAAAGTCTAAAGTAGTCAAATCTGGGCTCCTCGCAGCCACTTTTCTGGTGCATACCATCCGATCCATCTGTTTCTAAAATGCTCGTTCAAGCACATGGAAACGTTGCGTCCATTGTGGGCTGGACATCCATCCATTTGCCACCACATAATATTCTGCCTCCTATCAATAGGCGCGTCGTCCAATAACCCCATCAGATCGTTGTCCAGAAAATTTAGAAACCCTTGTGAGTTGAGGGGGTTCGGGAGGAAGATGGGAAGAAACTCGGGAGGAGTTGATTGGCAGGATAAACTTATGTTGTGCCGAAATGGAGCAAAATCCTTCGGAATTGCGCAGCGCTGTTGAGCTGGCGTTCGCAAGAAGTGCAGAATCTGTTTACAACAAGGCGGCATTTTGAACAGTTTCTGTAACAAGTTAAAATGTCGCAGAAAAAAGTTATAAATCGTAAAATCGTGTAGAAAGAAATCGTTTTTATTTATTTATTTATTTTTTTGTGAAGGAAAAAGGACATTATCTTTCAATTTTCACTTCTTACTTGTCATTTAACCCATCCTAATCGCAAAATTCCTCGTTTCCTCACTAACTGGGTTCCCGAAATGTGTGGGGATACCCTCCCTCTCCACGTTTTTTCGCATTCAATCACCGATTTCTCTTTTAACAACGGAGTTAAAAATAAAATGGAATAAAACCGTTGGAAAGCTTATTATTAAACGTAGATATTTTTACCATGGAGCTCATCAGTTTTTCGGTAGCCGATATTGTTGGAAAATACCGTTGAAAATCGCCAAGAAACATGAAAAATGACTAAAATTCTAGTTTGGGTTCAAAAAACACTTGTTTTTCTTGATTTTAGAGAAAAGTTGATGATTGAATCTGAAAGAAAATTTAACGCTCTTTCCAACGGTATCCTCAAATTTTGATTCACCGCGTAATTTAAGGGAGTTATGGTCATTTTAGTGAGATACGGTCGAAAGCACGAAAAAATCTTAGAAGTGAAAAACCTCTCGAAAACAAGAGGTTACGGAAAAAACTCTAAGAGACGCTTTTTGTTGGAATTGAAAAAAAAAATTAATAATATCTGAAGTATAAAAGCTCTCCAGGTTCTGCATGTTCGGTCTGCGATACAAGGCTACTTGAAAGATTGTTTCACGTTCTTTTTGAGTGGCCAATTTATCATGGTAAAAGGCAAAGGTATACACCCAGGACTTGGATGAGGGTTCTGGGAATGTGATGGCTTCATCACCGCCCAAATGTCAGGTCGGACATGTTATCGTCGGCTATGTTATTATTAAGAGCGGTGTGGCCACTCGGGAATGTCGTTTGATTGATGGACTTCGATCTCTCCCGGTTATATTTATTTAAGCACCAATTGCTTATATAAGAACGCTTTTTTTATTATGACTTAGCCAATTATTTAAATAGGTTTTTTTCTGTTACTTCTGGTTCGGAATTTAGTTGAGTTATACTTTACCGTTGTATTACGTAGAAATAGACTTCTATTTTATGAATACATGCGGGTTATGAATCATAGTAAATGAATATAGCATGATTCGGGATGATGATTTCGTGCATCACGAAGACAGTGATTTGAAGGATGTCGATTAATCGAATTTTGTATTTTGAAACAGGTGTGAGGAGCGTTAGAAAAAGGTTGTACGATTTTTTATGATATAAACTAGTTTTATGATATAAATTTTTGTTAAAACTTTGTGTAACTCTTCTAACTGGGGCCACAGCCTTCTTAGGCATTATATTATACTCGTAGCGTATAATATAAATATTATATTATACACAGAAAGCGATCTGTCGCGGCGGGCAGCGATCCCGCGATCTCCTTGGCGATCAGCGATACAGCTACGCCACATACAATGCGATATCTGTGTGAGCGATCCAGTATTATAGATTTCCACTCAACAAGTAGTACTCGTATCCTAGTGGTTCTCTAGAAAAAAATGAGTAGTTCTGACGAAGAGGAACTCTTGTTTCTTTTTGCGTTAGTACAGAGTACCAGCACAAGAAGACGATTTTGGGTGCACCCTATAAATCAAAAAAGAGAGGAACTTGGTGAATACCACCGTCTCTGTCGTGAACTACAGACTCATGAAGACAGTTTTGTAGTGGTGGTGTGATGTGTCATACAAATACACGTATTTTCTCACTTTTTCAATCAACAGCTCGGTTTCATCCCCTATCTTTGAAACTGGATCGCCGGATCGCCTAATAATTTTTGTAATTTTGTACAACTGTATCGCCTGTCGCCGCGATCAAGACTGGATCGCGCTGTGTGTGACAGGGATGGTGCAATGTTGCATCATACTACCATATCGCCGGATCGCGGCGGTCAGAGATCGCTGCCCGCCGCGACAGATCGCGTTCTGTGTGCCAGAGCCTTTATGCGTTACTGACTCGCTGACAGTGGAACGCTAAAGGCGCGAGGGGGGGGGGGGGGGGGGGGACGGAAGGAATGTGACGAGATCAGGAATGATTGAGGTGGGTGGAGAGGGGAGTTGGAGAGGGGTGTGGAGAGGGGAATTTTGAGATGGGAGGAGGGGAGGGGAATGGTGGGAGGACGGGTGGTATAGAGGTGGTAAGGAGGGGGATGGTGAGGGGTGGAGGGGAGGTGGTGATGGTTGAGCAGGGAGGAATGATGATGAGGGGGGGGGGGATGGCGGAGATTGAGTGGAAGTGTGGTGAGTGGGGAAGTGGTTGATCGGATGGAAGTGAGAGGAGGGGAGGGGGAGCTGAGGGAGGGAAAATTAGTAACCTTCGTGGGGGTGAAATTTCACAATTAACAAAACTTTTATTGGGGGAGGCGAGGGGAGGGGGGTGGAAACCTCCGTGGGTGAGTTGTGCGGACGCCCACGAAGGTGAGTCTATCGCAGTAGGATGAAGGGACAAAGAACGATTCATTTTTATATAAAAGAGATAGAAGCGACTTCCAGCAGTTTCGTTTGAAATACCTGTGGGTACATCACAAACGTGTGATCGCGATTATATTTCTGTCTGCAGAGTAAAGGGAGTTATACGCAAAAAGCTAATTTGTGGGAAATCGATTTTCAAAGTTCGACTGATCCCACAAAATCGAAATCAATTTGAACAATTTATTTTGTCTGTGGAATTCATGCTTCAGTATATAAAGAAACTATTGCAGCATTTTCATATTCTTATTCTAAACAGTGCGGTCGTTATTCGAACTTTAATCAGATAAGGTTCCACTTGACTCCCTTTTCACTATGAGTGGATTGAAATTTTGCTCTAATAGAAATGCTACCTGAGTAGGGTTAGCACCCAATTTGTAGGCTGTGTCGTCAAAGTCAGAGATGGCATTAGGTGGTTCTTTTTTTCTACCTACTGGTAGTTTTTCCCCTTTGCCCCACAAATTTCACTGATATTTGTGCTTAAAACGGCTTAATATGATGAGGAAGTATTAGTACAAACAGGCGATATGCACAACGACAATAATATTTTTATCAGACGCAGATGGGATTTGCCGGTGGGACTACAGCTTATTAATCAATAGGCGCTGTTCAGTCAACAGAAGTTGCCCTTAAATAAACAGCAGATCCGAAATAAATAATATTAGTGACGACCGCTATTAGTACCTTAGCAGCAAGATTCTGGGCTCGCGACCCATCGTACACTTCTTCGAAATGAGGAGTGTGAATAAGGAGACATCTACTGACAAAAAAGCCATTTAACCCCTTTTCCCCATGAGTAGGTACTGGCAAAAATATTAGTGTCAATAGTGTTATGCGAACATGACTCCCTTCACACTCAAGCATCAGAAATTCACGCATATAACGCCAACTGCCCAACTGGATAGCTTCCCACCTAATTATCGTAGCAATTATCGTCCTATACCAAATTATACAGAAAAACTTGTAGTACCTGCCAGCCACATATCTCATTTTCACCAATTTCTACTTGACCCCCTTTACCCTGCTGACACAGATTTCATTGCTGTATTATTTTTTACGACAAAGAAGTGAACATTTACCCATCATTTTTTATAAAATTGCCTACAAGTACATATTTTATTATTATTCCTTATTTCTGAACCACTTTTCCGTATTTCCCATTTCCTTATTTCCGCATTTAGTATTTCCTGAACAAAATTATGTTACCTACGAGCTATTTTTCATTGAAACTACTGAACAATTCTTAACATTTTGAGGACGAAAGCATCGTACCGATGCTAACCTCCCAACTCCCCATGGGACGATCATCTGTTTCCTAATTTTTCTGTTGTGGACGAAAGTATCAGTCTGATGCTGAATTCGTCTCCACTGGACGAGTAATATTTTGGCGCCAACCTTCTTTGAGACGAGGGAAAAATGGTGTTCCCAATTGATTCTGATTCACCAGTACAAATCATAATTCTTTATTGAAAAAAATTGAAACAATTATTACTTTTTCTTCATAGCGTTCACTGATGAGCATACTTAATTCAATCTCGACGTCTAAAAGACTGATATTGAATTTGAAATATTACTATTCTTTGTATAAAAGTGACGTTGTTCAGAAGCAACATTTTCACTATCTTCTTTTCTGCTAATAAGAATGATAAACTACGAATGATTTGATGATTGAACTATTTAAAACGATTTAATGAAAGTTTAGGAACATGGCAAAACTTTTTTAAAATTTTTTAATTATTTCGTAAATCTCCTGGAGTAGGTAATGAAACCTCTCAAATCAAGTCCTGGGTACGAACTAATTCACTCGCGACGAAATCGTGGAAACCCATTTCAAAGAAAAACGGAGTTATTGAAATGAATAAATAGTCTATTTCCACTAATACACTAAAAAACCCGAAAAACACAGTTATACCGGTTTCGGTGATCAAACCATCGTCAGTAACAAACAATAACTGTAACTCCGTTTTTCTTTGAAGTCCTGGGTGCAGAGCAGGGTTCCCTGGGCAGGCCTTGCAATAAAACCGTGTAGTTTTCCGCTGATTCGGCAAACATCCTGCACGAAGAGTTGTAGCCCCGAATGTGTATTGCGTGGTACAACATAATTATTAACGAATTTCATTTGACAAAGGCTCATTCATTGGTCGCTGTTTGATTCTTCAAATAAACACAGTAACAGCTTAACTTTGAACACCTGAAGCGGGAGTGGCTCTATTGGAGTATGAAAATTATTGTTCGACCGGATTTATCATTATCTGAAGTAAATTGTCGTGCATTCAAGGAGTCGAAAATGGTCGTCCTCCAACTGTTTTTCAGGCTCACCTCTTTCGTCCTCAAAAGGTTAACCAACTTCACGGAAAGAGATGTTCTCTGTGCTTGTTGTTTGTTTGTATTTTTCATCATTTTTCCAAGTAGCAGGTAAGTACCTACCTATACTTTTTTCAACTTTCAAAACGTAAAAACAGCTAATTTATAGTAAGATTATTTTTCGACGTTTTTCGAATTTTTTTCGTATACACGATCGATGCAGAACTGAACCATCTACAACTTTTCAGTTGCATGAAAAGGTTTTTGAACTTTTCTAGTTAACTCTAAATCAATAAACATGCCATATCAAGAAAAAAAACCGATTTCGTCCGTCATAATTCCCTCTCAGAATCCACTCCTTTAATACCCTGTGATTTTACCAAATAAACGCGGAGAACACCGAGCTGATAAACAACCCGAGGTTTCCCCAACCGCCATCCGCCTCAACCGAATTTTTGAGTACCGAAGTGTGACGCGTGAAAAGCAGATTTTGGTTGACGTTGTTCGGAAGTATTTCAACATTATTGGGTGTAACAAAACCGACGGTGCTTTTTCTGTCGTTCCTGTCATAAAACACATCTTTTATGCAGTACATTATATTATTAATAATGTGTCCCGCTGTGCCTACCGAGGTAGGTGTAGGTTATGCACCTATACAATTTCTCACTAACAAATGGTCCGATTTCTCTCAAATCTAGTGGTCAGGTAGTTGACTGCCCTCTAAGAATTTCATTGCGATTGAAATTATATAGTTTTATAGCGAATTTTAAATTTTATAGCTCAACTACTCTTGCACAAACGCGAAATCCCAATCTCTCGAATAGCTCAAAATGGTTTAAAAAAAATTAAATTACCCAAGGAACTGTATGATGGACTCGAACTTTTTTGCTGATAAGTAAAGTAGTTTCTCTCTCCCATCAGTCCAAAGAAACGAGAAAGCTGCCTTTTCACTTGATTATATTGTAGGCACCTCGTCACAAAATCGATTTCATCCAGTTCAAAATAATTTGTTCTCTCTCTCATCCATCGAGGACGGTGAATTGCGAAGTCTTCATATTAGTCCGCCAATACGAACCGAAACGCCCATTGGCAAGATGGCGAAGTGGTAAACCGTTGATTTAGGACGCTGACCACCCAAACTCGACTGGCTAGTTTTGATCGTTGATTTGTCTCTTTTGATCGCAGATTTATCCTAAACGAGGTTGGTGAAACCCGACATCGTTGTTCAACCCTGAGATCTTCGGTTCAGTAAGTAAAGGTTGAAACCGGCCCTTAGGAAGCAAAATCGTATATAATCATTCTTCAATGTTATAGTAATACCTTGACTCCCCGCTCCGAGAATACTTCAGTGGGTACAAGGTTTGCTCGTTTCATATCCCCACCAGGTTAGTTCCAGGACAGAAATCCTGGAATTTTTATTTCGGAGATTTGATTCACCGGTAATGAAAAATAAAATAATGGTAACCCACACTCGCGAAAGGGAAAAAGCTGATAAAGAAGGTGGATAGCTCACGGTTTACTTCCAGCAACAGCAAGCCGCAAAAGAATTTCCCCTTTCGTAGAGCCTAATTTAGGTTGGCCTTGTGTATGCTCAAGTAAATTGGGTGGAAAACCGCAGGGGCCTTTGAATAATTCATGAAGTTGAAGACACTGGTTTGTAGCGATCCGGTTACAAATAGTCAACGCGAAACGTGGGCAATGTTGGAAATACCTAACGTAATGAAACTCTTCCCCACCCATCACCGTTTTCTTCTTATTAGAAAGGGACCTTATGAATCAAGGAAAGCATTTTGTTACTCGCAGCCATCACTTATCAACTGTCTTTGAGTAGGTACCTTTTATTTCATGGGTATTACAGATTCTCTACAGAATACACGAACGCCTACTTATTATATTATGCCGAGATCTAAAACTCTGAACGATGGCTCTCTTATATTATTATGTAATGAATAAAGTGAAAGGTTTTCCACTCTGTTCTTGTAGCAGCCTATCGTTTTTTTTTTAATATTTATTTGGCATTAAGTAAATACTATACAGCCATAAATACATTATTATAGTTTCAAATTTTCAAATTGCAATCTTAATAAACTTAAATAATTCTTTGTAGATAAAAATGTCTCTCTTCTGTAAAATTGTTGCATAATTGAAAGGATTCTCCACTTTTGGTACGATTCTGTTGAAGAACTAGTCTGGGTTGTACGAAGGCGTGGCATTCCATGGTCAAATGTTCGAGGTTTCCGTTCGGATCTCCGCATTCTCCGCATGCTGCTGTCTCCCTCCTGCCTATTCTGTACAAGTACGCATCGCAAACACCATGGTTTGCTCTTATCCGGGATATAATTCTTCCAAATTCCCTCTGTACTTGTTGTCCCGCAAACCATGGTTTCTTGGGTAAACACGGTTGAATGGATTTGTAAAATTACCCTTCGTGGCCCGTTGAGAATTTGGATTGCCAGTTGTTGCGGTGATGCTGGAGTATCGACGGAAAAAAATCCTCTGCCTCCGTGGCGATTTCCACCATGGTTCCGGTCTCTGCTCCCTCTTTCGCTAGTCTATCGACTGCTTCGTTTTCGTGGATGCCCGAATGTCCTTTGACCCAGAGTAATTCGACTCTTCGTCCGGTACTCGCGCATCTGTTCAAAAGTCGTAGAAGTGTCGTGGTTAATCCATTTGAGGCACGGTGGAAGGAGTCAGTACCTACTGATTTTCTGTACGGTACTTAGTGAGTCCGTGCAAATAACGTTTGTCACTTCTGTTGCTTCTTCTGTCAGAACGAATTCCATTGCGAGAATAATTTCGGCTATTTCCGCGTGAAAGCTTGAAGTTAACCCTGGAAGCTTGAACTTTGCTTGATGGTTCCTTCTTAAGTTCCAAAAGCTACATCCTACGGCTTCCTTCTTCCTGGATCCATCCGTGAATATCAAATTGGCCCCAGGGAATTTTGTCTCGCAGAACTTCTTGAACTCTTCGTTCATATTTTTTGATGAACTAGGTTTGTGTGTAAACAGGTTCATAGGTATCGAGAGGATCAACTCTTCTAAGTTAAGGGTGAACTTCGGTATCCGTGGAGAGTTATACACTTTTGAGAAATCCCAATTTTCTTGTATGTAACTGTTTACTAGCATTGGTGGTTTCCTGAAATGCATGTCATCCGAAATCAAGTCAAAAATACTGATCCTGCGGATATCGTTCAGGATAGTGCTTTGTCGAGACTTCAGTCGGAGGATATATCGATCTGATAGCATTTGAGGGAAGTTCCCCTGATTCTGCCAGCACTACATCATTCGGAGTAGATGGTAAAAACCCTAAACAACGCCGTAAACATTTGTATTGTTGACGTGCTATTTTCAGAAGGTTCGAGTCACTAGCTTGACCGTAAAAAATCATTCCCGAACTGTCTCTACTATGAATATACATGACTATGAATATGTACAATTATGAATTTTCCACGACTATGAATATAAAAGACTATGCACGACTATGAATATGCACAACTATGAATATGCACGACTATGAATATACATGAATATGAATGACTATGAATGTACACGACTATGAATATACAAGACTATACAAGACTATGAATGTACACGACTATGAATATACACTACTATGAATATACACTACTATGAATATACATGACTATGAATATGCACGACTATGAATATACACGACTATTAATATACACGACTATGAATATACACGACTACGAATATACACGAAACGGTGTAGGTACATTCATCCGACTATAAGCTGAAGATAATTATTTTCCAAAATTTTTGGAACAAAATAGAGCTAGGAACTACAAAGGAACCTCGGAACACCGACTGAAAGGTAGGTATGTGAAAATAGTTTCGTGTCATTTTCTGATGTTCAACTCTTTTCAGTTAATTTGAACTTTAGACTCGCATTAGTTTTTTGGAGACGTGCCAATAGTTTCGCTCTATCAAAGCGTTCAGTCGCATCATTTTACACACATAGCAGCACCGGTTGGAGAGGGAGGTGAAGATATCGCTCTGCCTTCCTGGACCTCTGTGTCATACCAGTGGAGGGTTCACAACTAAATTTTCGTATGAGTCACAACACAAATATTTAAGCAGGAAAATGTGGTTTTCAAATAGAAATCAATCAAGTAGTGTACTCTCAGTAAGTGCTATATTCGTGATCAGCGTGAAATTCCTTGTAAGAATAGCAAACAAATTTTTTTCCCCCATACACTAGCTATAAAGAATCTTTTAAATCCGATCTGATATACGGAGAGCTGGAACTGATCTCATTTGATGGAATTTAATTACCTGCACATTTTTCTATGGTTTTCTTGGGGGGATAAAAACCCCGATTAATTTAGTCTTGTGACTTGCAATTTTAACAATATTCTTTTTTGATAACTCTGTATAATTTCAAGTGCAATGACAGCGCTCGAGGGCAGCGCATCAGCGTCCCCGGCAGTTGCGCTGCTAATTGATAATGACCGCTTATTTTCCTACGACTTGACATTTTGACTAGACTCGTTAGAGGTTGGACCATCAGATTTTACTAGTTTCTGGCGGCATGACGGCGTCAGGAAGCGGCACCACAACGGTGGCAATTGTTCCGATAATTGAAGAAGAAAAAACAGCTAGTTTTGGGTCTCACGATGGAAATTTTGAGGGTGTCTCGACAAATGTTTGCGGTACTCAACGGTGCCACTGATGCTATGTTCTAGGCATACCGGATCTACGTGCGGCCCCATGTCAGCGGAGCCACTAGTGTCTGGATACAGGCTCCTGACCAGAATCAAATATGGAATTATTTCGTAACCATTTCGTAAAACTTCGTGAACATTTCGGGCTATTTTCATAAGAATTTCGTCAAGTTGCGTAGAAATTGCATACTATTCCCTTCCCCCCTCTCCCATCGCAAATTTAGCAGGTACATAACATTTCATAAAAATTCACAATGCACTATTCAGGCTTTGGAACTGTTATTTTCCCCGTTTACCTGGAGTGGCAGAATGTCTCTCCTTTGACAGAGAAATTGACGTTTGGTCAAGAGAGGTGATTAATTGATTACAGGTGGCAGAGTGTTGAACGCCGGAATATTTTGACATCCTTTGTTTCACATGATTTTAAGTGAATTTCAGAGTATGAAACGTAAATATGACGATTATGTACCTATATATATTCATTTCCAATCAGGTTCTCGTTACTTCATGGATGGATGGAGTGATGGAGTCACTGCAGGCTACATCAGGTCGAGCCTCATGTTTGGGGTCCCGTAAGAGGTCACATGCAAACAGGGTTAGGTAAAAGCTGGGACCTGGGGGTAGCTGCTTATAAATCCTTGTTGGAAATCCGCCCATTTTCGCTGAATCTTGAGGAGACGGGAGGGTTAGTGTAATGAGATCCAACCTTATTTATGTAACGTTGTTGCTGTTGGGGCAGGAAAAAATCCTCGGGGTGCTAAGAGGTTGTGCCTTATCGACTGTCATGTGTCGGTTGAGGGTAGGGAAAAAGAGAGCAAACATACACACCCCCCGGAAGCACACACACATCAAGCGGCAGGCGCCTGTGCCCCCCCCCCCCCCCCCTCACTAATATGTAGGTCAGCCTGGCAGATGTATTATATGGCTGGTTTGCTCCCCGTTGTATGGTGTTTCACACACAGACTGTCGCAAGCACAACTTGGACGAAAATTTCCCGAAACTGGAAAATATTCGCCACATTAGTGGTGAACATCTCTACACATTATTACAAGGAATAATAGGATTTCATGTGGGATCCACGAAAAACGTAAGGCAAGAAATGGTATCTCCATAGTTCCTTCGTAACCACTATACGAAAAGAATGACTTTATTGACTTGCAGAGTCTCGATTTGTTCTTATGCTGAACCGCAGATGATGGCGTTCTTATGTTGAGCGTAGATGACGGCGTAGAACAAAGCGAAGAAAACAAACACACGTAATAAGTGGGGGCTGTGCAGAGTAAAAAAGTAAAGTAAAAAGCCATTCAAGGCTGGGGCTTTTCGTCCGACTGCCCTACCAGCAAGTCCTCCAATGAGAGGATCAGAATTCGATCTGCAGAGTGCAGAGTAAGCAAACCGGGAGTGTCAGGAACCTGCGTCCTGGGGACGGTTTGACGAGTTACCCCCCTCTATCGAAAGACAGAGGATCCAAGGCGCTCATCACTCCCAACCTTCAAGTGACCACCTTGGTGAAGTGGACAAGGCGTTAGAAATACATGCACGTGTTCGAATCCAACCCACCGTAATCATTTTGCTTCACCTTCTTCCACATTTCATCTTCCAATACTATCAATCAATTGAAGTTCTAACAAAGTGTCTGACTTGAGGCCAATGTGGACGGGCCTCTAGTGAGGTTCTACGTCTACGATAAGAGATGGCGCTGCGATCGCTCGAAAGAGCATCCATTCCTAAATATTCAAATTTCAATCAATTTTCAATCTGCAAATGTATTTGAGTTTCTTTTAGTCAGTAGAACACAGCTGTATGAAAGAAAAATTTCTAAAATTTTTTGGATTAGATGAACTTTAGGCATTACTTATACCCGATTTTTTTTTGTTTTGTTTTTGCAAAAATACGTCTGTCTCACATTGGGACAGATGTGCACCAATGTTCACTTTGTTCACGTTCTTTGCAATGAAAGTTGGGTCCTAGTTATGCTCCAAAGCTCGGCAGCCCGATCAGAATACACCCAGGTGTGTTAAGGGTGAAAAATGGGTGTATAATCTTTTTTTTTTCTTTTTTTTAAAGGTTTTAGTGAGCATGAGGTTGTGAGGTAGGTTCCATGTTTTATGAAACTGTAATTCCCGGGCCGGCTCCAGTATTTGATTTGGGGTTTTCTTGGTGGGAAGGGGCACGCAGAAGGGGCATCTATAATACAGCTAAATAGTGAATCATTATGTAATAATTTGCGGCGTTTTTCTTTTTGTTTCGTTGTTTTCCCCAAACAACCTCTAACATAAATATAAGCTGTTGCACGGCGTCTAAGATAACAGCTGGTAAGTTGTTGCACGGCGTCTAAGATAACAGCTGGTAAGTTGTTGCACGGCGTCCGACACAAACGGAATCTCCGTCCCCAAGATGCAGGTTCCAGACGCTCCTGAGCACACCCAAGAGAGAGCGTCGAGAACAAACCAGTGTGATTTCGGCGCTCTCATCTTCCGTGCCTATTTACCACCTTCTACCGCCGCCATAATGAATACTGATGAACTTCTTAGTTTAGTGTTCGCTAAAAAACCTTTGTGGGATCAAAAAGTCAACATAACACGTTGTTATCTACATCTAAATCGATTCGTTCTGGACAAGATTTGGGAAGAAATGGCTCAAAAAATGAGTACAACAAATAAGGAATCTCAATTTTGATTACCATATTATTACTATGCACAGAACTTGAAATTTAAATTGAAGTAGGTAGGTAATATTAAAACATTATAACTGATCATGTAGGGTACTTCTCTGGGAGCACAGAGTAAATGCTATGGACAAGTACGTGTTGAAAACATGTAATTAAGTCATCAAAACTTAATTTCGATGTCTTCAGTCCTTGTTAAATCCTAATGCTCTCCAGTTTCCCTCAGCCACTCACGACGCGACCGATTTTCGGCGACAGATGAGTCGATTGAGTCTTTACCTTTTGCGATCGCGGGGGCGCCGAGTGCGGGGTTTGCTATGCCTCGCACGTAGTTTTATGTTGACGAGAAGTAGGATCAGCAGGGAATCGTCAACCCTCAAACGGCCAGTCTTGGTCAACGGCTCCGGATGGCTCCACTAAATTCACATGGCACGGAAACTCATCAAGGCTCGTGTAGTATCGAGCGTAATAATATCACGCTATGAGAGACAATGGGCGAATGCCTCTGTTTTCTCCTCTCCAAATCGTTCTATTCCTTTACTGCTTTAGATAGTCAACATGGAGGATTCATGGGGCATGGAGTTTCCTTCCAGTCAGTAACTGCCGCGCTCATCGGCTGCTGAAGGAACTACAATTGATAATCAACCCAGCAGGTGCTGATATCTGACAGCGATAATTTAAATTTCGTTGTATGTGATTCACGTGCAGTCACTCGCTCACCATCCTGGATTGGCATGGCCTGAGTATGCGCACGCTGGCAGTTTTACTCCTCCGTTTCCCTTTAAAGTTCGTGGGAACGTTGCTAACTCATTTCTCTCATGGTTGTTTCCTCTTCAAATGGTTTCTGAGTTTAGTTCATATTTAACATTGTATGATTATTTACAAATTTATAGGTGCGAATTCATTAGGTATTTCACTTAGCACACGACTGAATGACAAACTAGATCCTCAGCTACAGAGAGTTCCTTACAATTTGATTAGATGTATAACATTTCTCAGTCAAATAAAACGTTTTCCGACCAAACGAAACTTTTTCAGGCTTTATTTGCGTTGAAAAAGGGAGGAGCATTGGTATTCGAACTAACGGACCTCACCCCCATCCCATTTATCTTGGCTAACACGTTCGGTAACTCGTTCACAAGGTTCAGTACTGGCGATAAATCTTCCATGACGGAGCATGCGCACGACGACAGATTTTTTCATTCCCATCCCGAATGAATTTATACGAGACCAATTGAATTCCTAACCTAAAAACCTCTGGGAGTTTCCTTATTACCGGTAGATTAGAACCGGTGTTAAGAGTTCCGCAGAGATTTCGCTTCTGTGCGTGCACAGAGGAAAGGGGGTGTCTGATTGTGATTAAACTATGTAATAAGGACCACCAACCCACACCCGCCCTTGAAGTTAAAGGTCATGACGAACATTCTCTAGTGCAAGCGTGCGTCAAGGGTTTCATGTTCTCGCACGAGTTGAAGAAAATTTCAATTCCATATCGACGATATTCATAAGGACTATCTAGGTCCACACCCCTACCTACTCTCCAGCTCACGACTATCTTTTACGGAGCAAAAATCAAGCTGCATACCCAACAACAACTTAATCATGATCAAAATATTGGGAGTATTATAGTTAAGGTGTGGCAGTAGGTGAATCAAAGAGCTGAGTAAACTTTATTTCCCTACCCTCTACTTTCATTTTGGCGGGCAACTACCAGTTCAATCATTTTGCTTCCGAGTCTGCAAGGCAGCGGAAGCTTTGTTTTCACTTTCGAAATGATTTTTTTTTTGTGCTCCAAAATCAAAATTTCCACTTGCATTTTGCGTTTCAGAGCCTCCTGAACAAATATGGTTTCGTGTCTGTCTGTCCTTCTGTCTGTCCACATTTCCTTGCCACAGCCATAACTTCCACAATTATGATCCGATTTAGATCAAATTTTCAGGAATTGTGTGGGTTTAGCCTCTCCTACTCACCCTAGGAAGTTGAAATTTGATAGGGACTCTTTGCGTTCTCAGTTCTATACGTTGACTAATTACTTTATCTTAAAGCATGAATACTAACTTCGAATTAGGTACCCTTATTATTAAATAACAGTTAAATAATTCCGTTAATTAATCTGAATCTTTATGTTAATTAATTCGTTAATTAATCTGAATCTTTATGTTAATTAATTCGTTAATTAATCTGACTATTTATGTTAATTAATTCGTTAATTAATCTGAATCTCTGTGTTAATTAATTCGTTAATTAATCTGAATCTTTATGTTAATTAATTCGTTAATTAATCTGAATCTTTATGTATGAAAAGTTAATGGTGACATACTGTGAAGGCCACGCGGAAGCTTCTGTGCCATGTCCTTGGCAGTGTATTAATAATTTTATTTGGGCATTTCTTTAAGTCATCAAGTTATCAAAGGATATGTATAATTTTTGTTACGTGTATACGTTTTTAGCAGTACTACCATACTGGAAACCCCGCAATACGTTTACTACTCCGCGAAAATAGAGGGCATTTTCGAAAATCCATCGCTGCATTTGCGTTAGTTTACTCTTTTTTCCCATATTTCCAGCGAACCAGAGAAAAAGCCGCTTTAGAGATCAAAAGGCCTAGTCATTCAGCCTGGTCATTCAACATGATTGAGTAATATATATGTTGTAACCCCAGCCCGAAACCGGGCCCGGCCCGACGAGACCAAATTTGTACCGATTTTATTCATTTAGTTTGTTTTACAGGAAACAAAATTTCCTGTTGGGGCAATAATTTCAAAGAAAAATATAAATAAACAAATAAAAAAAGGTAACTAAAGGAGGAGTTCGAATATGAGCAATCTTCGAAAACAAATAGCGGATCAATGTGGAAGTTTTGAGTGCCAAAAATCGCTGAAACCCGTGAAAAATGCTAAAATTAGCGAAAGTGAGGAACGCTATAATTTAGCAAAACAAAATATTTTGTATTCAACTAAAATAGTTCTAGGTACCATGGATTGCTAGGCTCGGCTAGAAATTAGGCTGCTAATGACCATCCTGAGCTCCACATATTATGGGGAATAGGATGCAGTCCAAATTTGATGGAATGTGTACAGGACCAAACGGACATTAACCCACATACATACATAATATATTCAAATTCGCAGGTCACTTCGACAATAAATTGTTTGGGTAACTTTTTCAATGATTTCACGTTTGCATACGCGCAGAAGAAAGTTACTGTCGTAATAGATGAATTCTATATGGTATTATCTGGTGACCAACCCGTACACAGCTTCGAAACTTGAGCTCACTTCAACCATTATTACGGATATTAATGAGCGTACATAGACCCACACAAACATACCTACACCTATAAACACACAAAGACATATAAAGACTGAAGGAGCTGGAAAATCGGATTTTATCGTCAGATTCGTGTTCGAGACGGCCAAACCCAGGAAAATGTGTTTCAGTGATCAAAACGTTGAAGTCGAATATTGGCCTCTAACTTTAACTTTTTTACTTAGGAAATTCGCTCATTACAGTTTTGGCCTCTAGGTTTTCCCCTCCTCCTTGAAAAAAGAAAACAATAGGGTACCTCCCATCTTGAATCCCATCTTTCGAGGGGTGTTCCAAAAGGAAAGAGAGAAAAAAATAGCTCGCGATCTCTTGGACGATTTCCAAATTCGGGCATCCCTTTCCCTTTGCTCCCTCCTCCATCCTGGGATTATTATTTGTGCTCATCCTCACTTTATCGTCTGCTTCCGCGTTTCCTGCCCATTGCCCCTCACCTGATCCCCAAACCCCTGGTCACTCTTAATTCTTGGCCATTACCGGCCAACATGTTCATTTCTTCAGCAATAATTTAATCGGGAACGTGTTGAATTTATATAACCCACTTTTATTCGCTGAGGTTTGGAAGGCATCCAGACCCATAATTATGTTGTAAGGAGAGTTACAGGAACATAATCAATGACGAGTGGATCCGTCGTACGAGAGTAGACATTTTCCACAATGTTCCCTCAAACATTTTCAAAACCTTCATGACGTTTCCATGAATCACTCTCAACATAATATAGCCACTAATATGAATTTCATCAAAATTGTTCGAGCCACGATCTATAGAAATCCCGCACTAATGGTCCCAATACAACTGTGGGGTTGAAATGCATATTGACTTGAGCATTATTTTTTAACGAGTCCTCAACTCAAGTACCTACTGATATTCTAATAATTTAAACTGCAATATTTTTAAAACGCTACAAAGTCCTTATGGGTTTATTATTCGCGACTGATTAAAGCACGAATGGGACCCCAGTGAAGAGACCCAAAAAACTAAACCAAAACATCTGATTTTGCACCCATTTTTTCACCCATAAGACCCCTGGATGTTTTCTGATCGGGCTGCCAATATTGGGGACACAACTAGAACCTAAATGGAGCCTGTGTGCGGAAGAACGATTTTTTTATACCGAAAATTAAAATTAAGGTAGATATCGATGACACGACAGACGGACATCGCATTTTTGGAATCTATACCCCTTGAAACGTGAAAGACAAAAAAATTGAGGGGGTGTTATAAAAATTTCAGAACCGAATACACAGGAGTACCTATTATTCGGAGAATAATAAACCGAAAATAATAACTCCAACAAAACATGTGTTGCCGTTGGGTATATACATATAGGTACCTAGGTGTAAGTTGGAATCTTCATGCAAAACTTTGGAATACAATTTTCGTTATCCTCCTGAATAAATTTGAAATTCGTGTATGTGTGGTGTAAATACACGAATCCTTCCATCGCTCATAACTTCGTAGATAAATATTTGACCCATTCTGCATAACTTTGGACGCATTATGTGGAACGATACGCGGATAATTCCGCTAAATGTATACTTTGCAATGAAACAATGGTAGGCTCAACGCATGCGCAAACTTGAAGGTCTTCAAACACCGCAAGGTGCGGTTGATGGATCTCATTATGATTTTGGTGGGTGATCGATTTGGTTTAGTCATGTCAAATAGACGGGCCTCAAAGTACCTATAGTTAACAATAGTTTGAAATAATTATAGTTAATAGTTTGAAATAATTCGAACTATTGAGCAATTTTCAATCACATCGTTCGAAGGAATTACTTGACGGCAGCGGAGAGTAATTATGGGATTGTGTTACCCTAATCAGTGAACAAGAAATTTCGCACTCTCATCCAGAGAAGATGATGGTGTCAAGTGGCGCGGAGTGATAATTAATGGGGTCGCCCCCGGGCGAAACGCGAAAGTCACTTTCACAACCATTAGCCCGCCCTCTAAAAAAATCGACTCCACATCGTTGAAGAATGGAGGCTGGTGATGAGGAGTTGGAAGGTATCTTCTCTGGCGATCAAGGCCAGACTCTGAATCCCCCTCAGTTCTTCTCTAAAAACCTTGAACCGTTCGTAAGTTTGCTTGAGGGCCTATGGAGCGATGAGCGATTATACAACGTACATTATACAATTTGACAGCTGGCTCGAGTAAAAGACACGTGATTGTATAAAAGCTTGGCATTTACGTTCTTACAGACTTTCACGGTGAAGATGTTGAGATTTATTCAGAGAGCTGAGAGGGCTTTTCACGGAGAAAATGCGCTTTTGCGATGGGTCCAAAAGTGTTAGTACCTAGGTACAGAAATTGTTTTTCGATGGAAATTCGTTTCAGAGCATTCTGAATCCAGCACACAGGCTCCATTCGGGCCCTAGTTGTGTCCCCCAATATTGGCAGCTCGATCGTAAGTATTCAGGGGTGTTACGGGAGAAAAATGGGATCAAAATTATGGGGTTAAAATTAAATGGGTGCCATGATAGGGCGTCAGCACTACGGGCATTTCAGACCGTCAGATAATCGGCTGGAACTATAAACAATTCCGAAGTCCCCGCCCAAAGTGTGTAGGAACTTCAAGATAACAACGAAAAGATAAGACGGTCCCCTCCGAAACAATTAATTCACTAAAGAAACTTATCAGTATTATAAGACCTCCCGCTGGTTACATTTCGGCATTTCGACGAATATCATAGTGATCGTTCATCCCCTGATGAAGACGATTTAGATCCTAAACGTAAGAAACCACGAAGCGCACCTCGAGAATGGCACAAAATGCAAGAATTTGAGACACGTGGTAAGTTGAAAATATTTTTTTATTATAATTATTGTAGTACCTTACCAGTACTAAATAATAAGTAATAGTAGTGACCAGGTACCTGTCCTCATGTTCAAACGTACGAAATTTATTTATTTATTTTTTTGTTGCAGAAGAGGCCGAGGAATACTTAAGTTCGAGGTTCATTTGGAAGAAATCATCCGGCAAGGACTTACTGGAGGGGAAAAGAGTTGATTATCGCTGCGCTGCCGGCAAGTATCGAAGCAACGAATGTCCTCCTGGTTTGTATTTACTGTATCATGCGACAAATATGAAAGTCTCCTTGTTTGAAACTGTGTGCGAGCATGCTAACCACAGTGCAGATCCATCGAGAGGTCTACCAGTTGATACTCAAAACTTCGTGAAGAGTAGATCTGACGAAGCGATTCATAAACCAAATGCCCTTCTTGCCGCTCTTAGACGAAATACGTTTCCGAAACCGGCCAAACCAAAACTTATCGCATTCCTGAAACGGTTGCGACAAGAGAAATTCGGAATAGCAACTGTATCTGCTGGGGATATACATGCGTGGTGTAATGCTAGGAAAGAAATCCCCTCAGATGAAGATGAACCTTTCGTGTTGGATTTTTTGGTACAAGCGGTTTCAGACGAACAGGATCTCAAAATAGTGATATCAACAAAAAAACTTCTGCGTAACTTGAAGAAGTCTGCCATGGTTCAAATTGATGCCACCTACAAGCTTATTTGGCAAGGATATCCTGTAATGATATTAGGAACCAGTGACACGAATCGAGTTTTCCGTCCTTTCGGTTTGGCAGTTTGTAAGGGCGAGGCAACGGGCGAATATTCCTTCATTTTCCAAGCATTTCACACGTATGATTTGGAGTGGAAACTAACAGTTTTGTTGGCCGAAGCGAGTGAGTCTATTACGGGAGGCTTTCGAAATGTTTTTGGAGAGCCTCCTGTACGTGTAATGTGTTACTTTCATGTTTTGAAAAATTTAGAAAAACACTTGAAAGGATTTAAAAAAGAAAGGAGGAAAAAGTTGAAATCCGACACTGCCGCTCTCCAAACGTGTACGGATGAGACCTGTTTCTTGAAGGCGGCTGAACTGTTTTTTTTCTATGTGGGAAGGTAAGCATGGCCAAAGAATAGACGAATTTCTCGACTACTTTCACTCAATGGATATCGAAACGTTCGAGCTGGTACGAAGGTGCTGCTCCTGGGTCCCCTTCTACGAACAATGGTCTTGAAGCTACCAGTGCCATTATAAATCGTGAACACACGCTTAGGGAACGACTCCCAGTTGGCCAGTTCCTCAACAATGTGCGAGACCTGTTTTGTTTGTTTTGAAAATATTTATTGAGACCATTGTGTTTTTACAATATTCCTCATTGGCATGGTACAATCTTACTAGCAGACGTACAATAGGTAGTCTTAGATTTACATTGCTCCGGGTTGCAGCACGGTGTCAACCTGGGTTAATGGGGGTGACATTGGTAAATGGAGGGTAGCTTAATAAAATGTATCTAGCTTATGAGTTTATCATGTCAAGGGGGTGGCGTGGACGGGATAGGCGTCGATTCGGCGGTAGTTGGAGGCTTGCAGGTACCAGTGGATTTGGATGAACACTGTAGCGGCTGATAAAGTTGGACATTTCCCTGGACCGGATTTCGGAGGGCGATTCCAGCTGGAGATCGTGGTACAGCGTGGCGTTTCGCACTAGTGGCGGTGCGTGTACGACGTTCCTTTGTAGCGTTTTATTCTGTTGCTGTTCAATACGTCGAAATTGGGACTTTGAACACGTGCCCCATATGCTGACAGCGTAGGTCCAGATCGGTCGAATTAGGGTTTTATAGATTGTGAGTCTATTTTGGAGCGAGACGTGAGGGCTATTCAGAAGGGAGTTGAGCTGTTTGGTACGGTTGCGTAAGCGGGCGATTGTTTCGGTGATGTGTTGATGGAAAGTGAGGCGTTGGTCGAGGGTGACTCCTAAGTATTTGTGGAAGGTTTTGTGCGGGATCTGGTGTTGCAAGTAGTACATCTGCGGTAGGGAGTAGTGACGGTTGTAGGTGTATGTGACAGTACACGACTTGGAGGGGTTAATTTTGAGGCGCCATTTTGTGGACCACTGTCCCAGGCAATTTAAAAGTTCTTGGAGCCGTTGAGCAGCAATTTCTGAGTCTGTTGATGACACGGCGTATACTAAGTCGTCGGCATATAGTCCTGAGAACTCTTCGTTTTGTGATGGAAGGGGCATATCAGAACAGTATATACTATATATAGTAGGAGCCCATACACTGCCCTGAGGAACGCCGGCCAAAATTGGGCGGATTGTAGACGTATCGCCTTGAACCGCCACGACAAAGGTACGGCCTGTAAGGTAGTGAAAGATGAGGGAATAGAGATTGTTTGGGAGGTGGTTTCTTAGTTTTCGGAGGAGGCCTTCATGCCATGTTCGGTCGAAGGCCTGTTCAACGTCAAAGTACGCCGCGTGACAGACTTCTTTGCGATGGTACACATTTTTTAGGAACCCCGTGAAGCGTTGTAGTTGCAGTGGACAAGAATGGCCGTCTCGGAACCCAAATTGTTGATGGGGGACCAGGTGGGAGGTGTATCGGAGCAGATGGGGCAGCACAAGGCGTTCAAAGATCTTAGAGAGTGTGGGTAATAAGCTTATAGGCCTGTAAGAGGCTGGATCGTGGTCGGGTTTGTTGGGCTTAGGGATCATGCATATCGACGCATGTTTCCACTTTTTAGGGAAGTAACCCAGCCGAACTGACGACGTGTATAGGTGGGCAAGGTGAGCAAAGAGTCTCCGAGGTCCTTTCAAAAGAAGAGGCTGAACTATGAGATCAACTCCCGGTGCTTTCCTTCCGGTGGAGCGCCTAATTACTTCTTTCACGTTATTCGGAGAAAAATATATGGCTGGAGAGGGAAAACCGCCTGGAAGGTCGTTATCCTCAGTGCTTGGTGTCTGGGGGCCAAAAATGTGAGGTTTGAACCTGTCTTGGAGGATGTCAGCAAAGAGATTTGCCTTGTCGACGGGGAGGGTGATCCATCTTGAACCAAGCTTCAATGGAGGGATTGACGTACGTTTTTTGGTCAATATTTTAGTGGCGCGATATAACGAGAAGTCCTTGGCGTTGAGGGTTGAGAGTTTTTCTCTCTGATTCTCCTCCCTCAGATTCGCGACCTCAGTCTTAAGGGCGTTGCCCAGTCTATTAGAATGCTGCTTGTCGGTGCGGTTCCCTATGCGCAGCCACCTTCTGCGTGCTTGTTTCCTTGAAACCCACAAGTCATGTACGAAAGGTGGGAATTGGATGTTTGTTTTGGGGGGAGTGGCTCGCTGTGGAGATGCCAAGGACGCACCAGTGGTTATTACTGTGATCAATCTGTCGACGCATTGATCGATGTCCCTCTCGGAGTGAAGTGATGGCAGAGCCGTCAATTCATTTGCGACATACTGGCGATAAATGTCCCAGTTCATTGGATTCCGGATGAGGGAGGGTCTTGAATTGTCAACTTGGGGTCGAGTGTGTAGTGACGTGTGGACAGGGACGTGGTCTGAGCTGAGATCATAATGTACGCGCGTATTAGACAGTCTTGATTGAAGTCCTTTGGAAATGAAAAAGTCTATGTGACTAGGTGCAATAGATGGGCGGCAGTCGTACCTAGTCGGGACGCCGGGGGTTTCTAGATGAAGACGACATGTGGTACGCCAGTCATTCATCAACGTTCCGTAGTGATTTGATTGGATGTCGTTCCATGCTGAATGTCTGGCGTTGAAATCGCCTCCAATCAAAAAGGTGGGTCCTAATTCGTGCGCTATGGACCATACGGTGCTCATTTGTAGGTTTCTGCCTCGCCTCCGGTCTTGAGGCGGGACATAAACCGCACCAAGCTGTATATTTTCACCACCAATGTGCAAGGTGCACCTGGCTATTTGAATTTCCGGTTGTCTCACCGGGAGATGCCAAGGACGCACCAGTGGTTATTACTGTGATCAATCTGTCGACGCATTGATCGATGTCCCTCTCGGAGTGAAGTGATGGCAGAGCCGTCAATTCATTTGCGACATACTGGCGATAAATGTCCCAGTTCATTGGATTCCGGATGAGGGAGGGTCTTGAATTGTCAACTTGGGGTCGAGTGTGTAGTGACGTGTGGACAGGGACGTGGTCTGAGCTGAGATCATAATGTACGCGCGTATTAGACAGTCTTGATTGAAGTCCTTTGGAAATGAAAAAGTCTATGTGACTAGGTGCAATAGATGGGCGGCAGTCGTACCTAGTCGGGACGCCGGGGGTTTCTAGATGAAGACGACATGTGGTACGCCAGTCATTCATCAACGTTCCGTAGTGATTTGATTGGATGTCGTTCCATGCTGAATGTCTGGCGTTGAAATCGCCTCCAATCAAAAAGGTGGGTCCTAATTCGTGCGCTATGGACCATACGGTGCTCATTTGTAGGTTTCTGCCTCGCCTCCGGTCTTGAGGCGGGACATAAACCGCACCAAGCTGTATATTTTCACCACCAATGTGCAAGGTGCACCTGGCTATTTGAATTTCCGGTTGTCTCACCGGGAGATGCCAAGGACGCACCAGTGGTTATTACTGTGATCAATCTGTCGACGCATTGATCGATGTCCCTCTCGGAGTGAAGTGATGGCAGAGCCGTCAATTCATTTGCGACATACTGGCGATAAATGTCCCAGTTTATTGGATTCCGGATGAGGGAGGGTCTTGAATTGTCAACTTGGGGTCGAGTGTGTAGTGACGTGTGGACAGGGACGTGGTCTGAGCTGAGATCATAATGTACGCGCGTATTAGACAGTCTTGATTGAAGTCCTTTGGAAATGAAAAAGTCTATGTGACTAGGTGCAATAGATGGGCGGCAGTCGTACCTAGTCGGGACGCCGGGGGTTTCTAGATGAAGACGACATGTGGTACGCCAGTCATTCATCAACGTTCTGTAGTGATTTGATTGGATGTCGTTCCATGCTGAATGTCTGGCGTTGAAATCGCCTCCAATCAAAAAGGTGGGTCCTAATTCGTGCGCTATGGACCATAGGGTGCTCATTTGTAGGTTTCTGCCTCGCCTCCGGTCTTGAGGCGGGACATAAACCGCACCAAGCTGTATATTTTCACCACCAATGTGCAAGGTGCACCTGGCTATTTGAATTTCCGGTTGTCTCACCGGGAGTAGAGCTGATTGGTTCAGGGTTGCTCGAACTAGGAGGATGGCTCCTGCTCGCCCGACATCCGACGGGTCGTGAGCAATGTACGATCGGAAGCCTGGAAGACCCCAAGTTTTTCCGCCTGGGAGCTTTACTTCAGACTACATAACGACGTCTAGTTTGTGGATGTTTACATGAAATAAAAGCTCTTCAAATTTCCCTTTGATAGAACAAGCATTCCAGGTCATGACGCGGAGTTCTGTTGGGTGGGGAGGGGAACTCATGGTAGGATGTGTTGGGCAAGGTTGATTGATTTGAAAGCTTGGAGAATTTCCTCTCTGAGGGTCTCCATTATTTGACGAAAAACGGAGGTCACTATGTCTTTAATTGTATCGCCGAGAGACGAGTTTGCAGGTTGTTCGTGAGGGCGGGTTTTGGTGCGGTGCGAGTATAGTTCTTGGGACGTGAGATGGGTGCGAGGAACGTTGTTGAAAAAATGATCTTGAGGTTTCCTAGCTTCAAGTGGTGGGAAGGAGGTTTCATCGTAGGAAAACGGTCCATTGTGGCGAGTGGACTGGCGCTCTCCGTTCTGCGTCTCGCACTTTTGGCTATAAGTTTGCCGTTTCTGATATATTCGATTAGGATTGGATACATGCGGAGAGTAATATGATCGTGACAGTTTTTGATACACCGGGCAGCCCCTCCAGCTGGATGCATGTGGTTGTCCACAGTTGACGCATTTTCGAGAGCCCAGGGCGTCGCATTGTCTGGTGTCATGGGAACCTGCGCATATGCCGCACCGAGTGGCTCGGGAGCATTGCCCCCGCGCATGATTCCACAATTGGCATCGTTTGCAATTAATTGGCCCGTTTCTGGGTTTGTACTCTTCTATTTTACATGAGATGTGCCCTATATGCTTGGCAGCAAAGAGGCTATCTAGACCATCGTTGGGGTCAACGTCAACATAATAGATTGGCATCAACGAGCCTTTATGATCGCCCCCTGTTTGTTTGGCGTTCACTACTTGTTTTGGTTTGATACCATGTTCTGTTTCGATGTAATTTGAGATTAGTGTTGTATCAAGTTTGGCCGGAAGCCCCCTAATAACTATCCTGTGAGGACGATTTTCTTTTGGCAGATAAGTGTGAAAGTCGAAGTCGGTTTTCAATTTGCTCAACTCGGAAATGTAGGTACGGTACGCGAGTTGAGAAGTGGGGCTAATTTTATATTCATTATTGGCGAGAGCCTTGATAATGACGTCTGTATCCAGATTTTTCAGGAAAGACATTAATTCCGTAACTGAGAGCGGTCCCTTATAAGAGAACATTATGGTCAGCCCGCGTCTTACGACGGGGTCCGAGCACTCCGCATCCATGGATGCAACCGAGTGCTGCTGCTGAAATGGTCTCAATGCCGAAATCCAGCTACCCCGTACTGTATCCATTTTGCAGACGTTCGGACTATAAATCTGAGTGAGTGGACCAAGGCATACCAGTGGACAGTAAAAAATGGAAAAGTGCTGAAGAGAAACAATGAAGATCCCGACCTAACCGAATTTTTCACCAATTCGTCTTCGTCGGGCAAGCCGATCACTCCTGAAATAATCTCAAATTACTCAAATTCGCTCGGAAAGTGGAACAGCTTCGACGTCTTTCAACAGGTGTACTATGGGACTTGGAAAATTACTCTCAATTCCAGAATTCCAGAGCATTGGAGGCATCACAATGCAGCTGCCCTTATTTTGCCAAACGCCTGACTTGCAAGCACGTCACAGGGATGCAAATACGACTGAAGTTGGTGGAGCCTTCGCCAAAATCCAAAGCAGTTCCGATGGGCCAGAACCGCAAGCGGGGAAGACCATGCAAGGCGAAGAGTGCCCTTTTAGTTTAATACGAATTTAGTATAATAAGAATATAGTTGTTTGACCATTAACGTCGTGAAATGATTTTTCCTGACGTGTGGTTAAGTGTATTGCCGTTAATAAATTAAATTGTAGCGAAATTTATTGTTGAGTCGTTCATTTCCTTTTATTGTAGTTCATAACATTTTTCTGTAGTGAATAGATTGTTCCGCAGTGAAGGTAGATGTCCTCGTAGTTAGTTCGCCCTATCCCGGCGGGCGATTAAATCACACCCAAAATTACGTATTTTTTAGCTTTTAGTGAGCTTGTGAGGTATCGTTTTCCACGTTTTTTAGGGTGATGAGACAAAATACGAAGTTGATTTTCATCACTGAGTGAAGGATTGAGTTTCTAACGAAGTTTCAACTCTCAAAATTCAATACTCCCCCCCCCCCCCCCCACCGCAAATCTGATGGTTTCCGTTTCAGGTATGCAGAATCCAAAAATGGAATAAAAAAATTTCTATCCGTCCGCCGTACCTATTACTCTGCACTTTCCTTGGTTACCGTGAAAGAGAATTAAGAAATTCGGTTTGTAGGTCCCATTTGGGGTCCATTTGGTCCGCGAAGATCGGCGTTACTGCAGTCATCTCTTAAAAGAAAATAAATAAAATTAAAAAATTTAAAAAAGTGAAAAGTAGGTGCTGAAATTTCCAGGGCGCCGTTGTTTTTTTTTATGTTTTAGCAAATTTTCAAAGAAAACGAAGTTATTGCAAAGGGTCCAAATTTTCAGAACATGAATTTTCGAAATTTGTGTACTGGCAAATCCGTTTCAGAGCATCATGAATTCATCCCTAGATTTTTAACAAAGATTTATATGTATATTATGTGTTTGTGCGTGCGCGCGTGTGTGTGTGTGTGTGTGTGTGTCGTGTGTCACTCCAGATGATATCTGACGTTGGGTACATGACAAAAATTCCAAATTTCGGCAAAATGTTCGTAATTCCATACAAAAGGATGAGTTTGAAGATGATAAATTTTAAAAAATTCTATGGGGGTCAAATTTGAGTTTTTAGGGGTCAGAAATCGGTAAAACCGGCTAAAATGGCGAACGTTTGATATAAAATCACTGGAAGTGGCATGGATGGGTGAGTCAAGACAACAACAAAACACTATTTCAGTTGTTTTTCGTTCAGAATAAGGGTCAAACTCGGATGTTTTGGGGTCAAAAATTGGTGTCAAAGGCTAAAATCAATATTAATCCACCTTGCGTAGTGTGGGATTATGGTTCACGACGGAGGAACTATTTCGATGATAAAAATATTTTGCTCAAAAATAAGTGGTTCAGATTAGTATTTACAGGGGTCAAAAATCAGTTAAAAACGCTAAAATAACGAAAAAATTACACAATTTTATGAAAAGGGGTATTGTTTCTCGCTGTATCATATTTTCACATGAGTACGATTATTTCTCTGAAAATTCGCTCTTATAGCCACGCTGCATGACGGGAACTTTTTAAACTGTTCTCCAACAGAGGAATTTTTGGAGACCACCCGGAGCCTTATCCTCCAGCCGTTTGTTCAATGTAGGGCCCCGACGTTTACACCGAAAAGCCTCGTCAACATAATCGTGAATGAAACGGTATTAATTTAGCACAGATACCATTGCTAGGGAGCGCCTGATTATAATCACGCATGGCTGTATGAAATCGAGTCGGTTGTTTCCTGATATTATTTAATTTGAAGAATGATGGTTATTTTGGATTTTCTGGATAGGTATAGGGCTTTTGTAACTAGAGCAAGGAACGTTATGCTTCATGAATAACGATGAATAATTAATTATAGAATTCTTGAATCTACACCATATTATTTATGAAACTGTACTTCCACTACCGGCTGCAGTACTCGACTTAGTGCTTTCCTGGGGGGAGCACGAGGGTAGGTACTGACCACAGAAAACAGTGATCCATGCAGAAGGGGCATCTATACAGGATTAATCAAAACTTATCCGTGTTTTTTGTGAAGTGCGGGTAGTCTGTTATGGAATGCGAAAGGTTTCATTTGAAACGCTAGAAGGGTGCAAGTTCCTCATTGCGAATACCTAACTTCCTGTGTTTAGGCGGGGTACGGAGTGATTCAGAAAAGCTTTAAATTACTGAGTGGATTTGGTAGAGGGTCGAATTGCTTTAGAAGTGGTTTGAAGCGGTTTACGAAAGATTCATCCCAGTTCGAGATAATTTCGGGCCTGTCTTAATAACGTTACGTAACGCCTATACGTTACATTAATATTGATAGATTTTGGTGGCTGGTAACGTGTTATGATGAAACAAACGAGAGCTGAATCCCTTGATGTGGCGATCAATAATACCAAAAGGCAGAATGTAATCTATTGCGGCTATTTTCTATAATATAGTGGAACCTATTGTTCCAGAGAGAGACTGGAGAGGCGTATTTGAACGCTGATGCCTCATGTGCCATCTGACAATGGATTTCTTTCTATTAGTTCCCTCTTCATCTCTTCACGTTGCCTCTTCTTTCAATACCCTAATGTATTCTCACATACTAAGTGAGATCGCTGTCATTGAACCGATTCCGATTTTCGGGGATAATGTGGGTTGGCTCCAATCAAGGTCATAGGATCTGAATAGGAATGGTCTATACAATTATCGATGGCATCGATTCGATACTCCTTGTGTTTTTATAATCGATACTTCAACTCCGATATAAATGACCGACAGCAGTATCAAATTCCAATGCCAAATGGATGTTACTATTCAATTGTTTCCCTTTTCCAAAGTAAATCCACTCACGTTACATCAAAAACCTCATTACCAACAATTTTATGATGGAACTTTAGAATTGTTCAGTTATCTCAGTTATAGTATATTTACAGCAAAATCATAAAACTAAAAGCTGACGTGAAAAACTCAATATCGTGGGCACCTGTCAACAAGAAGCATTAAGTGTTCAATTTGCCACTCTTCAGACTAAATTCAATACGCTGATCAATGAAGCATGTTTTCCCCTACTTTCGACAATTCCGAAAACGAATCTGACGACAAAAATCTGAAATCTAGCTTCTTCAGATAGTTGACTATGTTTGCAAATATGTACGTACACTCTTCAAATGCCGGAACCGTGGAAATAGTCAAAATGAGGTGATAATTTGAGTGCAGGATGGCGTCCAGGTTGATCCATATCAATCTCCATCATATTTTCACTTTATCTTTCGTCTGCGCACGGGCTAACGAAAGTTTTTGTCAAGGGTGGGGTTGGGTCAATGTTCAGATGGCTCCACATCAATTCCATCACATTCCGAATAAATTATCACCATGAACTGAAATGTGTAAAAGTAAAGTAAACATCCATTCCAGGCTGGGGCTTTTCGTCCGACTGCCCTGCCAGCATCGGGGACGTGGTCAGCTGTCCTCCAATGAGAGGATCTGAATTAACCTGATCATTTCGCTCTTGGCTACTCACTGCCTCGCCTCCTTCAGCGGTGAGGGTGAGGGGTTCGCCCAACAGCTACATGGGTCATATTTGGACATGTCATCACATGTCACGGTGGTCATCCATACAAGTACTAACCACGTTCGAGGTAACTTAACTTAGCCGATCTCACGGGAACCGGTGTATTACACCTGGTAAGGCACCTGGTGGGGGTGTGTATGTTATGTGGGTTGGTGTCCAAATGGTCCTTTCCTTTATAAATACCATCAAACGTACAACGAAACCTATTTTCCCCGTGAAGAATATGGTTTAGGGACGGTCTTATGATACGAACTAAATCACTCGCGATGAAATCGTGGAAACACATTTCTAAGAAAAATGGAGTTATTGAAAGGTTGCCTATTTCCACTAATACAATGTATGTTATGCATTAGTGGAAACAGACAACCTTTCAATAATTCCGTATGGTATTATGATATTGACAACCTAATTTCGGGCCTATTATTGAAATTTAGAGAATTTTTGTCATTCGAATCGAAGGAGGTTTTTAACTGCAAGTTTAATACCAGAAAACGTTCAAAAAATAGTAATTGGCGGTTGGGTTGGTGACTAAGAGGGGGAATCTGGACCTGAACTGCTTCCTCTCCAACTCAATGTCGATCTTCGAGCGTTCAGTGCTGCCTGTCTTGGCAGAGCCGTCGAGAGGTCCAGGGAAAGGTAATCGATTATTATGCACATTGGACGGAAGATTGTTTTCAAAATTATGGTAAACAACATTAATGGTCGTGGTAATTAAACGTTCTTCAGAGGTTTTTATGTGAGAGTTCGATGTTTTCTGTCTAATAGAAATTCATGTGTGTTCAGAAGGTTTACCTATCTTCCTTTTCTGGTTTATCTCTTGGGTATGACCGATAATTCTCCTATTATACTGTCCGCAAAATTTGGAGCGAAAATACAATCCCCGGATGAAGTAGTCAATGGGATATTAAGAACTCTGTGGGGACAATAATGTGGTAGTACTGAACAGGACTGCTTGCCGCGTCTTGGTCGGAAGAGTGTTGGAATGCCAGAGTTCCCTTCAGTGCACCGAGTCCCGAATCTGCGACATAAGTGTGATGAATTTAAATTTGGCGTGTGCTTCGTCACGAGTGGCGTTTGGATATGCCCAGGGGGGTTATGAGCGAATCACCACCTCAGCACCTGGGATCTTTTTGGATTGGTTGGCTGGGGGTTATGAGCGAATCACCACCTCAACACAGCATCTTTTGGATATGCCCAGGGGGGTTATGAGCGAATCACCACCTCAACACCTGGGATCTTTTAGGTTGGTTTGGCTGGGGGTTATGAGCGAATCACCACCTCAACACAGCATCTTTTAGGTTGGTTTGGCTGGGGGTTATGAGCGAATCACCACCTCAACACAGCATCTTTTAGGAGAGGAGAGAGAGAGAGTGGTAAGGAGAGAGAGAGAGTAGCCAGCGGCTAGAGGAAGCGTAGAATGGCTAGAAAGAGGCAGGCGCCGGGGTTTTATAGACCCCAGTGGCTGTCTCCCTCCATCCCCTAGTTGGTAGGGGATGGTGGGGAATCAGGCTGGGCCTCTACCTCCTGCGTCTCTCGTCCCCACTCTTACTGTTTATTGGTGAGAACTAAAGTTGGTTGTACAAGGTTTGCGAGAACTTAAGTTTGGTAGTGTTGTAGTTCTGGGAGGAACTCACGACAATAAGTTTTCCTAGTGATTTTAGCGCTTGTGGTGCCGAAATAAAGTACTTCCGGGGTCCTTATCACAAATTGGGTATCTCTACTCTGTGAAAAAATTCAAAAGTTGATAAAAAGCCACCGGAGATAACCGCCAGAAGGTTTTACTGTTCGCGAAAGCCGGCGTCAGCTTTCTGAGAAGTACGTCGAGTTTTGCTGTGCTGTGGCGATTTCATTTAGACGATTCTCGACCCAAGAAAATGCATGGACTTGTTCCAAGGTATGTAGTTCGTGTAAAAATGATTCAACGTTCCATGAATTAAAACTAGATTCACGTTTTACAACTCGAAACATTGCTATTCCTGATGAAGGGGAAAATTACCCCCCCCTCAAAATTTGATGGTTTACGTTTCAAGGTATGTAGAATCCAAAACTGCAATAAAAACTTTCTCCCTTTGGGGAAAAAGAAAGGATCATGGATATGTCTCTCCCTCACATAATGTCATGATCACTTTTAAAAACATCATTAATATGGTGGAAATACCCAAGTAATTTAATCGCCTTCAGTTTTCGGGTTGCATTCAACTATTTGAATACTCTTTACGACCTCTTCTTCACAATACGTGGGGTACAGATCAGGTGAGTGGCTCCTAAAACGCAACATGCCGCTCACCACCATCACCATCATCACGACAATCCAAAGTGGGGAAACCCCATTCTCATGATGACGTCACAGCACTTCGTTTATTGAAGCGGAATTTAATGTACGCGAAAAATTTAATCTTCGTGAAGATCACATCAACTTCTTACGGTTAGTACGGTGGAAATTAGATCTGGGAGCCACTCAGCTGATCTGGAGCCTGTGCATCGTCAAGATGACGTCCTAAGGAGGCTACATGCCGAACTTCAACTTCTTACGGTTAATAGGGCGCAAATTAGATCTGGGAGCCACTCAGCTGATCTGTACCATGTGCATCGTCAAGATGACGTCCTAAGGAGGCTACATGCCGAACTTCAACTTCTTACGGTTAATAGGGCGGAAATTAGATGTGGGAGCCACTCAGCTGATCTGGACCCTGTGCATCGTCAGGATGACGTCCTAAGGAGGCTACATGCCGAATTTCAACTTCTTACGGTTAATAGGGCGGAAATTAGATCTGGGAGCCACTCAGCTGATCTGGACCCTGTGCATCATCAAGATGACGTCCTAAGGAGGCTACATGCCGAATTTCCACTTCTTACGGTTAATAGGGCGGAAATTAGATGTGGGAGCCACTCAGCTGATCTGGACCCTGTGCATCGTCAGGATGACGTCCTAAGGAGGCTACATGCCGAATTTCAACTTCCTACGGTTAATAGGGCGGAAATTAGATGTGGGAGCCACTCAGCTGATCTGGACCCTGTGCATCGTCAGGATGACGTCCTAAGGAGGCTACATGCCGAATTTCAACTTCCTACGGTTAATAGGGCGGAAATTAGATGTGGGAGCCACTCAGCTGATCTGGACCCTGTGCATCGTCAGGATGACGTCCTAAGGAGGCTACATGCCGAATTTCAACTTCTTACGGTTAATAGGGCGGAAATTAGATCTGGGAGCCACTCAGCTGATCTGGACCCTGTGCATCGTCAAGATGACGTCCTAAGGAGGCTACATGCCGAATTTCCACTTCCTACGGTTAATAGGTCGGAAATTAGATGTGGGAGCCACTCAGCTGATCTGGACCCTGTGCATCGTCAGGATGACGTCCTAAGGAGGCTACATGCCGAATTTCACCTTCTTACGGTTAATACGGTGGAAATTAGATCTGGGAGCCACTCAGCTGATCTGGACCCTGTGCATTACGGTTAATAGGGTGGATCTACCTAGCCTTCACTTTTCGAGTTAATAATAATCTAAAGTGCTCCTACCATGTCGCGGAATTTCGTGTCGCGAAAAATATGTCGTTTAAAAATTCCTTGACCCCCAGCCAAAAGACATATCCATGTCAAAATAATAAAAAATGAAAAAACTTGATTAGGTTTCAAGTCAGATGTAATGGTCCTAAATTCGGGACTTCGTGGTAGGTAGTAGATCGCCCAAATGTTGGCCTATACAACAACTCGTATTTACATAGAATTCAACGTTTTCTAACAATATTTTTCCGACATTTTTATGTAGCTGATGGTTAGTTATTTATTTCTCGATAAAAGGAGGGTGCCTAAGAAGGTAGGTTAGTACTGGGATCTTCAAAAGCACAAGATGTTCATGACTGGAGCAGCGTTTTCCGTGCTACAGACTGCTATTTGAATAGTTTGGCTAAAAACTGTGAGAGTATTACTTTATTTATTTATTTATTTATATGCATGGCAATGTAATTTCAAAGCTGGTCAGTGGTTTGCATGTTATTAGTTAGAAATGTTTGCATGCTTTATGGTTGGTGGTGCGTTATTACTAGTGGGTCTGTTGACCAGGTGCCTCATGCCAAATTTGAAAATGTAGACAGTCTCCAAAAACCGAGTAGATTAGCGGTAATGGGCTTTCTATCTAATACACCGTCAGCGGACACTGCGACCGTATTTTCCCGTTTGCCCTAACCTTCCTGTTTATGAAAATACATGGCAGGTGTGCGGCCTGTTGCGCGGTACAAACAAACAGACACAAGTGCAGATCAAGTCGAAGTATTGCCTCACTGCATTCAGCAATTATTTATTTATTTGTTTTTATTTTTTGCAAAGCGTTTTTGGGAGTGATTTTGACGTGTATGGTTTTTGCATATTTGCATGTTGTTTATGCATGTTTGCTGGTTTTGGTGTGTTTCAGACCATGAGCGAGGGCCATTTTCTCTTTATAGATCAAGATGGGAGTCGCAGAATGGTTCCAAATGAATTTCTTTCCCAGTTTTTGGACACACCTACCCTCGATGATGGAGACGACTCTGCTATAATACCGTCAGGTAGTGAAGATGAACTTGAAGTAGAGGAAGGGGACCTTTATACGGATGTTGGAGGAAACGATTTGTTGTCAGGCCCTGGAAGCATATTACCTACTGATCGGGGGAAAGAGTTCGTTTTTGAGGACTTTACTGTTGGGAATTCTGCCGACCAACAGTTGGAACCAATTGCAGGTTGTTCAAAGGACGGTATTCCTCTGTTTTTCATCTCTGAAGAGGAAGAGTACGATAAAATTGAAGAGTACAAACCACCAAGAACTACGTCCAAGAAAAAAACCCAAAATCCTGGCCCAAGTAAGACTTTGAAGGGGGCGAAAAAGCCTAGAACTCGACAGGCATTGAAGAAAAAAGGAGGAAAAAGAGCAAAGGGAGGAGGAGGTGGTGCCAAGAAAGTACAGAAGACAAATAAATCAGCAAACGTAACGTGCCCGATAGCTTGGCATTCAAAATTTATGAAAACTGATGAATCCAATTTATTTGGAGAGCGCCAAGATGTACCACCTCAACTTGCCGAATGTCAGACACCATATCAATTTTTTTCTTTTTTTTCGGCCCAGAGCTTTTCCACCAAATCAAAATCGAGTCCAGGAAGTACTATGCCGATGCACATCCAGATACTCCCCCAGAAGATACATTTCAAGTAAAGAAAAATCAAATCATGAAATATGTGGGAATTTGTATTCTCTCATCCGTTGTACCTGTTAGTAATATACGTGATATGTGGCACCCTATAATAGGAAATTACCTCACGAAAAATACCATGAGTGTGCACGACTTCGAAAAGGTGCGTGTCACCCTTCATCTCAATGATAACTCAAAAGAGCTTTCTTATTCGGACCCAAAAAGAGATGAATTGCACAAAATAAGACCGATTATGGAACACTTGAATGCAAAATTTTTAACGATGTCCATGGATGGGTGTCTGTCTGTTGACGAGCAGATGTGTGCCACAAAACTAAATCACTCCATAAAACAATACAACCCTATGAAACCCCATAAATGGGGGTTGATACTATTCGTCCTTGTGACAAATACGGATTTGCGTACAAGTTCGAGGTTTACTCGGGCCAGGAAAACATTCAGTCTATTGGAGAACCAAACCTTGGTGCAAGTGCCAACGTAGTCGTCAGGCTTACTCGAGAGGTACCTATAAACAAAAATTTCACAGTGTACTGTGATAATTATTATACGTCACTGGCACTAATCGCATATCTGTACAAGAGGGGGATTTTCACTCTCGGAACAATCCGAAGGGATAGAATCCCCAATTACCCTTTTCCTCTGGCCGAGATTATACAGAAGCCCAGAGGTTCCATGATGGAATTTATGACTGACCACAACGGGTGTCCAATTTCGGTTACATTATGGCAGGACAATGGAGCGGTACACATATGTTCAAGTATTGCGGGCACTGAACCGACGACTATATGTTTGGTTGTGTAAGGTTTGATCGAAAGAAAAAGGAGTATATCAAAGTACCTTGTCCAAAAGTTATACAAACTTACAATGCTCACATGGGTGGTGTAGACCTAATGGTCGCCCACATTGGAAGACACCACATGCGATAAATGCAAAGAGAATAAAACAAAAGGAATTTAGAATCAGTCTGGCTGAGACATTGGGCTGAATTGGTCCAAATGATCGACGCAAGAGAGGAAGACCTTCGACATCTCCAGATGAAGACAGCCCAATAAAGAAAAAAAGGAGAAATTCAGTTCCCGGACCTCCAATAGATGTGCGGTAGACGATGAAATGAATCATACCCCAGAATATTCCGAAAAACGTAACTGTTGCAGGAACACTGAATGCTCGCCTCACAACAAGTCAAACGTCCTATGCAAGAAGTGCAACGTGCATTTGTGTTTCAATAAATCCAACAACTGCTTTGCATCCTACCACAGCCGACCTGCCAGAATATCTAGCGAACTGTCTGTTTGATTCTTTTGGTTTATTATTCTGTGAATAATACACCTATGTATTCGTTCAGCAAAAAATTTTTACAACACCCCCTCAAACTTTTTTCTTTTACGTTTCAAGGTGCATAGATTCCAAAAATGCAATGTCCGTCCGCCGTACGCCGTCCGCCGTCCGCCGTATCACGTGTACAGGCTTCATTTTCGGTCTAAAAAAATCGTTCTTTCGCACACATGCTCCATTTGGGCCCTAGTTGTGTCCCGAAACTTTTCAGCCCGATCGGAATATACCCAGGGGTGTTATGGGTGAAAATGTGTGTAAAAATAGGTACTTTTTACGTTTTAGCAACATATTGGTAACATGAGCTTCTGAGATATCGTTTTCTATGTTTTTGGGGACGAGAAGACCGAATATGAAGTCGATTTTGACCAAAGAGTGGAAAATTGAGTTCTACCAAATGTTCAGCTCCCAGAATTGATTTTTTATGAGTGAAAAACCTGGGAAATCGTCTGAAATCACCATCAGTTTGTATAATAACATTGGAAAAAGTGTCAAGACGTGGTTCAGGACGATTAAATGGCGCTACCAATGATCAAAGATAGTTAAAAAAAAAAAGAGCGTACCTACCTAATTTGTGTTTTGGGGGCCAAAATTAATGGAAACCATCAGAAGTAGCTATTTCGATTATTACGCATGAAAGAAACAATTAATGAACAGCCAACCTTTCTGTAGGTATGTCCAATAGAATAATAAACCCATGTGACAAGGACTTTGCAGCGTTTTTTCTACTGTTGTCGCTTCTAACTGACAATAATTGCATTTTTTGCATGATGATTTTCTACTTTTCTAGCAACCGTTCTTGCTCATTTCTTGTTTGATAATAACTTCTTTCTTTTTTAATAAAAATTGCCTGCCTAATTTCTTTGCATGTAGTGCTTTACATGATTCTTCTCATTTTCTTCAATAAAAGTTCTTCCAAAACTCACGTCCGCTCCTATTGCTTATATATTAGAATTATGTTTGTTCCGTGCTACGTATACTGCAATAGTGTAGATCAGAATCAAGTTCATGACCACCACGGAGTCCCTAAAATGGGACCTGACCCTAGGAATGTTCACCACGATGTACCATATTTGGGACATAACTTCTGGGCTCTACCACCACGATGTCCCGAAATTGGGGCAAATTTTAAAATGACAATTTAGGGGTCAAATTTCGATCTGGGAATTTTTTCACTATTTTTCCCGTGTTCAGCACCCTAGAACACGTTAGTATGAATTTTTTCATCAAAAAAGGAAAAATCATTACAGTTTGGATGAAATAATAAGACTACTTCCTGAGGCGATCGGTTCACCTATTTATGAAACACTGTCAGATTTGATTCTTAGTATCTACAGAGGGTGAAAAGTCACGTTTGAGCCTAAAAATTGATTTATTATAATCCTAGCTTGACTTATGCTTCTGAATTACGAATAACGTAATTAATTCTCAATTTGATAATAAAGCTGTATATATCCATCTATAGTGCCAGGTGCTGCTACCCTGTTAGATTCCAATTCTACTGTTGTGAAAGGTTCGACGATCGTGGTCAGGTGTGTATCGGAGATGGTATATGGCGGATAGTGATTGGGGCGAGTAGAAATTCCTAAACAAATTGGTGTAGGTTATTACAAAATCGCCATATGCTTTCGGTATATGGCATCAAGATTTGACCATTTTAAGAGTGCGCCAGAACTCCACGGAGTTTTCGACATAACCCGTCAAGTCTTTGTAAATCTTCTTGGCTCTGATCGACGGCTTTGCTGGTATGATGTGCAACCTCCTTTTACTGTTCTTTTCTCCCACGGTATCTGATGACTACAGATGTATCGAAGTAAATATAGCTTCCCATGTCCAGGTCGCAATTTTTATCCCACTTTTATGATTCTTTTTTATAATTTACTGCGGTATTTATGTCGTGGAAGTAGTGGGAGGAGGAGGCAAGGATGAAATTAAAATATGATCAGATGTCTATTTCATTTTTCTTAGTTCTGCCACTTAGTTACATCTATGGCTTTTGTGCGTGAGGGGTGGGCGGGTGGGGGTAAACATAGCTAAACTCATCCCGCAATTTTCTTAAGATTTCAATACCTACGTCTTTCATGTCTTTATGTAAACGATTCGGGTTTGGTCTAATTGCGCAAGAAACTTGGGATACTAGCATGAATAACTGCAACTTATCTACGCACTAGTGATCGTTCTTTGTAATGTCAGTACTCAACAATATGTTACAGAGTTATGCCTCTCTTAGTCATGATCGTGACAGAAACTTTTGTAACACCTTGCGCATTATATGCTTATATATAAATATTCAACATAGACTGTAGATCTATGCACCCACCGTACCGACAATATAATGCATGCCTACAGTTACCATTGTAACGATGTGATTAGGGAAGAACAAAAATTTAATGGGCAATTATCGTGTTTTGTTATTTGGAATAAAATAACACGGCTAGGGGGAGGGAGAGGGAGAGGGAGAGGGAGAGGGAGAGGGAGAGGGAGAGGGTGAGGGAGAGGGAGAGGGGGAGGGAGAGGGAGTGGGTGAGGGAGAGGGAGAGGGAGAGGGAGAGGGAGTGGGAGAGGGAGAGGGAGAGGGAGAGGGAGAGGGAGAGAGAGAGAGAGAGAGAATGAATGAATGAATGAATGAATGTATAACTTTATTTATATATCTGTACTACTTCAGGCTCAGTAGCCCGCTCTTCCAGTAGTACAGAAGAAACCTTCATCAACATATTTACAAACAGTCAGACATTTTACTCTTCATGTTTTGCATCATTTCAAAATTACAAACAAAGATAATTATAATATTAAAAAGTATTATAAGTAAAGTAATATTAAAAAAATAAAAATAAAATAAAGCAAATGAGAAACATCAAAATCAAATTACATTCCTTCTTTTTAAAAACTTAAATTCAAACAAAATTAAAGTTCTCTTCTCGATAAATATAAACTTTATCATTGGGCAGCTTTCATTATTTTTTTCCACTGCGTTATAAATTGACTTAATGTAGAAGAATTTACATATATTTCATAATTATCATTATAGATCTTAGATCCTTGAACTACGAATGATTTCGCGTACGTTTCAGTGACGTGTTTCGGAATTTCAAATGTTATTTTCTGACTTCTTGTACCCATGTGCTTGTCTTTTATCTTGTTAAATTTTTGGAACAGATATTGAGGTCGTCCAGTCGCAAGTATCTTGAACATCATGATTCCTACTTTATATCTTCGTCTTTCTTTGATCTTATACCAAGATAATTTTGTATACAGCGGCGTCACGTGGTCATAAATACTGGAGTCGAAAATGTATCGTATCGCAGCATTTTGAGCTCTTTGCAATTTCACATTCAATCTTTCTGACATGTCAGTAAAGCAAGTTGCCGCGTATTCAAAGTGCGGAAACACCAACGCTTGAACGAGCTGTTGCTTAACGTACTGTGGGAAATGCCGCCCCAATTTCCTCAGTTGATAAATGGCTCTAAACGTTTTATTACAAACGTCTACTACATGTGGCTCCCAACTTAAGGTTTTGTCAAAAATCACTCCTAAGTTCTTCACATGATCCACAAATTCTATTTCATTGTTATCAATTTTTATTTTCAATACTTTCTTAGCTGAAACAGATTTTATTAAGCGTGGTGTTCCAATAATAATTGCTTTGCACTTTTTTATGTTAACAGTTATCAAATGTGATCTGCACCATTCCAACAGTTCTTCTATTATCTTATTTATTCTATTTATATTACTACTAGAGAGAGAGAGAGAGAGAGAGAGAGAGAGAGAGAGAGAGAGAGAGAGAGAGAGAGGGGGGGGGGGGGGGGGGGGGGGAGAGAGAGAGAGGGGGGGGGGGGAGAGAGAGAGAGAGAGAGAGAGAGAGAGAGAGAGAGAGAGAGAGAGAGAGAGAGAAGAAAATATATTCACGAAACAAACAAAAGAAAAAAAAAACTAATAAACATATATGCTTGCAGTAAAATCAAATACAAAAAATACAATAATAATGCACTGTCGATTAAATTAGAAAAACGCCTACATCGGTTAATGTTGCCACTGAAACTAATAAGATATAAAATAAATAAAATAGTAATTTGTACAAGACCGCATTTCAGGTTACATAAACACTACGCAGTAAACTGCAACAGTTTTCCAAGCCTAGATGGATGAGCCAAGAATATATTAGTTTTTCATACACGATAATACAAACTAGGTGATTTCATATGAATAGGAAGAGAATTATAGAAAAGGTAAATCAAATAATGAGAACCTCTGGTGGTGAGAGTTAAAGCGGGGCGTGGATTTACGACTCTCTGTTCAAGAGTAAACCTAGTTGGGTACTGATGGGAGGTTTAAAAGGGAAGTAATATCGGGCTATCTATGAAAAAAGAGAAGAAGACTTTTTATGAAGAGTTGAGTTATAGTGAAAACCCTGGATTTTACGTGTAACAAGTGCGAGGGAAAACGTGGAGGTTTCGCATACATAACCCTCAGTATGCCCCTGTGCAATCTATTTAGCTTAGGACTAACATCTCAAACCGTTTGAGTAAAAGACGGCTTTCCAGGGGCTCCGGAAAAACCCTTTTCTACGTCACAAGAAAAGAACTGAACCCTAAGAGAGAGAGAGTTACTATGATCGCGAGGAAATTTAAAAATGTGTGAAACACGAAATGTGAATCAAAACGCATCGTGGGTGCAGAAGATAGAGGATAGTCGGCGGACGTGGAAATACAAACGAGTTCCCAACCTACGACACCTGCACAACATAACAAACTCCAAGAACAAAAATTACAACTCCAGCACTTTTCGGGCTTTGTTTTGCGTGATGTTCGGTTGGCCTCACTGTACGTGTTAGCCAACGAGAGCCCTTCTGCTTGCCACTTTCCAGCCGCAGAACAAATCTCAATATTTCAAATGCATTTTCTAAAACTATAGAAACACTGTTTCTGTCCTCTGACATCATTAATGTTTCTTTTAAGCCATTACCTTTCAGAAGAAAAATAATGATGAAAATTGCCCACTGAAGCTTTGACTTGCCTATTCATTCGATCTAAAGACCCTCGTTTACTAGGTAACTGACAGCTGGGGGAGGGAGATGTTTGGCTTCAAGCCTAAAAACGGTGGGATCAA
Organism: Leptopterna dolabrata; assembly: GCA_954871275.1. Lineage (NCBI taxonomy): Eukaryota > Metazoa > Arthropoda > Insecta > Hemiptera > Miridae > Leptopterna > Leptopterna dolabrata. The sequence continues at coordinate 145,019,137 of OX940974.1, forward strand.
CATGAGTTCTTACCAGTTGGACATCGGGAGTGTTTCGGGTTTGGGAGGGTCGTAACTGGCGAGGGAAAGTAAACAAGGTAGCACTTACTCATTTCCCCTTTAATTGAAAGAGGGAATTCTCTGCGAGGGGGAATCTCGTCACTTTTTTCTACAGTTTCATTTCAAAATATATTACATACTAACGCCCCAGATGAAATTCTACCACAGGGACTGGAAATGAGAAAGGAGTCGGAGGGGAGAGAGAAAAAAATTGGCAAAAGATGGTTGGGGATGTTGGATGCTGCCGGGTG